>OU898276.1:131175483-131775483 GCA_918026665.1 Diabrotica balteata
AAAGATGCTGCTAGTAGAACTTTCAGTGAAACAGTTGCGTGAGCAACTAGAAGAACGCGATGAAGACTGCAGCGGGTCCAAGAAGAGTCTCCAAGAACGACTAAAGACTGTTCTTAAAAAGAATGGAGATGACCCAGAAACATTCCATTTTCAATCAGCAGAAGAAGCAGTTTTAATGAAGATCGAAGAGAGTTCCAGAAAAAATGATAGTAAATTTGAAAATGTGTCGCATATGATAGAAGAATCTTCTAAAAAAAATGATGATAAATTCGAGAACGTTTCCAAAAGATTCGATGAAACGTCTCAAATTATTAAAGAAGTAGCTAGACAAAACGACGAGAAATTTGAAAATGTATCTAGAAGATTCGACGAGACTTCACAAATAATTAAAGAAATATGTATTCAGAACAATGAGAAATTTGAAGAAGTCTCTAAAACATTCGAAAAAGTAGAAGACAAAATCAAACAGTTAGAGAGCATGATAACAAACACAAAAATGCTACCACCAGTTAACACAGTGGCCTTAGAACCGGTAGTGAAAGAAGAATCACCTAGAGACGAAACGACACATCATATGCGATTCAAATTGCCACCATTTGATGGAAAGTCTTCTTGGTCCATATACCTTAGACAATTTGAAGCTATTGCGACAGCCAATCATTGGACAGAACAAGAAAAAGCTGTTTCCTTGACTGCTGCTTTACGAGGTGATGCTGCAGATATCCTAAGATCGATTCCTAAGGGTCAAGAAAAATGTTACCAGACCTTGTTCACTCGACTAGACAAACGTTACGGAGATGCCCATCTACAACAAGTCTACAAGGCGCAACTAAGAAGTAGAACTCAACGAGCAAGTGAGAATTTGCAAGAGTTTGAAGCAGATGTTGCTCGTATAGTGAGGTTGGCTTATCCGGAGGTACCAGACAACATTTTGGAAGAAATTGCCGTAGATACCTTCGTCAATGGGTTAAAAGAAAGTGAATTACAGAAAGCTTTACGACTAGCAAGACCGAAAGTTCTAGATGAAGCGCTCGCTATTGCCTTAGAACATGAAACAGCTAGTCAAACTTCACGGAGCCATCGAGTAAGAACCATTGAAGAAGGCGACGAACCAAACGATGAACGTCTAGAAGAAATGGTACGAAAAATAGTTCATAACACGATGCCGAAGAGACGCGAGCCCAGATGTTGGAATTGTGGTGACGTAGGTCACATTCGCCGTAATTGCAAGAAAATGATACAACAGTCGGAAAACTAGAACGGGTCGACACTAAGGGGCAACTGCCGACCTCGAGAAACACAGCCCCATAGTAACTGTGAACATTACGTCCTCCGGTGGAATTCATAGCTTGTACATCGAGGGTCGTATCAATAATAAATGTATATCGTTTTTGGTAGATACAGGTGCAACAAGAACTATAGCACGGCCAGAAGTAGTACGAGACCATCTTAAATTATCGCCTGCAACAGTAAAGCTTAGAACAGCAACTGGTGAGATAATTAATACATATGGCGAGGCTAATATGTCAGTATCCATTGGCCAGACCACAGTGAAACATCGAGTATTAATTGCAGAGATCTCCGACGAGTTCATATTGGGGATGGATTTACTACGGAAAGTTGGGGCTGTATTGAATGTCAAAGATGGAGTTCTCGAGATCAGTGGTGAAGAGTTGCCGTTTCATGAAGACAAAGAAGATGTTATCACCTTAATAACTACTTGTGACGTAACAATACCCGGTAATAGTGAGAAAATTTTGATGGCCAGACCTGATAGTTACTGCCGAGAGGGAAGTTTAAGGATGATCGAAGATGTGAACAATGCCGAGTTCCTAACGGCAAAAGCTTTGGTGAGAATTCGAGATGTCGTTCCTGTAAGAGTTATGAATTTAAAGGGAACTGCTATTAAGTTAAGTAAAAGAACTTTGATCGGACAGTGTGTTCCCGTGGCTTCGATTTGTTCCATGAGTACTAATGAGAAACCGTCGAAATCTAAGTATCCAAAGGAGCTTGTTGAGACGATGATTAAAACGTGCCAAGATCTTGATGATGAACGAACTAAAAAAGTGAAGTCTATGCTGATAGAATTTCAAGATGTTTTTGCCATTGATAAGAAGGATAATGGCAAAACGAGCATAGTAAAGCATAAAATTAATACCGGAGACGCTCAGCCAATCAGACAACAACCTAGACGACTTCCATTTGCGAAAAGAGATGAAGCCGAAGACATCATCAAAGATATGAACAAACAAGGGGTAATTGAACCATCGAACAGTCCATGGACATCACCAGTAGTGCTAGTAAAGAAGAAAGATGGTTCAACACGTTTTTGTATTGACTACCGACAGCTCAATGCGGTAACTAAAAAAGATAGTTATCCTTTGCCGAGAATAGACGATACTTTGGATACACTTTCTGGTTCTCGTTGGTTTTCCACACTCGATCTAAAAAGTGGATATTGGCAAGTAGACATGGAGCCAGCTGATCGTGAGAAAACCGCATTCTCGATAGGATCAGGGCTTTGGCAGTTCACAGTTATGCCCTTTGGTTTATGTAATGCCCCGGCCACATTTGAAAGATTAATGGAGGCAGTTTTAAGAGGTCTAACATGGAAAACATGCCTGGTTTATTTGGATGATGTAATTGTAGTAGGAAGATCCTTCGATGAACATGCCAATAATTTGACAGAAGTCTTTCAACGATTGCGGGCAGCAAATTTGAAGTTAAGTCCGAAGAAATGTCACTTGTTTCGACGAGAAGTGAAGTACTTGGGACATATTGTAGCAAGTAATGGTGTAACAGCTGATCCTGAAAAACTTGCAGCAATTAAGGATTGGCCGGTACCAAGAGACAAACACGAAATTAGAAGTTTTCTTGGCCTTTGTACATATTACCGACGTTTTGTCAAAGGATTTGCCAACATCTCCAAGCCATTAACAAAGTTGACAGAAGAAGGCAAAGAATATACATGGAGCGAAGAGTGCCAAAGAGCTTTCGAACACTTACAAATGGCTCTGATCAGCGCACCGATTTTAAGCTACCCTAGACAGGCAGGAAAATTTGTGTTGGACACCGATGCAAGCAACAGTGCAATAGGAGCTGTTCTATCCCAAATCCAAGATGGGCAGGAGAAAGTCATCGCTTACTTTAGCAAAGTCTTGTCGAAACCAGAAAGAAACTATTGCGTTACCAGAAGAGAATTGCTAGGCGTAGTAAAGGCTTGCGAGCATTTTCATAAATACTTGTATGGCAGAAAGTTTCTTCTTCGCACGGATCACGCTGCTCTAAAATGGCTCCTACAATTCCGTAATCCAGAGGGCCAGATGGCAAGATGGTTAGAACGATTACAAGAATATGATTACGAGATCGAACACAGGGCTGGAAGAGTTCATTTAAATGCTGATGCGCTTTCGAGAAGGCCGTGCAGTGAACATTGTAATCACTGTCTTAAATTAGAAGAAAGACTTTGCCCCGTGAGACGAACCACCGTCATTAATGATCAATGGCAGCCTCAACAGCTACAAGACGCTCAAGCAGATGATCCATGTATAAAAAGAGTATTGGATTGGATGCGTCGAAGTGAAAGGCCCTCTTGGCAAGACATTAGTGCATGTAGTCCTGAAGTCAAGTGTTACTGGAGCCAATGGAATTGCCTAGTGTTAAAAGATGATCTTCTTTATAGAACCTTTGAGAACGATGATGGTACAGAATCTAAGCTTCAGTTGATTGTACCTAAAAGTAAAGTGTCAGAAGTATTGCGTCAGTTACATGACGGTGCATCAGGTGGACACTTTGGTATTACGAAGACTCTGCAAAAGGTTCGAGAACGGTTCTATTGGGTGAACTGTAAAGATGATGTAAGAAGATGGTGCCGGAAATGTGAACTGTGTGCAACCAGTAATGGTCCAGTTGGTAAAAAGAGGGCACCCATGAAACAGTACAATGTTGGTAGTCCTATGGAAAGAGTAGCAATCGACATTGCAGGTCCACTTCCAGAGACAAACGATGGAAATAAATATATCCTGGTAGCCATGGATTATTTTACAAAATGGACTGAGGCCTATGCGATACCAAATCAGGAAGCTGCTACCGTTGCAGAGGTACTTGTTAAAGAATTCTTTAGCCGATTTGGTGTTCCCTTGGAGATCCACTCCGACCAAGGGCGAAACTTCGAGTCGACCCTTTTCCAAAACGTTTGTAAATTGATTGGTGTCAATAAGACCAGAACGACACCCCTGCATCCTCAATCAGATGGAATGGTCGAGAGAATGAACCGAACGATGGGTAAACACCTGTCAAAAGTTGTATCAGAACACCAAAGAGATTGGGACCAGCACATTCATTTATTCCTAATGGCCTACCGCTCGGCCGTGAATGAAACTACCGGCCAGACTCCAACCTGCCTGATGTTAGGCCGTGAAGTTCGTTTGCCCTGCGACCTAGAGTTTGGCTCCAGACCTTCCGAAGAACATGTTGCAAGCGAAGATTATGTCGACCGCCTGAAGTTAAGAATGAACAACATTCATGAACTTGCCCGACAACACATCCAGTTAGCCAGTGACAGAATGAAAGATCAATATGATTCTCGATGCAAGAATGAAAGCTATAAAGTTGGTGATCTTGTTTGGCTTTATAATCCACAACGTCGTCGTGGCTTGTCTCCTAAACTGCAAAGACAATGGGAGGGTCCGTATGAAATTAAAAAGAGAATAAATGACGTAATATACCGAATTAAAAAGTTACCGAAAGGTAAACCAAAAGTAGTTCACATAAATCGGCTTGCACCTTATGCTGGCTCAAATGAAACAGAAGAAGCACGAATCCTTCAACATGAGATCGAAGATGACCGGCGACCAAGCTTTAATGAATTTATGTCAAATTACGCAGAGAGAAAGAGTGCTAGATTCGGCGTGACGACAGAAGTTCAGCAGGATCTTTTTAGTGTTCCGCATAACGTCACTCTAGCCCACTGTGTTGCCCAAGATCTTGAGATGACTAAAGGAATCTCATCCGTATTTCATAAGAAATTTGGTCGCTTGGACGAGTTAAAAAACCAGCAGCCTAAAGTTGGAAGAGTGCTGAGATTAGAAGATGGTTCTCGATCTTTGTTGTATATGGTGACCAGAAAGTCGTATACAGACAGGGCAAGCTACGAGGATATATGGCGTGCTCTGACTAATTTGAAGAAAATCGTCTGCAATTACGACATTAAGAACTTGGCTTTGCCCAAGATAGGCCATGCACTAGATAATCTGGATTGGAAGATTATCAGAAGCATGCTTGAAGTGATCTTCCGAGAAACCGGTGTAAGAATTACTGTGTGTTGCATTAATCCGAAGAGATCGTGTCCTTCAAAGACAGTAGACTGTTATTTCTTTCTGAGGGGTTCATGCAGAGCTGGAGAGTCCTGTAGATTCCGCCATCCTGGGCCTATAGATAGAGTTCCTGATCGGGACGCTCAGATCTAAGAGGGGAGCAGTGTTACGAACATGCATTTAGCGTGGATTACCTAACGGTCGCATCTCGAAGCACCGAGAGTTTCGGCGATATTTCGAGCGCTGTAAAATTCCACCCATCAAATAACGAATTAGAGGTGGGACTATTCTCGAATATTCTCGAACATAATACTTTGGTATATATATGTAACGAAATTAGGATTTAAGTTTAGTTGATAAGAGAATACCGAACTGTAAAGTTATAAATAAATATATTTATATAAATTCGAACCGCTCGTTTTATTTAAAAACGGTACAATATATATATATATATATATATATATATATATATATATATATATATATATATATATATATATATATATATATATATATATACAGTGCTAGTCAAAAGTCCGTTCCCCCCTCGTATCTTTTGAACGGTTATTGTTATAATAGTGAAATTTGGAGGGAGGTAATAAACAGACGTAGGCTTCTCAACTAGTCATAACAGGTGACGTAATAGTGACAGATGACGTTACAGCGTCACTGTGACAGATAATTTTAAATGGGACCTTATGGCAAGTGATACCTCATTTGAAAGGTATTGAAAATACCTATTCAGTCATAATAATTTTGTTTGAGTTTAAACTCATTTTGATGAATAAATTAAATAAATACTAAAATTGTAGCTTCTCATTTAATTGATAAATATTTAACAACCAGTTCTTATAGTAAGTGTTCAAAATGTGCTCCATCTACTTCCTGACAGTAATGCATCCTATTTCTAAACTCTTGCCGTATTCGTTCAAATGTGTCGGGGAAATTGTCCTACATTCTTTAACAATTCGTTGTTTCAAAATATCAATATTGTCGGTTGCTGTAGCATAAACTTTAGATTTCAAGTATCCCACAGAAAAAAGTCTAATGGTGTGAGGTCCGGTGACCGAGCTGGCCATTATATCGTACCTCGTCGTCCAATCCATCTACCACGATATTCCTCATCTAGGTAACGTCTTACTGCACCATAATGGTGTGCAGGAGCACCATCTTGTTGAAACGTTATTTCCAAGTTGCCGAATTCATCTGGATTATCCTCCAGAATTTCAAGTATTAATGGTTCAATTGCATTTTGTAACATCTCCAGATACACTTCACCGGTTAAGTTAGTATTGAGAAAAACAGGCCCAACTATGTGGTTTCCCAAAATACCTGCCCAAACATTTATTTTTTTTTTGGAAATTGGAGTATGTGTTTCAGGAAAGACGTGAGGATTTGTGTCACTCCAATACCTCACATTGTGTGTGTTAACATTTCCATTGAGAGAAAAAGTACTTACGTCACTAAAACAAATTATTTTTATGTAATTGGGCTGTTGGTTAATTTTATTGGACATATTTTCACAGAATTCTACTCTTCAGTCGGGGTCATCATCTGAAAGTTGGTGCACAATTTTTAATTTGTATGCCTGGAATTTGTTTTCAGCCAACACTCGGTGTACTGTCTTTTGACTGATTCCATAGATAGATGCAACTTGGGCTGTAGAAGAAATAGGGTTTCTGTCTTTTTTGTCATCACTAATTGTTGATCGACCAGATCGTTTGACATCTTGAACACTACCTGTTTGTTTAAATTTCCGAAGAAGCTGCCTCAAATAAGCTCAATTATTTCCACAATCACCAATTAGTAACACAGCTGCTACTTTATCGGATACAGTACGTACCATTCTGCCTTTGTAAAGAATAATTAACTAAACTAAATTAACTAACTCAACTAAATATTAACTAAGAACCACTAACTAAAAACAAATATATATAATATATATATATATATAAATATATATATATATATATATATAATATATATATATAAAAGGATCACTCAACAGAGTGGTGGGCTCTTATATCGTCAATTTGTAGGTGGAGAAATGAAAGACAAAGTTGATGTGCCACTCTATCTATTTTGAAAACGTTTCGCTTTCGTATTCTGAAAGCATCAATCAGTTCATTCTAAAAAGTATAATATAAGAACCACACAATCATGGAAAAGATGTTACAGGTGTTACCTTAAAAAGACATGTAGCAGTCAAAGATGTTAACAAGCTTATGAATTAAACTTGAATAAATGGACAATATAAAGTAGAAATGTCCTGTAGTAAAGAGCCCACCACTCTGTTGAGTGATCCTTTTATATATTGGAATTTGACGGTCGTACTCCTTTTTCCGATATATATATATATATATATATATATATATATATATATATATATATATATATATATATATATATATATATATATATATATATATATATATATAATAAAGAATCACTCGAAGAGTGGTGGGTTTTTCGGTCAAAAGGTGGAGAAAAAAAGACAAAGAAGGTGGCTACTTCATCTATTTATTGAAGACGTTTCGCTTTCTAATCAGAAAGCATCATCAGTTCATCAAAAAGAACAATATGAAAAACCAAACATCCAAAGAAAAGTTATTAAGTGTGTTACCTCAAAAAGACATGTAGCAGTCAATGATATTAAAATTGTAAAGAAGCTTCTGACAATGGACATTAAAAGATTATGTTGTATAAACGATAAATTGAACTAAATGTAGTTAACAATTTTCTCAAACTTAGCACAGCAAAAGAACATGTGGTAGTTGTACATGTATATAAAAATTATGTAAAAAAATATAAAAAAACACATTAATATGAAGAAGAAGACAATTCAAATTGTCAAACGTCTGACATCAATATGATAAAACACACACGTCATAATATATATTCTTGCCCTACGTGTGGCCTAACTTTTAGGGGTGGCCTGAAAAATGTATTATATTTTTGCAAAATTTAATAGTTATATATTATATATAATATATATTAAAATCCTTGAGGTGTTTCCTGTTTATTTTTATTTTGTTTATCCCAAGAGATTAATGACCCCTTTATTTCATTTTTTTTGTAGTTGCCCCAATCCAACCCCCCTATCTTTTACTTATCCACGACTCCAGCTCTCCTACCAAACCCTGAGTGCCGTTCGCACAAGAAGCGATTATTTTGCTTGCTTATCTCCACCCCCAATAGTTTCTTCCCCCAATTTTCTACCCCTTGTATTAATGCCCCCTGTGGTAGGCAAAATATTTTCGTTACATTGTTAAACACGGTATTTGACCTTGAATCATTTCCAGCTTTTAAAATTTTAAGACTAACACGTACAAATATAAACCAAATATAATCATATGTAACTTCGTAGCTGGATTCTTTCTTGGGGAATGTCGAGTGTAAACAAAGACACCAAATTTTATATGTAGCCCAGAAGCGTACTAGAAAATTTTTTATTACTTGAATATTAGATAGTTTAGGAATTTTCAACATGCTACACCATAGTCATATTGAATTTATATTAGAAACAGAACAAAATAAATCCATATTTTTTAGATTTAAAAATTATCAGACTAAACAAACATGAGTTCTCCGTATTTTATAAACCTACCCATGCTGACACGACTATACACAATTCATCATCCAATCATACACAACATAAATTGGCAGCCTACCATAGCATGCTACATAGATTAATAGAAATTCCGAAGCAAAATACAATTTTGAGATAGAATTAAATACCATTAAGCAAATAGCAGTAATCAATGGGTACAAGCGAACAAACAATTAATAAAATTTTAGATAAAAAACTACGTAAGAAAGCCTTGAAATTAGTATTTCCACCACCAGAGAAAAAACCCAGTACCTTCTGCTCGATTACATATACAGGCAAGATATAACAAAAATAGCCAAACATACAAAAAAGAAAGTAATAACACCAGCTTGTAGAACAAACAACAACTTGTTTGATCTTGGCAAATATGTTACAAACAACAAGAGCCAAAATAAAAAGCACTTACACAATGGTGTATACAAACTTAAATGTGGCTACTGCCCAAAAACTTACATCGGTCAAACTGGTAGAACTTTTATCAAACGTATAGCAAACATAAAAGAACTTTCAATAGTAGAAAAACAAATTGTACGTACGCACTTCACCTTCTAGATCGCAATCAGTCTTTTAATGACGAATTTCAAATTCTTCACATACAAAATAAAGGCCTTAGCTATCTTTATTAGAATCTATGGAAACTAACAAATTAAAAAATATAGACATAATTCCGAATGACCAACTTGAGACAAATAGTTCTCATTTCTCAACCTATTCAGTTAAAGGCGAAACAGTGTAAACACATGCCAAAAATAAATCACTTGAGAAAAGTATTATAATAAATTTTGGGGAAGTTTTGAAAACAAAGTTTTCAGTGTTTTATTATTGAATAAAATGAATTTCTATCAAGTAACGGTCGAAGCCATTACGTCATTTTCACTCCAAAAACTCAATAATTACAAATATCACTAATCTATATAAGTACACTTCAGAACACCTGCACCAAATTAGATAATTCTTTTTTTGTTATTATCAGAGGAGGTTTCTGTAAAACACAATTTTCAAAAAATTATACGAAAAGACGTAAAAACAGTTTTTCTGTATTTTAAATCGCAATATAAATAATAGATGACTCCATATTATAACTAACAAATGAAGCTATGATTAACAAAATAAATGTCAGTATTTATATATTGACATAACGACATGACTGTATTTAGTATTGCTCCAAATAACGATATGTTTCAATATATCAGATGGGAAGATGTCAATGAGGCGGTTTGGAGAATCTCTTCAATTTCCATACACAAACAGCATCTCACTGTAGTTACCTAAGCTATTCACTTGGTGAATGGACAACGACTTTATTTCACGAGATAAAACGCAACGCAAAGAGCGGAACGATCACCAACGACAACGTTGAAAAGGTAACTTTTAGGACAGGGACATTATATATTGTCAGGTAGATTTTAAGTTCAGCGATAAGCCAGAAACTTTTTTATTAAAATCGAAAAACATACATTGAAATAGGATAAAATAAAATAAATTAGAATAAAATGGAAGAAAGTAGAATATAATATAGCAAAAGAAAAAAAAACAAAATAAAATTAAAAAAATAGTATTGAATAAAATAAAATAGAGTAAAATAGAATAGAAACAACAAAATAAATATTCGAAAAAAATAAAATAAAGTCAAATAAAATAGAATAAAATCGAGTAAAATAAAGTAACCCAAAATAAAATTAAATAAAATGAAAATAGAATAAAATTATCCGAATTCTGCAATAATAGTAGTATATTTGATTAAGGAACTTAGCAGAGTAAGCGTCGCTTGAGACACACAGGACGAGACATTTGAACTACTCTGGCGCCAATGTCGGTAAGCATTGGATCTGCATTACCGGCCTAGCATCAACCAATTAGTCAGGATCGAAACCGATGACGTCATAGTTTGACTATTATCCGCTAGGCGGCGCTAGTCATTTTAAATTATATTTTAATTAAATCAATTTTACAAATAACATTAAATTAATACTGTTTTGGCTACGGGGTGGCGGCGGTAGGGTGAGGGGGGCGGGGGTACTCGATGTGTCGTCGATACATGAAAATAGCGTAAACTCTTCTTCTCGTATGAAATCGTCCAAACGTGAAATAGCATCAATTCTTCTTCTTTTCGTATCGTTCAAACTTGAAAATAGCGTCAATTATTTTAAAGCGTAACAGGGGTTGTTGGAAAAAGGGTGCGTTGGCTCGACGGATTGTGACGTACAAAGGGGTCGTTGTAAATGGGGACGGGTAAGCGGGGGTATTATATTTGGCAAGGAACCGCAAAGTGGGCGACGCCTGGTGGTAGATTTCAAAAGCATCCACTTCGGGAAAACATTGAAATTGTCATTATTTTGTATACATATTAGCGACCGGTTTATATTGTAATATACAATGACTTCGACTTCAAAAAACTATTGCAGTGTTCCTCAATGTTCATCCTATTAAAATTCACAAAAAAAATTCCATACATAATTTTCCGCTGGACGAGAATATGAAAAAAGTTTGGCAATGCATTTTGTTAATTGGCAAACATATATCGAAAGAATATAACTTTCCAAGTGTTGATTAAAATATTATTTATATTTTAATATATTTGTACTTAATTTACTTTATAGTAACACCTGAATCTAAATTAAGAAGACTGAAGAAAAATGCTGTTCCATCAGCTAAATTGCCCCAACAGTCCCATGAAGTTATTAGTAGAAAACGTAAGGCGCAATTTACAAAATATAACGTAGCCAGCTCCAAAAACTGCCTCACCCTCAACTAAAGATCTCTGCCGATCTTGCAACCATATAAATTAAATAATTAAGATAATGTAAATTTTACTTCCCGTGTTCCAGACATACTATAGAAAAACAAACATGTAATTTTATTTTTATTCAGGTTTGGGAGTCAATTACCTTATGTATAAACTTGAATCACAAACAAATAAACTTTTACTTTGGCAAAACACACATGTAAATGATTTATATTAAACGTTTTATACCTTAGAGATCAAATGATAAAATGATTTGTTTTCCCGAAGTTATCGTCCATCTTTAAAATCTTCAGCGGAGATATGGAGAAGCTATGAGCATATTAACGTGTGTATTAAAAACGGCGTAGGTAGGTGTGGCTAACGATAATACCAATATGGCGGTGGGATCATGGCCGGACTCAATAATATTAAAACTACTATAAAAATATGGCTAGTTATTTAGAAGATTTAATCATAATCTAAAAAAGTGCAATACATTTTTAATAAACTATGATTTATTTATCCGCGGTAAACACTAAAAACACGATATATTATACATAACGATAAATTAATACAGTCAAATACTATTAATTTATTCTCTGAAGTACGGGCCATTACTTTGTTTACATATTTGTATACTAACCTGTACAACGTTATTCCTGAAGATTTTTTATTAGCATTGCTTCTGCTACTGCAACTACGTTGAGAACAAGAAACTATTATTATGCACTATCACAATATATTATTACAGTTTCTATAAAAGTATTATAAAACTTAAAATATTCGAAAAACAACAAACGTAAATAAACTTATACGATCTGTCAAAAGTGTCAAAACAATAGTATTAACAATATGGCCGAAGTGAGGTCGTTTTTAGTCACGTGATGCTCTCTCCATAGATTTTAACTCGATGGTTTCCGACTATGAATTTGTCAAAATATGCCCGAGCTAAGCGAATGGACCTTACCGAGTCACCGCTTTGTGCTTAAAGCACAGAATAATAAACAATTTTTATTTATTCTGTGTTTAAAGCATCGAGCAAAAAGATAAAAGAGGGAACGTAAAGGTAGTGGGAACAAAAATATTGTTAGACAGGAAGTGCTATCTTGAGAAGCCACTTTAAACAAGGAAAGACAGTCTCTTTCCTTGTTTGAGAAGTCAAATTTAGTTTGGTTATGTTATTGTTTGTCCCAACTGTCACATGAAATTTTATTTATATTGAAGTTTTTTACCAATTGTGTCACTTTTTAGACTATTATAGTTAATATTTAATTAAAACTTTCTCGTCTGAAAAATATTTTATAGCTATTGTTAATAAGTGTTGGAAAATTTAAATTTAGCGCCTTTGCATTTCCGGATATGTCCGCCATCAGAGGCCACTTTTTTGGTATTCTCTCTTACATATCTCTGCTTTTTCATAACGATTAAATTCCCTCTTTTATCTTTTTGCTCGATGGTTTAAAGTCAGCTCAGACTAGGAAAGAAATCAGCCGCTGAGGTCGTCTGAACGCAGGAACCATCGAGCAAGAAGACAAAAGAGGGAATCTAATCCTTATGAAAAGGAGACCAAAAAAGTGGCCTCTGATGGCGGACATATCCGGAAATGCGAATGCGCCAAATTTAAATTTTCCAACACTTATTAACAGTAGCTATATAATATTTTTCAGAATGTGTCTTAGACGAGAAAGTTTTAATTAATTATTAACGGTAATAGTCTAAAATGCGACACAATTGTTAAAAAACTTCCATATAAATAAGATTTCATGTGACATTTGGGACAAACAATAACAAAACCAACTAAATTTGATGTCAAACAAGGACAGAGACTCTCTTTCCTTGTTTAATGTGGCCTCACTTTCTGTCTAACACATGGACGTATAAACATAGATAAAGTGTAAACTGTGTTTATACGTCCATGGTCTAACAATATTTTTGCCCCCACTACCTTTACTTTCCCTCTTTTGTCTTTTTGCTCGATGGCAGGAACGCACCCATTAACGATTAACGTAACTTTCATTGTCAGCTGTCATCTTATGTTTTGACTTTTTGACAATAATTGATAAAACAAAAGTAGAGCCAGATACAGCGAGATATTTGTGGGTCCTATATTCTTTGGTCTGATGTTCCTTGTGGGTTCTAATTTTTAATTGTTTATTAAAATATTTCCTTTATTTACAAGAGTACATCTTCCAAAATGATGAACCCACAATCAACATACGCAATTCAAAGTACTGCTGGAGCAGTCCCTATCAGAAATGAAAAAGGTAAATGTCATTAAATATTTAAAGTAAATATATAAAAGTTAACTTTTTTAAAGGAACCATTGCGTTTTTAAGGGTAATATTTTCCCATTTCTTATAAGTTTTATTTCAGGTGAACTGTCTATGCAAAAGGTGAAAGTTCACAGGTATATCTCTGGAAAGAGGCCAGATTATGCTCAAGAAGCACATACAGACAGTGATTCAGGAGAAGAAGATTTTTTGGAGAAAAGAACTCAGTTAGTTACAGTTCCATCTCCAGAACCTATAAGAACTGACGAAGATGATTTGAATGATCCACGTTTAAGAAGATTAAAGATTGCTGAGACCAATACGGAAGTTAGACCTGAGAGGAGAAGACATGTCTTGGAGCCAGAAGTACTGGAATCATCTGAGGAGGAGGAAGAAGAAATTCATTTGGCTGGTAAGTATTATATTATTATTATATTATTCTCATTATTTGTTAACAACAAAGACAATCACTAAATTGTTCTATATAGTTGTTAATAAAGTATGAATATGTGGGTTACTATGATGGTCATCATCATCAGAATGGATAGGCATCCAAAGAAGAAGTACATAATGCCGGAAATAACATAATTCATAGCAGTCAAAAAGCCTATACAGTTCATGGGTGAGTGTATTTACCTGTAGTGGCAAATGATACAAGTTTGATTTCCACTACAAACAGAAAATATGTATATGTATATAGAGCATATAACTTTGTTACAACCAGATTATTGAAATTATTATACAGTATACTCCCTCTATAATAAACACAGTTATAATGAGGTTTCACTTAAGAGGTACATTAGATGTCCTGTGAAATTTCTATTGAACTATAACCCTCTATAGCGAGGCAAATTTGGTTATAACGAGAGAAATGATACATACCATTTTTAACTGCCGCCTGTAATAAACTTCCAAATTACAATTTATTCACAAGTGTCATGTAGGGGTTGACATTGCATCTAATAAAAGGTCCTAATAACAAGATGTGGAAAGTGCTTTAAACGTTGTAAGAAACTTTATCCAAAGACAAAACACAAATGAAGAAGCATACAACTGTTTCATCATAGATACATCTGTTCAGAAAATGACAGACTTCATGCAGAAGAAATAGTTTATGTTATCCTTGAAAATACACTTTATACAGAAAACAGATTTTTTTGTTTTAACATATCATTGACAATAAAAGTAAACAACTCTTTTTTGTTTTAATATATTTCATTGACAATAAAAGTAAACAACCTTTTTTCAAAAATGCCATTCAAACAATATTTAGCATCTTATATTGCTCCTAATGGCTTCACTATAGGAAGTTAATGTTTCAGAAAACTACATATTCATATGTATGCACAGTATTATTGTTGTTTGATATAACGAGATTGGCTTATAATGATGTAATTAGTCAGTCATTTCAGTTCTAGTTATAGAGGGAGTCTACTGTAATTTCAAAAGTACAAAATGTAATGGAGGTGTGGAAAATCACATCTATGACCTTTCATATTTACAATATACTGAGTTATTGAAGAGGACATCTTACTGAATATCATTTCATTATCCTAATATGAGCAGGTTGATTCTAAAGCAAATTAGCTTTTAGAAAGTATGGGATATTTTAATTTATTGTGTAAGTTTTTAAAATGATCTTTTGTTCCTTTTCAAAGCATTTTATTTTCACATTTTTTTATGTTTACAGAACATAAACATACACTTGAAGCTGCTCCTGATGATGATGAATCTGAGGTTGAACTCAGTGATTCTGAAATTGAGAAAAGGAGAGAGTCTTTGAAAAAGAAAATGTTGACTAAACAAGAAGATGAGTTTATGCTAAAAGAAGAAGAAAAAGTTGACTCTTCATCAGATGAAGAATCTTCAGAATATGAAGAATATTCTGAGTCAGAAGAGGAAACAGGTAAGTTTATGCATTTCTGTGTTATACAGTGCAAGGCATTTATTTTATCTCTTAACACTGATAGATGCTGTTGCAATAAAATTGTGTGCCTTCCTGTCTTTGCTATCGAAAAAAAATTCTTATACTAATAATGTTGTAACATTTATATGTTTAATAATGTAACTTTTACACTGTTCTGTTTTGGACTCGCTATCGTCTTCTAAATTTATGATGAAAGTCATGCTCTGAGATGCTCTTCTTCAATTTTTTTAACATACCTGCTAGTATTTGCCCATATCTCTGGAGCAATTTCATTTAGCCTGATTTTTGCTATGTCTTGAATTCCAGTAATTTAAAAGTAGTGTTTCTTGCCACCACTTCATTTTTTTTAAATTCCCATATCTTTTCAGTTAGATTAAGTTCCAGGTGACAAGGTGCTAAACAAAAAACTGAGTAGCTGTACCATGTTAATAATTGGTCTACAGCATGCGCAGGGTTTTTAGGTATAGCATAGGGTATGTTATTCCACAGCTATGGCTTTTTTCACTTTCCTCGAAAAATATATTCCTCTCTGTCAACCATTTTTTTCATGATGTATTTTTATCGAAATTGATGTAGGACATTTTTTAACAGTCACATTATGATAATTTGAGAACAAGTTTGTCTTTCAACCATTTTATATAATTCTAGTTATTCATGTCTTAATAATAATCACCAATTTTTAATCCGGATTTGAAAATGGTAGCAGCATTTCAGATACATAAGATTGTAAGTAAGCACATGTTTTGTCCATCATTCCAACCTTTTGGAACTGCGTGGGAACTATGTATATAAGTCTCTATATACAACATTTCTATATACAAAAATTGTGAAATATATTAAAATTACTTGTATGTTAATAAACAAATATCTTATTTTCAAATTTGTATTTTTGAGTTTTCTTAGAAATTCTGTTGTGTTGGCCCTTATTTCAGTTTTTTTATTAAAATGTTTCTGTTATCTCACTTTTTTCCATCTAAATCCTAATCTTTTCACAATTTGTCTACAAGAAGATAGTTTACCAGTTACAATTCCTATGTTTCGGAATTACAGAAAGACAAAAAAAAACAGATTCATAAACAGCGTTCATGATAGGTCTTCTTTTTAGATATTAGCAGATGTACAAATGGTATTTCTTATAATGTGTTCCTCTAATGGAATAACTGATGTCTTCGGCTAGGCCTGTGAATGCTACTTCTGGGTGAACCAACGGTTGAAGTTGCTGGTTTGTTTTTACCTTCCTTAATTACCCTCTTCATGATACTTTCTGAGACACCAGTTGATTGAGCTACTTGGTCTGTTAGATATAAAGGAGTCTAGCAACATCCTAAATTTGCTTCCTGTTTCATAAATAAATAAATGTTAAAGATAATTTGCCTGCCTTGACCATGTCATATTGATCATCATTATACAGATTGAACCAAATTAAAACGGAACATACAATTTAATACATGTGTGTTTGAACTGCATTTGAAATAGTGGACCAATATAAAACTCGGACAAAAATAAATCCATACCTGGGTATAGACATTGTATAAAATATCGTTCAACTATCTGTCTCACAACAATGTTGTTTGCATAAGACGGGTTTGTCTAAGGAAACGATTATAGTTCAGGAAATAAAGCTCGAAAATAGTTAAAACCTCGCAATTTTTTCGTCCTGCATGTATCCATTTGAAATTTTAACAAAAGGTAGGTGATAGCCCAAGGATCAAAATCTATATCGAACCGAAGTGCGTTGAAGGGTTTTAGAGGTGAAAACTACCCCTAATTGTCAAAAATTATAAAATAACATATTAAACCTGAATATGGGTAAGATTTGGTTTGAATTAGTTAAATAATGATTATTTTATACTTTTGAATAGAGTTCCATCATATTTCAACCCTTAAAAAGCAACCCTTGTTAGAGATTAATGTAAAAAAATTACCAATTATAAAAAAATGATTTCGCCTTGGATCGATTTGGATAAAAATTTGGATTTAAGCTCAATTCACCCGCTGCTTTATAGTTTATGTCATGTCGACGAACCCTGATTGTTCTAAGGGGTGAAAACTACCCGTAATTTTCAAAAATTATAAAATAACATATTAAACCTGAATATGGATAAAATTTGGTTTGAATTAATTAAATAATGACAGTTTCGTGCTTTTGAATAAAGTTCCATCATATTTCAACCCTTAAAAAGCGACCCTTATTAGAGATTAATATAAAAAAATTAGTAATGCGAGAAAATGATTTCACCTTGGAACGATTTGCATAAAAATTTGGAATTAAGCTCAACTCACCCTCTGCTTTATAGTTTATGTCATGCGGATGAACCCTGATTGTTCTTAGGGGTGAAAACTACTTCTAATTTTCAAAAATTGTAAAATAATATTATAAATCTTAAGATGAGTGAAATTTGGTTTGGATTAGTTAAATAGTGATTTTTTTATACTTTAAAATACAAATTCATACATTTTCAACCCTTAAAAATCAATTGTTATGAGTGCTATAGGTGAAAACAATTTTTTGCCAAAATTTTGCAACTTTTCAACTTTTGAAAATCACCCTTTACAACATTACAGTTTTTGTAAACTAATTTATAAGATATAAATTGAAAAAAGTAGAATTAAATACAAAAAAATTTATCAACATAAAAAGGCACCATATATTCTTATACATTTACATAAATAGTTGAAAATATTTACATTTATAGGTAAAACAATTGTAATATTAATTTTATTCGTCATCAATTACATCTTCATCGTGATCTATGTCATCCTCATCTTCAATTATTGGTGGACTATTATTGCACCCTTCACCTGAGCACCCAGAACAAGTAGAGTTACAGTATAAACCAACTTTTCTGCACCCACATGAAACACCGCATCCTTTTTTGCATTGCCAAAAAATAATTTTCAAAAGTTCATCGAGTGCAGGTTGTTTGTTCATGCGTACGGGTAATAACAAACCATCTTTGGAATACCATCCCCAATCTGTTGCTCTAATATTTTCATTGCCAAGCCATAGACATATGAGCAGATGTTTTATTCTGTTGTATGGGATTTCAAAATAAGAACTCTTAAAATTTCGAATGTATAACGCCCCACTAGCTAATATACCGGTTTTGTAGATTATTATGCTCCGAAATGTACTGTATTATACTAATAGAATTTTCCGGAAAAAAATTCACTGGTTTTTTTTAACGTATTTCCTTTAATTTTTAACGATAGAGTGTTTCTTCAAAAACGATTTGTAGAGGTTTTTAAGAGCTACAAGAATCTGTGAATTAAATCTTTTTGGAAGCCTTGGTTTTTAAATGGGGTGAGTTTAAAGGGATCGAAAAAGATGGTGCTTGATCGTAAATCGATGCTTTAAACGGCTATATCTTGCCAAATATTCATTGTACAACAAATCTAAATGAAGGATAATTTTAATCATTAAAAAAGCTACAATTTGGTAATTTGTATTTTTTTCATATATTCAGTATTTTCGGGCATATTTAAAAAAAAAGGGTAAAAAATATGAAATTGTAAATCGTTTCTCGCTTTAAGCTGTACTTTTTCTAACACAAAGCATTTTAAATGGGTCAAACTTCTTGGACATATTAACAATACATGTACAAAGGGAATTTCAGAAGGGTGAAGATCGATTTTAATTATGGGGGTGGTTAGGGGGTTGTTTTCATCGATTTTTTCGTAAAAAATGAGGTATTGACCTTATTTTCATCATAACTCACTCAATTTTTCAGCTAGAGTCTTTTTTATGATAGGTCTATTTATGCTCTTTAAAAAAGGTTTAGTGAGTTTTCTTCCAAAAATGCATCATTTTCCCGATATTTGATTTTGAATCTTTCAAATTTGGCATTTGAAGAAAACCGCTGAACATTGATAGGCCGTATTTCGGTTCCTGTTATATCCCAAAAACATTTTAAAAAATGAATTGTATTTGTCTTTTTAAAAGCTACAAATTGTTCTCTACAATTTTTTTGATAAAATGCACCATTTTCGAATTATTCGCGAAAAATCGATTAAAAACGTGGATTTTTTCGTCTAAAAGTTATTACTTTCAATCGCGAATAACTTGAAAAATATCATTTTATAAAAAAAATGTATAGCACATTTTTTGTTTAGAATCACTTTTTTAATCGAAACCTGTAGTTAAAACGTAAAAAAAAATTTCACCCCGGAGGTGGGGTGGCAACCACCCCCTAGGCTTTGGTGCACTTTGGTTCGATATAGATTTTGATCCTTAGGCTATTACCTACCCTCTGTTAAATTTCAAGTCAATCCAGGGAGCACGAAATAATTGCGAGGTGAAATGCTTCATTTCCTGGACTATAACTGGTTTGACAGCATAAATCGTAGATTTATGTGTAGCTTTCAATTTTTATGAGTTCAGAATCCAGCAGCCCACTGAAGTATTGGATTTTTATAATACAAATATTTGACAATATTTTGTTGGCCAACCACCTACAGCAGAATTGAGCCGAAATACATTATATTCCTATGTTCCGAATTTATTTCGTTCAATCTGTATGTGATTACTGAAAGCCAATGGAGGGCCATAGTTGCTATTTGGCTCTAAAGTTTTACATGGTGTGGAGGCCAACCCACACGCATAATTCCTCAAAATGTCCAGCATTTAATATCTGAAATTGTTACTTTCTAGTTTGTGTTCTTTGAGGAGATCATTTCACTGTCATGTATAATTTGCTTTCTTGACTATAGTTGACCATGTTTTTTCCTTTGCTTGTTTTTTCTATTCTTGTATTCCTATTTCTTTTTAATTCTGGTTACCATCGAACCATCTCTTTTTGGGTGTACCTCTCTGTCTCTTCCCATTTAATTTTTTTCTAAGTACTGTTTTTGTATTTCTCTTATCATCCATCCTTTTTATATGTCTTAAGTAGTTGTTCTTCTTGTTCACTAGTCAAAGTCCATGTTTCTGATGCATAAGTTACTACAGGTCTCATACCTGTTGTGTATATTTTTATTTTTGAGTTAGTAGATACTAATTTTGACTTTATAATATTCTGTAGGCTGTAGAAGCATTTGTTTCCAAGTGAAATTCTCGCTGTTTTTATTTCCTTCATAGACTTCAAAGAAACAGACAGCATGGTGGTCCAAAGAAATAAAAAAGCAAGTAAAAGTGAAGAAAATGCATGGAAGCAATATCTGAAAGACAAAACAAAAGAGAAGTACAATAAAGATAAAAATGAAAGAAAGTTAAAATTTTGGTAACAGCAGCAAAGAGAGACAGTTGAGAGAAGTTCAGAGAAAAAAGGGAAGGAGATAGCAAAAGTAACCTAAAGGATCTATAGAACCCTGAAGACGATAAGAACACAAAAAAACATGAAATATTCATCATTAACAATAAAAATGGAGAAAATAATAACAGAAACAACAAAAATTTAAAATATGGAAACAACACTCCGAAGAACTGATAACGGATATTGGAAGATAATATAGAAATCTCAATAAACGAGGAAGAACTAGAAGAGGCAATAAAAACGTTGAAGTCTGAAAAAGCTCCTGAAGTAGCTAGAATAACAACAGAAATTAAAAAAAAACATGGGTAAAAATGGAGAACAAATATTAGTAATAATAATGAATAAAATATGGAAAAATAAAGATCTACCGGAAGATTGAAAAATGTCACTAATAGTACCCATATAAAAAAAAGGAGATAGGAAAGAATGTAATAACTACAGAGGATTGACATTGCTATGTAAATGTATGAAACTTAAAAATAATAAACAAACAGGTAAGAATAATAACAGAACACACATTTGACGAAGCACAAAGTGGATTTAGAAGTGGTAGGAGTAAACAGGATCATATATTTACTTTAAAACAGATAACAAAAATCGTTGCAAGAGAAAAATAAAATATACTCTCCTATAGAAAAAATATTCCAAATATTTATATAATATTACATATCTCCAAAATTCTCACAACTCTTCCGAATAACTTCACTATGGTCTCCTTCGATGTAACAAATCTGTTCACCAATGTTCCCAGATTAGACACCATTCCAATCATCAATAACCTTCTACAAAGAAAAAACATTGACCAAAATAAATGTTCACAAATTACTTCTCTACTCCAATTTTGCCTTTCCCAAGATTTCTTTATCTTTAACGATAAAATTTATAGACAACCAGAGGGTTTAGCAATGGGAAATCCTTTATCTCCTCTACTTGCAGATCTTTTTCTAGACTCTCTCGAAACTAACTTTGTTCATTCTCAACCACAAATAATCCTATGGTACAGATATGTGGATGACATTTTAGCCTTTATAGAAGGCCCACCTTCAGAACCTCACAATATTTTGTCAATAATTAATAATCTACATCCTGCAATTAATTTTACCTTAGAAGTAGAAAGCAACAACATTATCAACTTTTTAGACCTAACTATCAAAAAGAATACTTCCTCCTTTTCTTCTTTGCCTACACTAGAATTTTCAATATTCAGAAAACCTACTCAAACTGACCATATGATACCAACATCATCAAATCATCCTTTTCAACACAAGATGGCAGCTATTCAATGTTATGTCCACAGACTTCTTAATATCCCTATGTCTCAAGAAAATTACAATAAAGAAATCTCCATCATTAAACAGATAGCAAACAACAATGGTTTTCCTTCTACTACTGTTGATAAAGTCATTAGAAAATCTATACTCAAAAAGAGACTAAACCAAGCTTTTAATGTTGATAACAAATCCAACACTACTTCCATATATAGATCCTTAACTTACTTAGGACCAATTTCAGAAAAAATTTCAAGAGTACTTGTTAATAAAATTAATGACTTAAACATCTCCTTTAAAACCAAATATAACATCAAGTCCATCTTCAGCAAGACCAAAGACAAAGTTGACAAACTAAACAGAAGTGGTATTTACAAGCTGTCCTGTGGTGACTGTAATATGACTTATGTAGGTAGAACAATGAGAACTCTGAATCAAAGAATCAAAGAACACCTCAATAACCCAGAAAAATCAAACTTTGGATATCACATTAAATTTAATAATCATTCTTTTTCTCCTTCTGAAAACAGTAAAATTTTACACAACATTCCTAATAAAAACTTTAGACTCATGAATCTCTTGGAAGATCTAGAGATATCCAAAGAAATGAAAATAAACCCTGATTGTTGCTTAAACACACAAATCAACCTCAATTGCAACTATAAACCTCTTTTTAAATTATTATGGGAGACTTTAGAGGAAGAAGGGTGACCTCATGCAATCTTGTTATATATTTTTCATACTTTTATTTTTTAAACAAATTTTAAACTTTATTAAAATTTACAACATTTTGTAATTCATTTGACAGTTGTTCTTAATTGAAACATGAAAATACATTCTTAAAAAATTTTTTATGCAAAGTTCTTACAATTTTCCATCAAGACATACAATTCTTAATACACTTAAGTATCAGATAACATAACATTAATACCAGGTTTCTTCTTTATAGTGTTGTTGAACAATTTGAGCCCTTGTTCCTTAAGGATAGCTGTCAGATTGAACATACATTGACCTTGAGCAATGACTTGAGTGAATTTACAAATTAATGTCATTCTGTATGATGTGATGAACACATAAAATTTAATTTTAAAAACTTAATTTTTAGAAAGTCTTTGATGACTAGTAGTAATTCCAAACTACTAAATAATTTTGTAAGAATTTAAAAAAACAATCTCTATTTCCTATATATGACATTTGTCACCTGTCACTTTTGAAAAATCGTTTAAAAGGACCGACATTTGATTTCACTAGTTCTATTCAGTCTACGTCCTCACATCAATAGATGGTCGGGTCTTAAACCCGTACCATGACAAAAAATTTTTCAATTTTTTAACGTGTTTGTGACGTCCAGTGTCGACCTTTTATATGTTTTTTATATGTTTTAAAAATTCCAACTCCTACAAAATCATAATTGTGAAACTTAAGGAAATGAGATCTCTCCTTTGTAGTGGTATTTAAAAATTGACGTAAGTTAAAAATTACAATCTTTACCAATTAGTACTTATTAGAACATTTTATTGTAGCATAGCTCTGATGATGGCTTTGTAAAGCCGAAAGCGCTCAGCTAGGAATTGCCTAAAATATACACACTTCAAAAATACTTTTTTGCATTTTCTTTCGACTTGTCATAAGTGTGTACAAAAAATATCAGTCTTTTGATTATTAGAAAAAATATTCCTTGGTATAGAAAAAGCCTTCGATAAAGTAGTAAGACAAAAACTATTTAAAAATATTAAGAGAAAAAGGAATGGACAACAAGTTGCTAAGAATGATACAAAAAATATACAATGAAAACAACAATGCCGTAATTAGTAATAATACAACATCAGAAACATTTACAATAAATAGAAGCTTCAGACAGGAAGGAGTACTTAGCCAATACTATTTATAATATTTATGGATGAAATTATTAAGATATGCGCAACAATAAGTAAAAAACTAAATATAGGATTTAGAAATCTGCAAAGGGTCGAAATCTCGGAAGGAGTATTTGCTGAAGATTTGCTGCTAATTGCAACAACCGAAAAAGAACTTCAGAATAATTTGGAAAAATGGAAAGAAGTACTCACTGAAAACGGAATGAAGATAAATATTAACAAAACAAAAGTTATGCAGTTAGGAGAAACAAGAGAAGAATTTAATATATAAGTTGAATGAACTAAAATAGAACAAGTTAAGACTTTTACATACTTAGGAGTAATAATACAAGAAACAGGATCTCTAGAAGCTGAAATCAGTAGTAGAGTAGAGAAAACGCTATAACTGTATCATATAATGAATAAAAAAAATTATATGCAGAAAAGAAATATCACGGAATACAAAAATGAAAGTTTTCAAATCAGTTTATAGACCTGTCTGTTGTTAGTTGCTCTGGAAATCTCAGAGTCTTCTAACATTATTGCCACAAATTGGTCGCATTGCTCCTGTAGTGATCCTTTCCCAAGTTAACATGCTCCTTTTTTAATTTGGCTGCACCATACTGAAGACGACCAATAGACAGAAATATGTATATACGGTTGCCTTCCATCTTATACACATAATTTTTTTCCTTTGTTGCGATCTATGCCGATACCTTCTACCTTTATTTTACTATTCACTCATATTAACCTTTTCTTGAAAATTTGTTATGTATTTCTTGTATTTATTTCAAGCTGTATTTTTTGTATTTAGACATATTTTAATACCTTATTCTGTAAAAAGTTTATGTGAATTTTTATGTATGTTCTATATTTTTATACATTTATTGATGTAAATAATTATATAATTTCCTATTCAC
This sequence comes from Diabrotica balteata, assembly GCA_918026665.1. Classification (NCBI taxonomy): domain Eukaryota; kingdom Metazoa; phylum Arthropoda; class Insecta; order Coleoptera; family Chrysomelidae; genus Diabrotica; species Diabrotica balteata. The sequence goes on from OU898276.1 coordinate 131,200,627, forward strand.
TGTCTTTTCTTGTTTTATATAAAATTTATGTTTTAGGTCCCAGGTTAAAACCAGTTTTTGTCAGAAAAAAAGAAAGAGTTACTATAATAGAAAAGGAAAAAGAGGCTCAAAGGCAAAAGAAAGCGGAAGAAGACGCGCAACGCAGCGCAGAAGAACGAAGAAGGCAAACCCTCAAAATGGTAGAAGACACTATCCGCAAAGAACAACAAAAGGATAAGACAACAAATGAACCAAGTATTGATGATGTTTGTACAGATGACGACAACGACGAAGTAGAGTATGAAGCTTGGAAGTTGAGAGAACTGAAAAGAATTAAAAGAGATAGAGAAGAAAGAGAAGCAATAGAAAAGGAAAAACTGGAGATCGATAAACTAAGAAACCTTACAGAAGAAGAAAGAAGGTTACAGTTAAGATTAGTACCGAAGAATGTAACGAATAAAGCTGTCAAAGGAAAATATAAGTTCTTGCAGAAATACTATCATAGAGGGGCGTTCTATCTAGATAAGGAAGATGATGTGTACAAAAGAGATTTTACTCAGGCAACTTTGGAGGATCACTTTGATAAGACTATTCTTCCCAAGGTTATGCAAGTTAAGAACTTTGGTAGGTCTGGCAGGACAAAATATACCCATTTGGTTGAGCAAGATACAACTAAATTTGATTCTCCATGGTCTGTAGAAAATACCCAGAATATCAAGTTCCATTCACAACAGGCGGGTGGAATTAAGCCAATGTTTGAAAAACCATCACTTAAAAAGAGGAAAACATAAAATGTGATTTTTAAACAGTGGTTTTACAAAAGAAGTGACTTTTATTCGCAGGGATCTGTAGAGCCGAAAATAGTGTAAATAAAATATTTTATAAGATTATGTGTATTTAAATAAACTTATGATTTAAATAAATTCGTTGTTAGTTTATTCGTTTACTTTTCTAAAATAACACTTTTATCATAAATATTGCTCATTCAACAGAGGTATATGGATGGTGGTTTCTGGGTATTTGTACATATAGTCGTAGCTCATATGAATATATGGTAAAGGTAATGGATTTTGACAAGAGCTGTGACCTTGTAAATAACAGGTAAACTTGTGTAGTAAATCGGCATGACTCATAGTTCTTGTTAAAATCCATTACCTCTACACATTTTCAGACCAAAGGGGGAAGAAGATGTAATGATAAATTGCTTTATAGACAGCTGTAGACATGTTATGTCTACAGCTGCGGTATTGTTAAAGGCAGTAAAGATCGGATGTGGACGTTCAACCACTCTGGACGGCCGATCGTTGATTCAGGATGTGTTCCTTCATTCAATTCAGATTCAAATGTGCGACATTTTTTTCCTTGTGATTAATGAAGGATGTGTTTGAATGACCATGTCCTATATCCGTGGATAATAGTTCGACGTTCTACTAAGCACCTATATCACTTTAAATAAAATTTGATGGTTACCCCATGTAATGACCTGCTATATCGTATGATTTTTCATATTGACTAAGGAGGCATTTTCAGTCAAACGGGTGTTTATACTGCGTTTCGTCGTTCCAATGTACTCATTCACGTGTCATTTCTGCTACGAATGTTAGTTATTATAATCCCCTATTCTCGGTATGGTAGTTCTTATGGGCTCGACGTCATTTACATGTAATCAAACCTCAAAATTTGAGCGTCATTTTGTGTAACTAATTTACTCATTCAAGTGCCATTTCTGCTACGAATGTTAGTTGTTATTAAATGTTGTGTATTAATCTGTACATCACAGATCTGGCTTCGCCCTATATAAAGATATGAAGTGGAAGATTCAGCAGGAATTCCAACGCCGCTGTAAGAGTTGTTTTTATAGCCCCCGTAATAAACAGACGTGCTACACGTTTATTGCTCCTACTTGCTGCATGTTTGTTCACTACGTTACAGACCCATAGGTTATCATTGGTCTAATTGTGTATGTATATTATATATAACTATGTGTAACCAAAGTCATTTTGCGGTTGAAGTCCAATTCTTACCACACATCCTTCTACATATGCTTAAGGACATAGCATCTTTCTGTGTGGTTTTCAGTATGTGAGTAATTCATGTAATCCTGTAAAATATACCCTAAGTACTTTGTTTCTTTGGCAAATTGAATCCTTATTCCTCCCAGCACTGGTGGTTTCAGGCCTTGTAATGTCTGTTTTGTGATAATAATAATAATAATAGCGTTTATTGTCCAACAGAATTCATTTATAGGACAAAATACAATACTAAAGTTAAATGAAATATTAATAATTCATAGGATACCCTTACTAACCATCTAACTAATAACACATTTTTCGAGTATTTAACATAAAGAAACTACTTAATCACCTAGGTAGATCTCAGCCATTCTAGTAAGCTGCTTTAAACTGCAGTGAAATATATCGCAGTAAGCACTTAAGGAATTATAATAGTTGCACATGAGAAATAGAGGAGAATTTAACATAAGATTAGTTCTAGCTTGTGTATTTCTGAACGTAATCGAATTTCTCACTGGATAAGATGGAACGTTAAAATTTATTTGTCTAAGAATATCAGGGCAGTCAATGAGATTATGTAGTAGCTTGTACAGGAATATTAGCGACCATAGCCAACTATTATGTAAAATAAGAATCACCATGAAATACTTCAAAGCCAAGAAAGCGGCGCCAATACAAACAAAAATTAGAGTCGAAGTAGTAAATACGGAATCCACGAAATACATATACAGAAAAAAAAAGAATATTAGAGAAGGTTGCTGGGAATGAAATATTAGAAAACGATAACATCGAGGAAAGATGGGAAAAACTTGAACACTAAAAACGAACACTAACATATGAAAAATAAAACCCCATGGTTTAGAGAGGAAATGAAAACAAGATGTGAAGAAAAGAAGAAAACCTTTTTACAATACTAGTTAGACAAATAAAAAGAGAACATTGGCAGAACTTTTCAAAACAGATGGAACACGAGTTCTAGGGAACATAAAAGGAAATATGGAGAATGATCAGAGGACAAAGAAAAGATATGAACGACCTAATAAAAACGAAACACATTCACAGGGAAACATGGGCAGACTACTTTCGATATCTATTTGCTAAACGTATGCCTTTCATGGGGTTAACAGATGTGCAAAGAGGAAAATATTATTGGTCCTGTGGAGCAAGGAAAGTCTCAGAGGGACCTAGCTGCAGTGGTAGGCGTAACACAGGGTGTTGTGTCAAAAACCTACACTAGGTATCAGGAACGTTTAAGAATATACCAAGATAAAGTCGCTAAAAAGTAACAAAGGCTTGCCACGATCGTTTTATTGTCCAAGTAGCCAGAAGAAACCCAACAATTTCTCACCCGCAACTCCAAAAGCAGCTTTTAGAAGGTACAGGTGTAAGTGTTTCAGTTGAAACAATAAGAAGACTTTGTGCCCAAAGACTATACAGCAGTAGATAGTTACGGGTTCTCGAGTTAACCAGGCAGCACAAGATTGATCGCTAAATTGGTGTCTTCAATACCAAAACTGGAACATTGGAAATTGGCAAAATGTGCTATTTTCAAGACGAAACCAGGATTTGTGTAAAATCATATGACTGATGAATTCGTGTACTTAGAGGAGAAGGAAGACAAGTAAGAACGGAAACAGCCAGATCTGTTCACAGACATAAAGGAGGAAGTTATGTTCTGGGAAGTAATATGGTCGGTGAAAAAACTCTTTAATTTCATTCAACCAACTTTAATAGCTCGCAGGTATGTTGATTTGGTTCTAGAACTTGTAGTTAGACTCTGAAAAAGTGCAGTGGAAAAAAATTTATTTTCATGCATGATACTGCACCTCCACATACCAGCAGAGTCACTACAGACTTCCTTGAAGCAGAAGATATCACTATTCTGTAGTGGCCTGCTTGCTCACCCGACCTTAACCCTATAGAGCATTTGTGGGATATGCTTAAAAAAGAATTAGACCTCGCCGGGATAATCCACAAAACACCGTACAGCTAGTACAAGCTATCCTTGAAGAAATGAAGCAATCTACCACAATAAAATGTTGATAATTTGTTTAGGAGCATGCCCACGCGAATTGGAGCTTGCTAACTAATTCACAGGGTTAATCACATCGACTACTAAAAAAAAAACATAAATAAAAACAATTTAAAGATCATTCCTTGTACATTGAAATTTTGTATACTTTAAAACAAATAATTTCAATTTTATTATTTAAGAATTTATGGGCTTCTTTAATTTTTATGTATTGGTGATTAAATTGCTTTAAAATAAATATTCGTTGACTTCGTAAGTTGGTTTTTTTAAACTCTCTTTGATCATATTGAGAAATATCAGATGACTTCATATAAGATATAAGTTTGGTTGTATGTAAATAATATGGATAAAGAGTGATATTAAATCATTTAAAGACAATAAATATTATTGTATAAATTTTCTAAAGCCTTTATTTCTTTATAAACAATGTTATTTTTTTAATAAAAAATATTTATTTAATAAACATTTTTGTAAATTTATAAACCAGTATGTATGACGTATAATATTCCGCTTTTATTATTTTTCTTTCTTAAAGTGCCCTCTCCTCAATGGAGGTTGGCTACTACAATTTTAAAACTCTTCTCTATCTTCAGCTGTTCTTATTACTGTTCAAAATTTAGCCCTGTCCATTGTCGGATGTTTCTGAGCTACGATAGTCTTTTCCTTCCTAGACCTCTCTTTCCCTCGATTTTTCCTTTCACTATAAGTTGGGCATATTGGTACTTATTATTTCTCAGTATGTGGCCTAGGTATGATGTTTTTCTAACTTTTACTGTGCTAAAAAGTTCTCTTTCCTTGCCTATTCTATGCAGCACTTCTTCGTTTGAGGTATGCGATGTCCATTTTATTAATTTATTATAAATATATAAATATTATTATCAATTTATAACAATGTATTAGAGTAATATTAATAACTGAAAAGTAAGTAAGTAAATAATTATTACAAATGTTTCGTTTGAATGTTTTATTGTTTCTTTTATAAAATACTGTTGTTTATACGAAAACAAGAACTTCACTAGTCACACTTCTTGTTTACACCACAGATCACCTACCTCCCGCTACGCTAATATGACAATTGGCGATTGACATTGACAATTATAATTCTTAGTTGTGTTCTAAACCTAAACTGCAGAGTAAAAGTAGAGACAGAGTGAAGCGACATCTGAAGATTAGTATCGGTACTACAAATGACATTCAGTTTAATTTGACCTTGAGCTACCTACGTGAAACGTCTAGTTATTAGTGGTCTGTGGTTTACACATTATATGATTCAAGGTTAACATCTTACCATGTCAAGGTTATAAGTCATCAACAACAGTACTATTACATACGCTAAATATAAAATTAAGTGAAAATGATTTAAATTATTTCTTATTTCTGTCATTTTTCTTAACTTAATGTGTTTTAAATATTTATTTAAATATTTTTGGGACATCGTTGCTTCATTTATGTTATTTGTTAGGTATTAATGCTAAAGGTGTTTACAAGGTTAAATTTTTATTGCACAATAATAAAAGATTGTAATAGCACCACTTTTTTAGAAGCTTAAATTCTTACTTGTTAATAAAATCTGCACCAAAGATTCAAGATACATATAATCGAAAGTCTCATCTTCTAGTTAAAATTCATATAAATTGCCCAGCTTAATATGCTGACAAAGGGAAAGGATTTTTTTATTTCAATACAAAACCACATCATCCGCGCAGGGATATTAGTAGATATAACAAATACAAGAAATATTACATTAAATACAATTGAATAACTGAGTGTCTTTTAAATAACTTGTAAGGGGAGAAAGGGGGAGGTCTGGGACAAGGGAGGTGTGGAACATTTCAAATTGCCCACCTTTATATGTGAACTATCAGTTCTATACCTTCTCACTCGATGTATTACTGATCAAGAGCGAATTTTATTGATTTTCATTTTTAAAAGGTAAGAATTTAACTTGTTTGTAAATTATTTTTTCTGATTATTATAATATTTCAAGGCAACATAGAAACCAATATAATGATAAGCTTTATTTAAGTTTGTAAATTATATAATACAAAACCCTGGGGCACCTTGAGGTTATGTTTGTTCACTGATTTATTGTAAAATGCTCCACTGGGAGGACTGGGACATAGCATGCGTGGAAGGTCTGGGACATTGTCCCAGACCTCCCTGTTGTATTATTTTTAATTTGATATTATTTAAATTCTTTTAATAGTATATTTTTCCTTTGTTATAGTGTAAGATGCCTCATAAGTGGAAGAAGAAAAATCCTGAGAGGACTGCTCCATTAAAGTCTCGCATTGTGGAGGCCATTCAGCAGATTAAAGAAGGAAACAGCATAAGGCAGGTAGCAAAGACTTATAGTATTTCAAAATCGGCTCTTCAACGCCATTTGAAGAAATATGATGAAGCTCCCAACAAAGAATGCGTTGTTTTTTGTTCTAATTTGATATGTGGTATGGTATTCTCCGAAGAGCAAGAATTGGCTCTAGTAGAATACATCCTGGCTGCAAGTAGAATGCATCATGGTTTAACATCAGTTCAGGTCAGAATTCTAGCGTGGCAATATGCAAGTGCCCTGAAATGTAAAGTAGGCAATTCATGGAAAGTTAACCAAATGGCAGGATATGACTGGTTCAAAGGCTTCATGGAACGCCACAAAGAACTTTCGCTACGTTCTCCAGAAGCTACAAGTCTGGGAAGGGCAACAAGCTTCAACAAAACCAATGTTGATATGTTCCTAAATAACTTAAAAACTATCTATGAAAAGTATAATCTCACCCCAGATCGTATATTCAACTGTGACGAAACAGGAATAAGTACAGTCAATATTCCACCCAAGGTTGTGGCTAAGCGTGGTGAAAAGCAAGTAGGACAAGTGACATCGGCTGAAAGGGGGAGCAAATCACTGGCCTTTTTATAGTAAATGCAATAGGAAACGCTTTACCACCTGTACTTGTGTTTCCCAGAATCAGATATAAGGAGTTTTTCTTAAATGGTGCTCCTCCAGGCAGCATTGCACTAACTAGCAAGACAGGTTGGATGTCAAGTGATCTTTTTAAACAGAGTCTAGAACACATAATTCATCACACAAAATGCACTAAGGAACAACCAATATTGTTAATTTTAGACAACCACGAGAGCCATGTGGGTTTAGAAGTGATAATGACAGCAAAAGAAAAGGGAGTTATACTTTTAACGTTTCCACCACATTGTAGTCACAGACTACAGCCCCTCGATGTATCTGTTTTTGCCCCATTTAAAAGTCAATATAACAGAGTTTGTAATGATTGGCTACTGAATCACCCAGGCAAAACCATATCCATCTACTGCATAGGTGATCTTGTGGGGCAAGCTTACCCTTTGACTGTAACGCAGAAGAACATTATTGCTGGTTTTCGAAAGACTGGCATCTACCCTTTCAACAGTGAGCCATTCACCGAAGCAGAATTTCTAATGTCTTCAGTAACTGACCGGCCTCCTCCATCTGCACAAGCTAATGGTACTTCTTCCTCAGCAGAACAAGAATATCCTGAAATTGACCATACAGCCAGTTCACATCATTCCTCAAAAGATCCTTCTACATCTTTTGAAAAACCATCAACTTCTGAAGACTCTAACGGCACTCCAGAACTTATAATGCCAATGAAAATCCTGATTACACCTGAGCAAATCAGACCATTTCCTAAAGCTCTACAGCTATAGAGTCTGTTGTTTATTATGTTGGGAGAGTATTGAAGTGTGATTCATTAGATGAAGTTGAAGTTCAATTCATGCGTAAAAAAGGAGGAATCTGGAAATTTTATTTTCCGAATGTGGGGGACAATAGCGTTATTGAGAAACAGGATATATTGCTTAAATTGCCTGCACCAATATCATCTGGAGGTACAGAGAGAGTAAAATCATTGTATTTTCGGTTAAATTGTCAAAATACAGTGTACAATACAGAAAAGTTTCTATTGTGTTGAAAAAAAAACATTTATTACATCCTGTCCCGGACCTCCCTACTAGTGTCCCACTACTCCCAGTGGTGTGGGTGGTATGGGACATTTGCAGCTCCTTACACTATCCATTGTACTTCATTTTAAAGAATACTTATATCAGTCATTTTTTAAAAATTGAGTAGGCCAAAGAGCTATCGAACATATCGTAGCGGTATTATTTCGCGATGAGTTAATAAATAATTAAAAAAATATATTATTCAAAAAGTGTCACACACCTCCCACTTCTCCCCTATATGAATAATTTTAAATAACACTGTCGAAATTTTTTTGGTGAGAACTGTTTTGAGATCATCATCTGTGAATCCGTGGGATCTTCTTTTTTCCATGAATTGAGGACAATCAAGCAGGATATGTTTAACAGTCAGTGGGTTAGAGCAGCTGGAGCAGATAGGTAGTGGTTCTTTTGTTATTAGGTATTTGTGTGTTAAGGCAGTATGGCCAATTCTTAGACGGTTAATAATAACTTGGTTTCTTCTGTTTGAAGGAGTCTCCAGGACAGCATTTATTTTTGGGCAAATTACATTTAATTTTGTACCTAATTTTTCCAATGATTTTGCCATGTATTAGTACAGTGGATTTTAACCAGGTTCTTTAGATCGGTGTACGGATATGTTTTCAATTTTGCAGTATGGTTTGAGTTCATTCGACTTTTGTTTGCCAGTTGATCTGCTTTTTCATTTCCTAAATACCTGTATGTGAAGGTACCCAAATAAAAGCCGCTTCCTTTCCTAATGATCGGAATGTTTCTAGTTCGTTTTTTATATTCTGTATAATAGGGTTGTTGGTATATATTTGTTTCAATTCCAGTAATGCATTTAATGAGTCTGTTACGATAATGCACTTCATCGTTCTACTCTTTTTGAAGAAGATTAGGGCTTCCAAAATAGCTGTAGCCTCGCCTGTTAGTATACTGCAGTTTGTTGGTATCGATATGCTATAAGAATTTTCTTTACAGTAGTAGGCAGCAGCGTGACCATTGGGAGTTTTAGAGGCATCGGTAAAGATTTGCAAATAATTAGGATAGTGGTCTAGAATTTCCATGAATAGATATTTAATTATTGTGGAATTTGTAGTTGATTTGGGATACTTTGTAAGTGTTAAGTCAATAGTTAATGGGTGGCTTGTCCATGGGGATAGTTTGCATTTATATGTAGCGATACATTGAGTTGATTCCTATCGAAAGTTGTGAGCTTTATTCTTTCTATGAGGGGTGTAGAGTTTTTAGTCTTATTGTTAGGAGGAAGACCAGGGTTGCAGATGTGGAAGAATACAGGATGCTGTTTCTGGGATGATATCTTTGCAATGTAGTTCAAGGATAGTTGCTGTCGTCTTATATGTAAGGGAGGTTCTCCAGTTAGAACTTGCATACTACTAACTGGACTAGTTTTAAAAGCTTTCGGTTACTTTGTAAAAAGGGATACTTTGTAAGTATTAGGCCAATAGTTAATTGGTGGCTTGTCCGTCCATGGGGGATAGTTTGCATTTATATGTAGCGATAAATTGAGTTGGTTCCTATCGAAAGTTTTGAGATTTATTCTTTCTATGAGGGGTGTATAGTTTTTAGTCTTATTGTTAGGAGGAAGACCAGGGTTGCAAATGTGGAAAATACAGGATGCTGTTTCTGGGATCATATATTTGCTATGTAGTTCAAGGATAATTGCTGTCGTCTTATATGTAAGGGAGGTTCTCGCTTACATATAAGACGACAACAACAGCGACAGTTCTCCAAGTTAGAACTTGCATACTACTAACCGGACTAGTTTTAAAAGCTTCCAGTGCTAATCTCAAAGCTGTAGATTGAATACTGTTTAGTTTTCTTAAAGTGGTTTTACATGCAGCATCGTAACATATACAATCATAATCGATTTTAGTTCTAATGAGCGATTTATAAAGCCTAATTAATGTTTTATGATCAGCACCCCATATTTTGTTGGATACTATTTTGAGTATATTTAATCTCTTTTGTCAGGAAAGCTGTAGTTTATTTATGTGAGAATTCCAATTTAAAGTTCTCTCAAAAGTTAGACCTAGAAAGTTTATTTCTTTTAATTGTACTAAAGGTAAATTATTTAAAGTTAGACTAGTTGTGAGGTGGGTTTTTTTTTATTAAAAATAATTTATCTTATTTTGTCAATTGAAAAAACAAATCCCATTTTTATCGTTCAATTAATAACAATGTCATCTACGTAAAGACTAGCTTTATTGGGCGCTTTAATTATATCCATAATACTATTAAAAGCGATTAAGAATAAAGTTGGACTAAGATCGAACCTTGAGGAATTTCATGGTCTAGTATCTCAGATGAGCTTGTAACACCATTTACTCTAAAGTGAATTGAGCGATTTTTAAAAAAAATTATAAATGCAAGTATGTAACCTTGAATACCAGTATCTTCTAATGTTTGGAGAATAAGGGAAAGGATTCCAATCATTTATTTTTTAATTTATAAGTAGTGGTCCTAAATTATTTCTGTCTTTCGTTTTGTCTGTTCGCTGTTCAGCTGTTCGCTATTTTCTTGTTCCCATTTATAGATATAGATTCATAGAAACTCTTTTTTTTTTGGCTCATGATAAGAACTTTTAAACAACCTGATCTCCAAAGTAATATGATGCGAACGATATGTTAGCCAAAAAAGAATTTATGACAGGAAAACAAAGAATTTAAGGAATGAATTTTTGGAATAAAAAGCAAATATCAATACCAAGTGGATTTGTTACTGTTTAAATTTCAATTAACCTTGCAGTACTCGCGTTCAGTCTGTCAGACCCGGGCTATTTTCCTTCTTCAGACAACAAAAGATCTGTTGGCCGAAGAAGCTACGTGATTGGTATCAATGCAGGTCGATTTATTTGTTTGAAGCAGCAAGTTCTAAAATCAAAATAGCCAATATGATTGCCAACCTCCGTAGGGAGACGGCACTCTAAGAAGAAGAAGAATTAAGAAATTATTACAAAGTTTCAGTACAAAATAAAACATAATGATTGTGTTCTATAGCTTTAGAAAAGAATTTATTTTACTCGTGTGGTAATGAATCATAGAAATTGTGCACCTCTTTTGGAAGGACATGTTTCATTTCTTGCACTGTCAAATTTTAGCGTAATCTTCGGTTTGTTTGATATAAAGGTGTGATTCGTTCCAAGTCTTCTACAAGAGGCACTTTAATTCTGCGTGGAATATTAGAATACTCATCTTCATAGCTTGTCTTTACTTTTAGCTCCCATTTGGGCAATAATGAATACATTTTATGTCTGTCACCACAGGATCGCCTGCTGTGTTACCCGGTGTCAGAGACGTCGAGACATAGTTCAAACTACTAAATTTCTTGAAAAAAGTATACTCAAGCCATTCAATATTATATGGTTTCGGTTTAATTCTGGCAGTTCTATATATTTCTATGTAATTACTTGGAGGATAAATTTCTCGGTTCTGTAATTTTCTCTCGATAGTGGCATGCATAGCATCGCATGCCGTTTGTGTACGGCCCTTCTCTAAAAATTTTTGAGTAATTTTTATTCCTGTTTTGACAAACGCAATCAAGAATGTATTTGCTAAAATTGAATTCCTATTCTGGTAAGTACAACCGTCATTAAAAATGATTATTTCGTTCACGGGTGGCTACAAATCAAGTTTTGTACAGATTAAATGAAATATTATAGAACCGAATTCGTCAGCATTTTGTCCTCCTTCACTTTCATCCCACAAAAAACAATATCCTTTAGACGATTTTATATCAAATATTGTAAAATTGTTGACTTTTGGCTTGGTTCTGTAATAGAGTGCTGATGTCTTTAATACGTGACATAGAAGTAGGTAATTACTGCTTGTAAGTCCATTGTTAATACAATTTTACTGTTATCAGAGAATTTATCTGCATTTTTGTCATTCCTAGCTAGTGTCTTGTTATTTTAGTGTATCATATAATTTTCTTCACTTTCATTTCCTAATTTGTAAGCGAAGCAACGATCACATTGATCTTTTCGAGGACTAAACAATGATACATTTTTGCTCTTAAAAACATCATCAAAAGTGAAAGATGGAGCCGATTCATTGCATTGCAGTATGTTTTATATTCACGATAAAGAGCTGCCTTTGAAGACAACATTGGTTCCAAATATAACTTTTTTGTTGATTTCGACAATAATGCGACTCTACTTTGCCTCTCTCCAATTGCCAAAGTATTTAAAAAAGTTTTTTACAAACTTTGCAATTTTCTTCAGGTGTAGTAAATTTTAGGTAGTATTCATAAGTAGTCTGTCTTCTGAATTTTTTCTTGTTTTTACCTTTTCTCTCCTTGACGCTAACAATATTGACAGATTGAGCAACAAACATTTTTTTTTCATCCTAATTAATACCTCGAAAACTGAGCAAATATTTTTTGTCTTTTGGATTCATTAAACAAAGCACATTTGAGTTTCTTTCCAAGTTTACCAGTTTTGCCAAAGTTTTATTCTTGCTTCTTTCATAATAGTAAACGAATTTCTTTCTCTTACCAAGTAATTCTGTCCTATCATTCTCTTTTCTTTGTTTGACTTTTGGATCCATTCTCCTTTTCTCGGTTTACCTGTTCGTGCTCGTTTTCTTATATTTTCTGAAGAAATTTCCATGAAACTATCAGAATTGATAGGATCATCTGTACCGATGTTTTCCAAGATTTGTTTACTTGAATCTGAATTATAACTTTTGTCACCAGCAAGTCCAGGGGTATTCATTTCCAATCGCAAAAAACCATCTTCTTGGACTAAGAAATTTAGAGAACTTTCAACCAAAGGAAAACTATTTATTGTAAATATTATACTCGTATCATTAGATACACTTAGCTCTAGAGGTGAAACTGGTAGATTTGAGGTAGTTTGTAACGTTTAAAACGTTACATTTTTGTTCTTATTAATTTCAAAGTACTTTCCACTATTTTCTGCTCATACTATTTGATTTTCATTGATAATAAGTTCTTTTTCCTTTGTTTGTATTCCTATATTTTATTTCAATATTTTCCTATTACAAATAAATCCGCTGATTAATTTCTTAAGTCCCCTCGTAGTCCTACCTTCGCTTACTTTATCGTACAAGAAACAGAAACCCCACTCCTAAATAATTTACTTCTATCAATCCGATCCGATTTAATTTCTTTTTAAAATAAACCAGCAAACGAGAAGGTATTATTAAAAAAATAAGTCCTCGTGGTCAGAAACTTCCAACGGTCTGGCCACCTTGGTTTTTATTCAAGAGAATCCACCTTGGTTTTTATTCAAGAGAATCCACCTTGATTTTTATTCAAGAAAATCCACCTTGATTATGATATAAGAAAATTTACGTTGACATGGATTTTTTGGTCGAAGAATACGAAAATGGAATTGTTTTTTTTTTTGGAATAAGAAATCCATCTCGATTTTGAAAATCCGCATGGCTTTGGATTGGAGAGGGATCCACATGGTTTCGGCTTAGCGGCATGGTTTTTGCAGACATTGTATGGTCCGAGTTGAGAAGAGAACAGCAGGAGGATTTCTCATAGAGTAGAGCTAAGTTTCTTTATTTCTTGAGATTTTGTATATAGATGCTTAATTCCCTGTTGTTAGAACCTCAATTTAATTGTTATTACATTTTGATTTATTAAAATATAAATAAATAAAGATATGTGTTAAAGAAATTATTTTATTAATAATTCCCGATTTCTCAAATTAAGTTAGTTTATGCCGAACATCACCCCTGAGGGGTTTCAATGTGCAATGGGTGAGCTAGCCGTTACAAGTTTCGTGTGGGTTTTCTTCTGCATTGATAATATCGTGCTTGATATTTACACTACATTGGACCGCTTCTGTATGTAGCTTTTGATGCACAGGAGATTCTGTCTCGATATTCTTGCAATGAGACTTTGGTTGCAGAACGGATTTTACCATTATAGCTCCTCGAGATTGATGGGTTTGTGATAGTATACGATCTGTAACAAAAGAAATCCAAATAAATATATCTAGCGTATTTGTGCTGGGTGAGATATGAGTATGATAATGTCTAAAAATATCACCATTGATTCTAAAGAAAAATAATGTTGCCATAGGTATCCATTTTAGAATGAAAACCGCGTAAGTCTAACCCAAGCAACTGGGACTTGGGTGTAAACAAATAAGGCACGATCTTAAAACTCCAGTGAAAAAGTCGTAAGTCAAGACATATGACATTTTCACTGAAGTATAATAAGCATTCTCTCGACTTTCAATGTTTTCATTGAAATTTTAATCACTTTATTCCTTTTTAAAACGCAAAAAACACTAAATATTAAGCCGAATAATTAAGAAAAAACAATAGCAAATATATAGCAAATAAATTGAGTTCTTTGCACAAATCAAAATATTATTTATCGGCACGTTTCACTCGAGATATGACAAATTCACTGGTGAATATACAATTTAAAGATTGACAACATTTCCATTTTTCGCCAGGAGGCAACAGGAGATTTTATTTCTCTCTCTCTCTCCCTCTCTCTCTCTCTCTCTCTCTCTCTCTCTCTCTCTCTCTCTCTCTCTCAATAATTGTAATGTGTGAGGCCTGTTGCACACAATATATCGATGTAAAAATCCCAATATCGAAAAATATCGACTTATGACTCTTTCATTCTAGACCATCGGTATGCTGTGCCTAGGATGTGATACCATAATAACAGTATCATCAGCATAGGTTGCAACTGCAACTACAGTTGATTGGGATGCAGGTAGATCGGCAGTAAATAGCAAGTACTGGGTTGGCTCCAGTATGCTTTCTTGTGATACTCCTGCAGAGCCAGAGATACGAAATTTTCAGAAAAATTTGCATTTATTTTAATTTAAAAGTTTCGTATAGTCAGGTAGATTTGATCATTTCATAGAAGGGCTATGGTAAGTTTTGTTTCATATCGTTTATCAGTACTTTATCAAATGCCTTCCTTTTACTTTTGTCTGAAAAGCCTGCACTACAATATCTTTTACCTTCTAGGCCATTCTAGGAATGTTTTCGACCACACGATGAATCTGTTCCACGGTGGCATGTTTGTTTCAGAAACGGTCAGGTATAAGTTTTCTTTCATTTATGTTCTTTATCAGTTGCTTTGGTTAAGTATAACTTTTCCTAGTAGTTTTTACGGAGTTGACAACAGAATTATTGGCCTATAGGAGTTTAGTTCTTCTGGTTTTTCCCAGGTTTCAGTATCATTATTATTTGACCAATTTTTGCAGCGACAGCTATATTAACTACAACAAAATCACAATCACAAATATATTAACTATATATATATATATATATATATATATATATTATATATATAAATATCTATCTATCTATCTATCTATATATATATATATATCATATATATATATATATATATCACAAAAGTCAAGTAGGTTCGCAATTTTCCATCTGTCAACAGGCCAATACGTGGGCTCTCTTGTAGATAGATACTGAACATTTAATTTGTAGTAGGTGTCTTCCCTTGGTTTTTTACTCTGACTTTCCAGTATATATTGTTGGCGTTTGGCGTTATAATCTTCACATGCAACGAACCTATTACCTAACGTCTTAAAGAACTGTTCATAGTTTTCTCTTTTGTTGTTGTGATTTGGTGAACAGTATATTCTAGACATTTGTAATTGGTGCCTCAGAAATTAACGCTATGTCAGTTTCGTTTGTTTGTATTATCCGTTCACAAATTGTTGATAGCACGAAATGTGCCTCAAAGTCATAAAACGGTCGTAAAATTTGTATCATCATAGGCGTTCCTGAGGTGTTTATTCATTAAAATTAATATTAATATTAATAATGTTTTAATACTAATATATTTAGCAAAAAACAATTAAAACTTTCACGGCTAATGTTGGTTATTATATTATATTAATAAAAATAAGAATTTAACCATTAACAATTTTGTAAATAAGAATACCTTATCTCTTTGGATATTTCAATACTAATCTTCGCGTTTAATCACTTTACTAGAAAACCTGGAATTCATATCCGAAGGTACTATTCGTTGCAAGATAATTAGGATGGAATTCCCCAGATTTTTAATAATATAATGGGTATAAAGATGCCGGCTTTGGCCACGTGCCTCGTCTGTTCAGTTTATATTCGAAACTTAACTTGAAAGGGTGAAGTTATTACGAACGAAAACAATTTTTTTGTTTAGTACGTTTTTGATCGCATGTAATTTACGGCTCGTCGGTGTTTCCGCGTCTACGGCAGTAATTAGCGTCTCGAATATTTCTTTTGCGAATTATATGCAGTGCGTGAGTGATTTTTTATTCCATATACCTACGAACATATACGTACCTTTCGCTCGTGCTCGTTTTGTTGGATTGTTTGTGATGGCTTCATCATCAACATCATCAAGTTTTACACCGGTACTGTTGCGTACAGTCAGTAAGTCTGTCTATTCACCAAGAGAGAAGACTATTGTCCTGAATGTTCACGATGCTCTGGTTTCTCAGAATCCCACAAACACTGTTCGCAACATAGTCGAAAGTTGTGCCAACATCACTGACGAGGGTAGTCAACTATATATATCATATATAGGTTCCTATCAGAAAGAAAAAAACACGGTATAGCTCACCCAAACACAAACTAACACTTAAAGAGAGTTGCTCAGCTTTCCTTATTCCTGTCCATTCCCTGATATTCTTCAACCAAGAGGCCTGCTTTCTACCAATTCCTCTGCGTCCTTCGATTTTACCCATCATAATAAGTTGAAGAATATTATATCGGTCTCCCCTTACTACGTGTCCAAAATAGGCCATCTTTCTACATTTGATGTTATCAAGCAGCTCGCGAGCAGCATTTGCTCTCTCAAGGACTGCCACATTTGTCAGCATAGCCGTCCATGGAATTTTTAGTATACGTCTGTGCAGCCACATTTCAAAGGCCTCCAGACGATTAATGGTGGATATTTTTAATGTCCATGCTTCGACACCGTATAAGAGGACTGACCAAATGTAGCATTTAACCATGCGCTTTCGAAGTTGAAGTTGCAAGTTATCATTACAGAAGAATGACCTCATTTTTAAAAATGTCGTGCGGGCTATCTCAATTCTACATTTTATCTCTTGATCTGGATCTAGTTGTTCAGTAATATGGCGACCAAGATAATTAAAACTGGACACTCTTTGAATTATATGACCATCATATAATCGTGCATCTTGATGTACTAAACGGCTAAACACCATGTGTTTTGTTTTTGAACAGTTTATGTTTAGGCCAAACTCTCTTCCCACTGTATCAATGGCATTTAAAAGGCATTGTAGTCCATTCATCTCATCACTTAAAATAACTGTATCGTCTGCATATCTGATTGTATTTATCAGAATTCCATTAACTATCACGCCCCATTCCAAATTATGCAGCGCTTCTTTAAATATTCCATCTGAATATAAATTAAATAACAGTGGGGATAGTATACAACCCTGTCTGACACCTCTTTGTATTTTACATATTTCTGTTGATTTTCCGTTTATGCAAGCTGTCGCTGTTTGACGCCAGTATAACTTTTCTAGGAATCGTATGTCTTAGCTATCAACTCCTTTATCTTTTAATATTGTAATTAATTTGTAATGCTGTGCTCGATCAAAGGCCTTTTCATAGTCAATAAATGTAGCAAAGACGTCTTTCCTTTGATCTCAACATTTCTGCAGTAATACATTTAGTGCAAAGAGGGCGTCCCGAGTTCCCTGTCCGTTTATTTCCACTATTATCTTTGATGATCTGTGTCTGCGATTTGAATTCTCTCGCTCGATACTTGACTTTTGTGAAAAGTTCTCTAGATTCTTGGCGCTCAGCATGTACCTGTATTTGTACAGACATGTTTTTAATATAATTATTTTTGTCCTTTCTGCACAAGTGTTTTATAGTTGTATTTATGATGCATATCTATATTCTTTTTGTTGTTTTGAATTTGATGTGCCGTTTCTAAGTTTTCGTCTTTCTTTTATAAGATTGAGAGTCTCTTCAGTCATCCAATGTTTTTTCCTAGTTGTTTTGTCTTTGGGATTAGTATTGTTAATGGCTTCAGTGATCCATTTCTTTCCGTATTCCCACGTTTTGTGAGAGTCTCCGGTAGTCACTGGTAAGTCAACTTCTACTAATGCTTCTCTTAACTTTTCCGGGTGTTTTGGAATAAATGTTTGTCTTTTATTTGTGATTGTTTTTGTGGCTGGTATTTTTGTGGTCGGAACCACAGTCTGCAGCTGATTTTGTCTTCACGTTGATTATTGAGCTATTCCATCGTATAGTGACAAGAATATAATCTATTTGGTTCTTGTATCATCCTCCAGGCGAAGACCATGTTGATAATCCCCGCAGATGATGGTTAAACATTGTGTTTACTATACTAAGATCCATATCGATGGCAAATTGAAGGAGCCGTTCACCTCGTTCATTTCGCTCGCATAAGCCATGCTCACCTATCGTTTCTTTCAAATGGTCATCTATTTTAATTTTTCCTGTTTTTGCATTCTAATCTCCTATTCATCATTGGTTCTTTTTTAGTAATGTTATAGATGGTTTCATGCATCGGGTGTTATGTTTCTTCTACTCTATTTTCTGCCTCTTCGGATAGCATATATACCTGTATAATATGCATTTTGGCTGGTTGAGGGTTAAGAGTTATTTTTGTCCTGATTTGTTAGCTCCTGACAAAAACTTTGTATAGAGTGGCCTCCCAATATCCTTGGCATTTCCAGTGTGTCTCAGATATCCCACCGATATCTATCTTTTCCTTGATCGGTTCATTTTCTAATATATACAATTTAATATTGATAATTTTAAAAGTCTTTTAATAATGAATGATATAAATTTTGTTTTTTATTAATTCTCCTAATATACATTAACCATTTTATATAATATTTGTTCCGAAAGTTCTTTCATTGGTTCCTCTCCTGGGATTAGTTCAAAAATAATTTTGTTATGTTCGGTACTTTTGCTATATGTACTTAATCTCTATATTTTTTCTTTTGTCGGGTTTTCAGTAAATCTGTATACTGTTCTCTTATTATTAATCAATTATGATTATTATTTTAAATATTATAAGTAGATTTATTTTCTCTTATGATTCTGTATTACCGCTGCTCACTTTTTCCAAAATGTTTGTTTTTTCATTGACCTAATACTCTGAATAAATGAAGTAGGCCAAAATCAATCATATTCATTTAAATATTCCATATTAGAATTGCTTCAAAGATTTTTTCTCATGTTACTGAACTTATAAGCATTGATCCTAAAGAGCAGTATGATGTCTCCCTAATAGGTAATTACTATAATCAAAGAAATTAGTGTAATTTTTTCGAAAAAACGGCAACGGCGCAGAGCAATTTCCACTAAAATTGCGGCCCTTGCGTGTACTGACGCTCGCCGTCGCTTTCCCTAGTCTAGTGGCGTCTGTCGTTCGCCGAGATCGAAACGTTCGGCGTCGTCACGTCGGAGGTTGCACCCTCGCAACCCCGAGGGCTCATTGATGAGCCCCAGTTGGGGCAATGGGGCAGGCTGAAAGCAGAGACGACGAAGAAGATCCCGAAAAATACGAAGGAGAGTCCAGAAGAGAATCCGACAACTTGGTAAGTGAATCAATCGTCTTTATTGTCTTATTTGTTCAATATTTGCCTTTGCCATTATTGGCACAGTCATGCGAATGTGTGCCAATATCATATACATATCTAATACTATACTTTTTTATGATGTTGAATGATAAGAATAGATATATAAATTTTTTTGGAATATTATAATAAAGTATTTTTCAAAATTTATAACCATATTCTATAATATCAAGAACAATTTGTTATACTAGTATAAAGTTTTATATGTTTATACTTATACATGTTTGGACAATTTGGAATTTAACGTCTGTGTATTAAATGCCAGTTATATGCGTGGTATTAAATAAAGCATGAATTAACTAACTAGTCTACCCTTCATTGTATTAATTATTTATCGGTTGATAGTTGCGTTCTACTTTACATAAAAAACATTCACCTAGATTTTAAAAATCCTCAAAAACAAGCTCATCTGAAATTATTTTACATATTTCCGTATATATTAATAACTATTTAACTTCCGTACATACTGCAGTATAATGTCGCAGATCTTTTCTATATTTAGAAATGTTTTTACTATTGATTTCCAAGCTTGTGCAATTTTTTGGAGGGAATATGGTTTTCATTTAAATATCCTTGGTGTCACGTTTCTCCTAAACCCGCAATTCCACTGTCGAGATTTTATTGTTTGGACAATAAATCTCGACAAATGGAAAGGAGTGTAAATTGATGCAGAGAGATGTGTTACGAAACTAAGATATTATTTTCGTTTTTCAGAAAGTCATGTGTTTATTTTGATTATTTATGATAACGTATCTACAACTTTACTGTTTTGCCTTCTTCTTCTTCGTTTTTTTTTTCATTATAAGTTCGCTGTTTTCGTCCTTCACAGTATTCTATTCTCCAGTCACCTTCTCTGAGGTCTCTATTTATCATAGCATTTCTTATGTATGTTTTCCATCTTGTAGCAGGTTTTCCTCTTTGTCTTCTTCCCGGCGGGTTCCAGTCCAATATTCTTTTCAGCCACCTGTGCTCTGGCATTCTTTGTACATGCCCGTACCACTGCAGGGGTGTTTTTCAACTTTTTTGTAATTGCATTTAATTGCAGGGCTGCTTGCGCCTTGTATAATTGATTGTAAGGTAACGGCCCAGTTAAGGAATATTTGACTTAAGAGGTAAATATTAAGGAAACAAAATAATAGAGAAAAATGTTTTCACTTAAATCCAAAAAACTTTAATTCCGGCCTATGCTGAAAAATTAGTGGTAATTCGGGCGTAATGGTAATTTTATTCCGGCCTGTAGGATCAAACGAATTATTTCTTTTTTTTTGTTTTAAACTGTACACGCAATTTTTGTAAAGATGTATTTTAATGTTTTCACGGTAGGTATAAAAAATACAGAAGCATAAAAACATAATTTTTATATAAAAGAGGCATAGAAAAACTAAATAAAATAAAACGATGTACAGGGTTTCTCACTATATTTTGACCCCCCACTTATTTGCCTTAATTTCGGGAATATAAAAAAAGTTTCAAATAAAAGTTGTATTATTTTATCTGTTCCAACCAACAGCGTAGCAACAGACGAAATTTTGTATACAGGGAGTGCCCAATAAAACGCATTTTCAATATTTCAAATGGGACACCCTGTATTTTTTTATAGTTTTAAGTAGCCCTGCATTTCCTGATTACAAATATAAAACATAATATAGCATCATTTTTGTTTTATAATGGCGTATGGTACTACTATACTATACTAAGATAAGAAAAAAATATATTTAGAAAGTCAACAAAATTAATGACTTAAAATACTACATTTAATATTACAATAGCTGCTCAGAGTTGCCTCTATTGTTATCAATTCACAAGTAATATCTTGTGTTTTTATGTTTTAATGTTTTTCTTTTAAAAACCCTTATAAAGAGCTTTCACATGGTGTTATGTCGGGACTATTTGGTGGCCACGTAACGGTACCCTTATTGCCGATCCACACATTAAATTGATTATTTAAATGTTCTTGAACGGCTACGATGTGCTACTATGTGGCGGTGCTTATCTTGTTGCCATATCATACTATTTAATTGATTTTGTGTATACCTAATTTTGATTTAATAACTCGTCGTACACTCGTCTATAATGATTTTGTCCAAATATGATTCTCCAGTTAATTTATAATCCTAAAACAATGGTCCAATTATTTTGTTTTGACATATTCCGCACCACACATTTATTGATTTTCTTCCTGACTTTTTATTCGCTTAATTTTTCTTTTTCTATTATTTTTCTGTTCCCACTTGAAGACCAATAAAATTGTTTTAAACCCCCTAATTTTAGGATCAATGGTCACAGCATGTCTTGACAGAACTGTAAACGTTTTCTTATGAACATCGGTAAGTTCTTGTACTGGTAATATTTTGTACGGCTTATAGTTGTGCTTTTTTAAAACTCTAAAAACTCTATGTATCGTCGCACGGCTTTTCTCTTATGCATTAGTAGCATTGTTTAGAGTAGTTTCGGAATTTTAAAATAAAAATGTTATTATGGATTTAGTCTAGTATTTAAGTATTTAATTTTTACTTTCAAAGTAAAGCAAAGTATTATAATCTTCATGATCATTTCCTACGATAGTACGTTTCTTCTGTTCAAACATTTTTTCATTTATGACATGACGATAATTATATAAAAATGTATTTGCAGAAGGAGTCTGTCGATCTAGATAAATCAGCCTATATTCTCTTCTTGCCGCTCGCTTGTTTTTATTATTTTTTTCATAAATTAAGAATATATCTACTTTTTCATCTGCAGTATAACCCATTTCGGTATGAGGACTGACAGTTTATAATAAATTAATAATTGTTTCATTTTGAAATGTCAGTTGCATAGCCACCTATGGTTACCCTTTTGTAGTACCATATGCCATTATAGAACAAAACTAATGCTACACATGTTATATATTGGTAATCAGGAAATGCTGGGCTACTCAAAACTATAAAAAAATACAGGGTGTCCCATTTGAAATATTGAAGATGCATTTTATTGGGCACTCCCTATATACAAAATTTGGTTTGTTGCTACATTGTTGGTCGGTACAGATAAAATAATAAAACTTTTATTTCAAACTTTTTTTGTATTCCCGAAATTAAGGAAAATAAGTGGGGGTCAAAATATAATGAGAAACCCGGTACATACGTAATATATTTTGAGCATAAAAAAAACAACAAAAAATACTTTCATAAGTTACTTAGCAACAGTCTTTTTTTTCATTTATTGCATAAGAGCAAAGAGCTATGAGAGACTTACAATTTAGTTATCTCAGGTACAGACAAAAGACCCTTTTCTTAATATACTGAGGCGGTGACAATTAAACAATTTTTTGATAATGATAACCTATTTTTTCCATAGATTTTGAATTTATCTTCCGCCATTTCTTCTACTATTCTTGGAAAATGTATTTCCTCGTAAACTACAATGACGTAGTCACCTAGTTCGTAGTCGCCCACCTTTAAATCTATAGAATTGTTAGCTTTCGGCTTTCTAGTTCTTTCACCTGTTTTTCCCCCAGAACCAACATTTTTGTTTAAAATTTCATATTATTTTTTATTTGCTCCATCTATCTTTCCTCTTTATGTTTTTTTCATTCTCAATGTTAGTTAGAACTGGTAGTCTTCCAATATTTTCGGGCACTTACTTTTGCATTCTTTTATCTTTTAATGTACTTTTGGTATAAAATACATCTGGGATGCTTTATAGGCAGACATGCCAGTTTTCGTGTCATTTAGTGTCCGATTCAGTAGATCTTGTGAATATTTTTTTCTTTGCATTGGGTTAGACTTTAGTTCTAACCATGATTCAAGAAAAAAATTCAATGTGAATAATTGAGTCATTTTTTGTAGATACCGTGTCAGGCTAAATTTGGGTTAGGCCGAAATTAGAGCACATGCGAAATATAAGAAAATCCAATACCGCCCAGAATAAAATGAAATTATTTTAATGTTTTTTTTGTAATTATGTTTTTGGGAACAAATTAGAGATTTTTTCAATTTTCTACCATTAGAAATAACCACCTGACTTTCATAACTTCTTTTTGCTGTTAAGAAAAAAAGTATGGAACGGAATTTGATAGTACGTTTTTGTTAATATTATTCAAAGAATATATTACTTTTATTTAATAATTTTTAATCTTAATAAACAAAGAGTTGAATTGAAAAAAACCACCAAAATTCGTAATTACGGTCCATTGGGCCGGATTAGATTAGCTACAAAAATTGTGCATTAATACCGGCCTAATCTCTTTTTGTAAATCCTACTTTGTTTTGACCAAAAACTAAAGTGTTTTAATACAAAATTTCTAATGAACAAACTATTGCATGTAGGTGAAAAATATTTTCTGTAATAATTTGCAAGAAAATATTGTAACCAATTAATTTCTCAATGCTTACCTGAAACATTAAAGATTGACGACCGCTCTCGAACTGATTGCGTCGATTAAATCAAACTGACTAAAACAAAAGCGAGAACATGTCACCCCATCATTTATACATAAAAAAATAGGCTAATAAATTTCTCGATAGGAAACACATGCGCCGTAGTATTAAGTTTAACCAACTTAAACGTATTTACAAAAGAATTTCAATTTTTTGAATAGGCCGGATTTACATCAAGAATTTGTATAGGCCATTAATAGGTAGGTAGTTTTACCTTAGGTAGCATTTTTCATTAAACTCCAAGCAGGTTATGTTTTTGTTGTTAAATAGTGTGTTTTGTATTTTATTAGTTTATTTATATTTTAAGTATTTGTATTTGAGTTTTTTATATGTTCGAATCTACAATTTAAGAAAATTAGTATCTTTCTTATCCTATCCAGTATTGCCTTTAACAACTCTTCATCTTCTGCACCATCCTCTATAGGATCCAGATAATAATTTTGAGTTTACCTTCCTAATACATAGGTGGTGATTTTTTACGACAGATGTTTGTGTTCCTTGTTTCATATTGTTATTAAACTTATATAGTGTAAGTACCAAAAAGATACCAGAAGGTATTAAAGCATTTCTGCTCTGGGAGTAAATGAGTCCAACAAATAATTACGTACTTATTGACAGCAGTACAGTACTATTGACAGTTTTGACTGAATTGACAGCAGCTCTAAATAATGATGTAGTAGCTTTGCCTACGAGTAATACACAATAGAGTATACAATAAACTAGACGAACACACTGGTCAAACTCAGTTTGGTTTTAAGAATGGGTTCGGAACAAGAGAAGCACTTTTTTCAATACGTGTGCTAGTTGAAAGATGTAGAGATGTCGATTCTGATGTATACTTGTGTTTTATAGACTTTCAGAAGGCGTTTGACCTGGTGAAACATGATAAACTAATAGATATTTTAAGGTCATGTAATATCGACGATAAAGACTTAAGGATCATTTCAAACCTCTACCAAGAACAAAAGGCTAAAATCAGAATAAAAAGCGAAACATCTGGAAAAATCAATATCGAGAAGGGAGTAAGACAGGGATGTGTCCTATCACCTTTGCTGTTCAATGTTTACTCTGAGAAGATATTTCAGAAAGCTTTGGAAGGCACCTCGGATGGTATAATTATAAACGGGCAATGTATAAATAACCTGCGATATGCTGATGACACTGTCATACTGGCAGATAATGCTGAAGCCCTGCAACGCTTAATGGACCGAGTAACGACAGCCTGTAGAGAATTTGGAATGAAATTGAATACAAAGAAGACAAAAACGATGGTCATCAGCAAGCACCAAAACAGAAGGGTGAAGGTCAATGTCGACGGAACAGATCTGGAAAGAGTAACAAGAACAACGTACCTTGGAAGTAATCTTGATGAAACTTGGGACCACTCACTAGAGATAAGAATACGCCTGGAAAAGGCACGTACAATGTTTTACAAAATGCAAAAAGTTCTATGCAACCGCCAGCTGGGCATCTCATTGAGAACTAGAATACTTAAGTGCTATGTTTTCTCCACCTTGCTCTATGGTGTTGAAGCCTGGACAATGACAGAAGCAACACAAAAAAGAATCCAAGCATTCGAACTCTGGTGTTACCGTAAAATGCTCAGAATATCCTACATGAGCCATACGACAAATGCGGAAGTCTTGCGGAGGATGAATAAGGAAAGAGAGCTTATGCTTATAATAAAAGAACGGAAAACACAATATTTTGGTCACATCATAAGAAATCAAAAGTATGAACTGCTCCAACTTATAATCGAAGGCAAAGTCAATAGCAAAAGAGGACCAGGAAGAAGACGCAACTCTTGGCTTAAAAACCTACGGCAATGGACGAACATGACCTCCATAGAACTATTCAAGGCTGCTACAAATAAGATTAAATGGGCAAATGTAATGGCCAACGTCCTTAAGGATAAGGCACCGTAAGAAAAAGAGATTTTCTGGAACCATTATCTGAGATTTTTTAGCCACGATATTCTTTTTCTACCAGGACCGCGTTTACCTTACATCTTTCCTGAACGATCAGATGCAAAAGTTTTTCTTTTTTAAGGTGTCTTATAATGTGACTAAAGTACTCCAGTTTGCATATCTGTGTTATATTGACTTGTGATTTGGTTCAGCCGTATAAGGAGCTCCTCATTTCTAACTTTATCATCGATCCAGCTTATTCTTAGTAGTCGTATGTATTTAAGCATAGCCTCACTTAGTGTCAACGCTTCCACTCTATACAGTGTAGCACTGAAAAGATATATCAGTATGTCATTCTAACGCGAAGGTCAATACTCAGATCGTGGTTGCAAATTACGTTCCTCATTTATAGAAAATTAGTTCGGGCTTGTTCTATTCAGCTTTTATTTCTACGGTTGGATCCCAATATGAGTTTCTCTACTCTGTCCAGCACAGGATCTCCTACTTTTATACCGTCATCCTGTATATCATTTTGTTTACTAACTCTCATATATTTAGTTTTCTTAACATTGAGTTTTAATCCATACTCATCATAGGTTTGTTTTATATGATTCATTACATTTTGAAGGTCTTCTCCGCAATTAGGCAGCACTAAGATATCGTCGGCATATCTAATGTTGTTTACGGTTACACCATTAACAATAACACCTTCTGTTGTCTCCATAAGGGCTTCCCAAAATATTTCTTCTGAATACAAGTTAAAGAGTAAAAGTGATAGTATACAGCCTTGTCTGACTCCTCTTTTTATATTTATTTCATCTGACAGTTTTTGTTCAACTTTTATCCTTGCCACTTGACGCCAGTATAAATTTGTAATTATCGTAAATCTTTTTCATCCAATCCAGCTGTTTTCAATATTTCTAGCATTTTGTTATGTCGGACCTTGTTAAAAGTGTTTTCAAAATCGATTGCACAGATGTATATATTTTGATTTATATGCCTGCATCTCCGTTTCAGTACTTGTTACTGAACAAGGCTTCTCTCGTACCCAAACTACTCCTAAATCCGAATTAAATATTGCTAATGTTTTCTTCTGGCATCCTGTATATTCTTCTAAGTATTACTGGTAGAAAGATCTTTGAAAGAAATTTTACTCTCGCTGGGAAAGTATTTCCCAGCTCTAGGGGATATGAGATTCCCGGAGTAGGGTGTTCTTATGTCCAAAGATCAAAGAGATCACGCCTCGCGGAGACCGTACTCCTTGGCCTCCAAGCTACCGTCCAAATCGCAGGCATAATTTATTTTTAATCTTAGTGACGTTTTAGATGGTGTTATGCGCCATTTTCCTTTTACGTTTCCTTTTGCGAATACTTTAGTAGAATTGCCTCTTCTCCAAATGTGTGCATGTCCAGCGAGCCAGTAACCTTGGTTTTTGACCTTGATCACTGACTTTCCGCACTAGGATTTTGTGTGTGCTGGACGATTGACTGTCAATTTAACAAACGGTGTTTGCTTGCCTCGCCAACCGATCACCCCTGAGAGTCTGGCACCAAGCTCGTGCCTAACGGTACACGATCTCAATTCTTCTTCTGGTATGTGTGGAGTGGATTTTGTTACCATCCCTCTTTATTTAATATGGTTGGGTTATAGTTTCCACTTCCTTTTGATACTGATTGTATATCATACAGCATTTCTACGTTGCGCAGAATTGCTATATCCAGATCTGTTGGAAGTACGTCTCCTCCGGGAAAGAAGGTCGGTTCTTCCGGTTTCGATTACTATTGTATTGCCTTTATCTTCTAAGTAGTCGCATAGTATTCTTTCAATTATATTTGTTGTTCCGTCGTGCCAATTTGTGTTTAGGTCACCTATTGTTATTGTGGGTTCTTGTGTGTCCAAGACAACATTTAAATCTTCGTTTTGGATTGAAAACTATGGTTTCATGTAGGCTGATATATTTTAATGGTTGTTCCTTCTGTTTCTATTTTTAGTATTGTTATATTCGGAACAGGCATTCTGTTGTCTTTTTATCCTTTTCTGACTATGCTGTGCCTCCTGAGTTTGACTTTACCAAACTCATTTCTGTAGATGTCATCTCGTGAAATTTCTATTCTTATGTTTTTCGACATTTTCATTTCTTAGATTACTATAAAATTCATCCAGAATGTTAATATTTGATTTTAGTTCTCCTGAATTTCATGATCCTATCCGCAGGTGATGCCTGGATGAATTAACACGATCTGTTGGGTTAAATGTGGCTATTCAGGATTTGATTCATCTGGGTGAGCATTTCCTGCAATTGCGTTTATTTATTGGACTAGTGTTTCTATGGAAAATTGTTGTCCAGTTGTCCTCGTTGGTGGTACAGCCATCTGATGAATTTTGATTCCTTCTGCGGCTTGTGCGTAGCTTGTTTTCTGTTCTGTTTGTTGTGGTCTGAGCATATGATCTTCTTATTAGAGCCTTTAGACACCCTCTATAACTTGCTGTGTGTTCACTTTGTCCAGTTTGCATGCGTTGCCTTTGATTTTTCTTTTTCTAGTTTGCAACCATCACTACTGTGATTGTTACCGCATATCACACATCTTGTATTTAAAAACCCAGGCAGTTGAAGCACTGGATAGGGTCCAATTCTCTTCTTCTAACATCTTCTACATTTATTGACATGTACCATAGGGTGGTAGTTTTTCATAGAACTGCTTCACCGTTTTCGTGCACTGCAATCGTGAACTGCGGTAACTCGTTGTTATCCTCCCCCTTTGATATCAGTTTCGTAACTTCAATGTCCCTTTCGTAAAAGCGTTTTGAATTTCTTTGGGTCTGTGCCTGCTGGCAAAAAGATAAACCACTCTATTTTGTGCTTCTGCTCAGTGTAATTTTCTAGCAGTAGGCATTGTAACCTTCGATGCTTTTGGGCTGTATAAAAATGGAATTTCTGGCCATTTTCAATTATTATTTTTTGTTTCGTGCCTACCTCGAAAATCTCTTGGCTTCTACTGACTGTTTTCAGTTCGATTTTGGTGGTCTTCTTATTGGCTTTTTGACCCCTTCTGATCATGGGGTTTAATTTACTCGATCAGGAGGTATGTGGTTAGTTTGTTGACCACACAACTCTCTAACTGGCTAAATATAAATTGATAATTTGATTATAGTAATTTTTAAGACAATTTAGACATAACACACATATAGTATTTTTGTTATTACATTTCTGGAAACACAGTTTGTCTTTATAAGGTCCTTTTGTTTTTTTTTAAACTCCAACAAAAGAATAAGGGAATAAAATCCCATATTTATTCTTTTATTTCTTTCGAGTAAACAATGTTTTTAATCGCATTGGTTCAAGGAATATTTAAACACAAACAAAACGTGCACATATTTACATGTGCGTATATATATAAATACTTTATAGGTTCGATTTTCAAGGATTTTCCGGTGTTTTACGGATGGCTTACATTTCCAATGAATTTTATATTTCATCCTAGACTAGTGTTTCGTAAAATAAGTTTTACCACAGTAGCGTGCTTATAAGTTTCTATAGTGAATTATTTATAGTTCATGTAATGAGGTATGTTCGTTCAATTTATTCAATTACCTTCTAAAATAAAAAAGATTATGAAAATTGTCATGTTTAGTATACTGTCATTTTTTTACTGCCAGAAGCCAGAAGAATATATATAAT
Source organism: Diabrotica balteata (assembly GCA_918026665.1). Lineage (NCBI taxonomy): Eukaryota > Metazoa > Arthropoda > Insecta > Coleoptera > Chrysomelidae > Diabrotica > Diabrotica balteata. The sequence goes on from OU898276.1 coordinate 131,230,252, forward strand.
AAGAATATTTATTTATTCATTTATTTGTAGAATGATTATGCCGAAAATGCTAAACTAGCTTGATAAAGGTCCCTAAAAGCATTAAACAATCGTATATTCATAAAGAATGGTTTTTGCAACTGCTTAAAATAAAGATGGAGCTAAAACTAATGAATGCTGAATGACTTACTGAAATTTTCTGTGAAAACTATTGCTTAAGTCTTTGTAAATTTATCTTACAATATATTCATTTCATATTTTTTCTCGTAATATTAATGTATCTAAGTATTTTCATTTCTGCGATATTGATCTGTTGCTCTAGATAACGCAAAAGAATAACTTTTCATAATAATTGTAAAATCGAACATTCCTATCTTATTTTAGTAACCTATTTTCTAATGAATATTTAGATCAAGGGTGTCCAACTTGCAATGCCTCAAGGGCCAAAACTAAAATCTTTGATGTTGTCGCGGGCCATATAATAATTTTGTTACAAGTAATAACAAAATAAAGTGAGGTATAAAAATAATTAAAACAAAAAAGAGTATTATTTCTTTTATTGCTCAACAACTACATTTTTTTATAAACGGAAAATTTATTGATAACACTTTTCAATAATCAAGACAAACATTGCAAAAGCAACGAAACAGATGAGGAGGTGTCAATCAAAATCAATCATGTCCATAAAAATCAAAAAATGAGTTAGCAGCTGTTTCATAATATAAAGAGTGAATCCTATTCTATGGTGTTTTCGGTTTCGGTTAAAAAAAATCATGTCCTGTTTAAAATGAATACACAATATTAGGTTCCCAAATCAAATGAAATCATGTCCACAGTTGGTTTCAATCATACCACCACATGTCCATTCAGCTAATAGGAGTGCCCCGATTTGGTCACGTGATTTGACCATGTCAACACATTGTCTGTGTTTTCCCTCTAGGTTATGTCGATAGCGAGTATTGAGTTTGTATTGCACTGTGGTTTAATTTTAATATTATTATAGTAGTTTTTATTAAATAAAATTGAAATTTTCCATGGATGAAGAAAACTTAGTGAGAGTGGGCGATGCCAATGAAGGATCTCGTAAAAATAAAAAGACTGTGGATAAAAAAACTAGAGCCAAGCTTAAGCGATACAGTACTCCAGTGGGATGTCGTGTGTTTGTTCCATGTAAACACATGAACAAAGGTATGAAATGTGCATTAGTTAGGCCTATAGATGCTATTTTTGTTCGAAATATCCTCTACAAAATACCTGACAAAAACACGCAAGATAACACCATTGCCAGTTGGATAAATCAACGTAACATAAAGCGGCGAAGGCCTAGGCCTACCTCTGAAAAATCAAAGGCTAAAAGTTTTAGTGTACAATATTCTATACTTTCATCAACCGGTAAAGTTATACCTGTGTGTAGGAAACTTTTCATGCATATTACCATGGTGAAGGGAACAAGATTGACTAATATTTCTAAAAAGGTGAAAGAGGGAAAGGCTGTTAAGGATCAGAGGGGTGGCGATAGGAAGAGTCACAAATCTGCTGCGAACAAGGAATCAGTCCGCCTTTTTTTGAGAAATTTAAGAGGAAAAGAAAGCCACTATAATCGAAAAAAATCGAAAAGGATTTATCTTGGTGCAGACTTAAACATTAAGAAGTTGTGGCTAATATACAATGATTCTGTACTTGATAATCTTAAAGTTAAGAAATCTATGTTTAGGAGAGTTTTCAATGAATTAAATATCGGATTTTCATCACCAGCTTCTGACGTTTGCAGTACATGCAATAAAATAGATCTTCAGCTGAAAATTGAGAAGGCTAAAGCTGTGAAAGACTTGGTAGTGGTCAACCAATTTATGATGGAGAAAAGAATACACAGATTAAGAGCTAATGCTTTTTATGGGCTCTTAAAGGAAAACAAAGAAAATGAGGTTACTTTCTGTTTTGATCTCCAGCAAATTCAAGCACTTCCCAAAACTCCTATTCAAGACGCGTTCTACAAAAGACAATTAAGTTTTTACTCTTTTTGCATTGTAGCATCAAACGCACAAAACCCCATATTTTACGTATGGACTGAAGAACTTGCAGGAAGGGGTGCGACCGAAGTTTCATCTGCACTTATAAATTTCTTGAACTCCGCTAATTTTTCAAATGTAACAAGACTGAATCTGTTCTGTGATGGGTGTGCCGGTCAAAACAAAAACAATGCCGTTGTTCACACATTAGTGTATTACTTAGGATCAGTGCAAAATGCTTTAGAGGAGATTGTTCTAACATACCCTGTTCGCGGGCATAGCTTCCTCCCCGCTGATCGGGTGTTCGGAAGGGTTGAAAAGTTACTCAGGAAGCAGCCTACCATTGCAACAAAGGAAGAGTACTACAATGTATATAGTTCTGTTGGAGAAGTACGGAAACTTGGAGAGGATTGGGGATTGATTGATGCTAAAAGTTTGGCTACACGATTTAAAAACATTGAAATGATATCTGAAAAGAAGAGGATTTTTGTGAGGAAAGAGAAAGCTGTCAACCGCAATGGACAAGAACTTACTGTTATCAAAGTGAAATCGGCACAGAATTTTAGGTTTGAAAGTGATTTTGAAACCTACAACAAGCCTCAAAAAAAGGCTGGCATTCTGCAAGGTCGTTCTCAACTCCTGTAGAGTCACTTCCACTGAGCAATATAGTGAAAGCAGCTAAGAAGAAGGACGTGGAGACGTTACTTGTGAAAATGTATGGTGATGACTGGCAGAAACATGACTTTTTATCTTGGTATAAGACCATAATAGTGGAAGTCCAGGACGACGAAATTGATGCTGACGAAGTGGACGAATCCTGTGATTGTCTAGAACCTGACATTGGACTACACATTTAAACATTTATATTTTGTGGAAAGTGTCGTTGGTAAATGTTAGCCATTTTTCAAGATATTTTTTGTAACAATACAATAGATATTTTAAGTAGTCTAAGAGTTTTTTTATCAACCCCTTCTATCAACGTCCATGAAGTCCAATCAAATAAGAACATGTCCTTTTTTTAAAATGTATTTACAGGTTTATTTATACCTTCAGATTTGAAATATTTACTAAGAGTCAGTTAATTTCAATAAATAAAATGATATATGCTAATTTATCCGATTTTTCATGTAAGGTTATTTACTAATACGTTTTTTGCGATTTCCCTAAAACTTCTTAAGGTGGACATGATTGATTTGATTGACACCTCCTCAGATGTATCCAATTAGTGTGAGGACTGTGGTCGATCGGCTTCATCCACCAATGAAGAAATGTCCACCTCCAGTTCAGTTGTATACACTCTCATAAGATGACGTAAGGAAGAATCGGGAAGGTTGCTTCTGTTTTTATTTTTTATGTATTTCATGGAGGAAAAGGCACTTTCACATGTATATGTGCTTCCGAACATTGACGTCCTTTTCAGTCCAAAATCTCGCAAGTTTGGGAATTTCTCCTTTGACAGTAATTTGAAAATTTCAGGTCCCTTTTCTTGTCTGGTGATTAGGAACATGTCTGGTTGAAGATCACATAACTCAAGCTGTAAGTTGGGTGGTTGATCATCAATGGTTAGGTTAGGTTAGGTTAAGTTATAACTATATAGTTAGGTTATATAGTTATAGGTTAGGTTATAGTTGTGCATTATAACAAATAAACGTTTATTCATGAATATTGTTAGCCATTTTAAATTATAATATTGTATATGAAAGGAGGTCTTTTATAATGCTTGTCTTCTTTGAACCATTCTAATTGCAATGTGCTCGGTAGTATAAGTTCATTTTGTTTATCGGTAACCAGAATTAGTTAACAAAACATTTAGCAAATTCAGGACAATCACATTTAACACAAAAATGATCATTCGATTTTAATTTTTTTAACATAGGATAGAGTAAACTTTTGCACAGAATTAAAATTTTACATTCAAATTTTATTCTAGATTAGCTACGTAAGTAGTAGTTAACACAAAAATCTGAACAAGAAGGATACACGAATGAAAGCAGCTTCCGAAAAAAATCGACGCCGGTATTGACAGCGGCTTAGAATCACGTACACAAGCTGCTTTATTATTATTAATATTATTAGCAATAATAATAATAATAGTTAAGTAATAATGAAACGATTGACATTTCTAGAAAAACATTGAAATGCTTTTTAAAACCATACAAAGATGAAATTTAAAATCATGATAATTCTGAAAAAGGCTTTTGAAATGGAAGCAAAAATTGCTGATAAAAATTGACTTTTACATTCATCCTAAAAATAATGATCAAAAATGATAAAAAGAATACATTAATTAAGGCGTACAATATCTCGCAGATATCGGACATGATAATAGTTGTAATAACCGTGACCGATTTTTGAGCTGATCTTTCCTTAACGAGCCACAATTCAGTAAAATGGCGCTTGTCCAAGTAAGATATATTTTCAGATACATTATTTTCTTATAAAGCCAAATATCTTCAAAAAAAAATATTAGTTATTATTTATTATTAGAGAAATTGTTGTATTAGGACAATTTAAAAAAGTTTAAAAGTATGTTCTTTCAAATTGCGCTAATTAGATCTTTAAATTAAGATAAAAATGCTGTAAATTAAAAAAAGGACTAACTTTGTCCCAAATTGACCTAGGACAATTTTTCTGTTCTTTAAATTTGTGAAAAATGCAATCTTTCCAAATACGGAAAAATAATTTTCTTGTTTTATTCTTCTTCCAATGCCGTCTCTACTAATAAAGATTCGCTATGACCATTGCAAATTCGTCTCTATCTACTGCTTTTCTTAAGAGCGTCTGTGTGTTTAACCCGGTCCAGTGGCGAATGTTTTCAGCCAGGATATTTGTCGTCTATCAGAACCCCTTTTCCTTCGATTTTACCCTTCATAATCAGCTGCGTACTTATCATTTCTAAGTATGTGTCCCAAATATGCCGTCTTTCGCCTTTTAATGGTGGTCAAAAGTTCTCTGTCTCTTCCCATTCTGTGCAACACCATTTCGTTCGTAATATGATCGGTCCATGGTATCTTCAAAATTCTCCTAAAAAGCCACATCTCAAAAGCTTCCAGTTTTCTCATTAAGTCAACATTAACAGTCCAGGCTTCGAAATCATAAAGAAGAATAGAGTGGATATAACATTTCACCATCCGATATCGGATTTGCAGATTGAATCTTTGGTTACTCAGAAATTTCCTCATTTTCAAAAAGGCTGCTCTTGATTGCTCTATCTTGAGCGAATTTCTGATTTCGGATTCAGATCTTCCGTAATCCAGACTCCTAAGTATTTCATTTTGTCCACTTGCTCAATATCTTCATTTTTTATCTGGATCCTTGTAATGACTTTGCCCTCTTACTGATAACCATGGTTTTTGTTTTCTTTATGTTTATTGTTAAACCAAACTATTCCCCAGTATCACAAATTGTGTTTAGTAACGTCTGCAGGTCTGTCTCACTTTCAGCGATAATGACTGTATCGTCAGCATAACGGATGTTATTTATATTTTCACCATTTATCTTGATCCCTTCTGTACAGTTTTCAAGTGCTTGCGTAAATAACCCTTCGAAATATATATTAAATAGTAATGGTGAAAGTACACAGTCCTGTCTCACTCCTCTACTTATCTGTTGCGAATCCGTGCTATTTCTATCTAATGTTACCACAGCCTGTTGGTTCCAATAGAGATTTCTCACTATGTTAATGTCATTTTTGCCGAGTCCTTTTCTCTTTAGATATTCCATGAGAATGTGATGTTTAACTTTGTCGAAAGCTTTCTCATAGTCTATAAACGCAACGAAAAGATCTTTTTGTTGGTCTCGGCGTTTTTGGGCAAGAGTTGTGAAACTATACAGAGCTTCCACTGTTCCGAAGCCGTTACGAAAGCACTGTTTTATTAGAATTAGTTATTCTAATAGTTTATAAGCAAAAAATCGACATGTTTTGCAAAATAATTTTGCAATATTTAAAATTATTTTCTTCATTTTTTAATATTATCGATATAATAAATCTTCTTCTTTCACAAGCTACCCCTAGAATCACTGTAACTTAATTATTTCCTGATATTGTTACAAAAAAAATAATTTGGGATTAACAAATAAAATAACTTTTAAACTATTTGATCAATATTTATTGCCTTGGTTGAGACATGCAAATGAAATTTGATGGGACAAAAACATGCAAAAATTGTATGCATTTTTGACATACAATTAGGAATTATATATTCATCACTGGCGCGCATACGGGTAATGGTCTCAATTTCTTTAACGAAAAAAATGGTACGCCGCTGAGGTTTTTCAAATTAAAAATCATTTTTAAGTTCTCTTCGTTTAATTCGTGACAACAATCTTCTGACTTTTTTATATAAGGCTCCGTTTTTATGCAAAAAAATAATAAAACATCTTAACGCGTATTTTTCATGGTTTAATACATTCTCAAAAACTATCTAATAACTAGAACAATAACAGAAAATACCAATAATTAAATTTTAAATAGGCGCAAAGCTACAAAAAAATGTTCAAAATGACCTCCATGAAACGTGACCCAAGATGCAACTAGTCTCACTGGTTATCGTAGTCGTGTAAATATTCCTGGTATATTTCTTATTTACTTTTGTAACTATTTATTACTCATTTTCCATATACATACTAGTATTATGTAAAAGTGTTACAGTTAAGTTGAAACTTGTAGAGAGGTATCTTCAGTCATCCTGATCAAAAGTTCTCTACATGACTCAGATACCAACTGTTTTTGAGTTATAGAACTTCAAAATGTCGGTTGTTAGTCCATTTTTCAAAATAATATATTTGAAAACGTAGGTTACGGGGTATCCCACCGAAATATCCACGTAAAACCAGGACATCCCACTTTGTTTTGACAGGGAAACATTAAGAACTGTCATTGCGAAACCATATTCGCGTTTATTAGATTCAGATTGTGGGACGGTACGTTTCTAAATTCATGATTTTGAAAAATGGACTAAAAACCAATACTTGGAAGCTCTATAACTCAGAAACAAATATTTTCTGAGTCTTGGGGCACTGAGAATTTTTTAATAGGCTAACTAAAGCTACCTCTCTGCGAAGTTTCAACCAATTTAACTGACACTTTTTTCTTCTTCTTTTAGTTCCATGACCGCCATCAATCGTTGGATATCATGTTGGCTACCATATTCGCTATCGTGACTTTATTGACAGTAGTTCTAAATAATGATGTAGTCGATTTTCCGTACCATTTCCTTAGATTTTTTAGCCATGATGTTCTTCTTCTACCAGGACCACGTTTATCTTGGATCTTTCTCTGAATGATCAGGTGTAAAAGTTCATATTTTTCAGGGTGTCTCATAATGTGACCGAAGTATTCCAGCTTGCGACTCTTTAGATATTATATTAACCAGTTGTGTTGTTCGGTTCAGGCGTCTAAGAACCTCCTCAGTTCTAACTCTATCGACTTAACTTATTCGTAGTAGTTATCTATATAACCACATCACAAAGGCTTCCAAACGTTTAAGCATCGCCTCTAATCGCCTTATCGCCTACTGCTATAATCGACGCCACTCCCTACAGTAGCACTGGAAAAAATGTGCCATGTTCGGGCTTGTTCTATGCGGTTTTTTATTTCTTCTTTTGAATTATTATTTTTTATTTTTTTCCTAGACTCGGTGTACCTTTTAATGGCACTGAATAGTACACTTTCGCATAATTTGGTGAAATTGTATGAATCGCTTCAATTGCTACCTGTAAAAGTATCCTGACAGACCCCACCCGTGGGTGGGCGTTTCTTGTTTTGTGCTATGGCTTGGCTAATATTGCAGCTATAAATTCATTTATTATATACAAAGATACGAATGCAGAATTTCGGTCTTCTCGTCAATTGTTTCTGAAGTCTTTAGGAATTGCGTTAGTCCAGAAAAATATGAAAATACGAGCGCTAAATATGCGTATACCGAGAACATCACGGTTACTTGCCGCAAAATTTTCTGAGCAAACGACGAGGGATTACCCAGCCCCGGGAAAACGGGGATGGTGTAAGTATTGTAAAAAACAAAAAAATAGGTATTTTTGCCAATTATGCAAAAACTGGTTATATATGGAACATATAAAATCATGTTGTGCCGATTGTGTATGAACAAAATTAACAATATTTAATCCCCTCTATTTTCTGTTTCGAATTTTAATTTTGGATATTTAGTTTTTACTTGTATTGCTGTAAGTATATAGAGTTATAATATTGTCTTTTTTTATATTTTTCTTTTGTATTTTACCGTTCATGATTTTTTTAATAATCTCTTGTAAAAAAATAGTGGTGGTAGTTATTTCGCAGTAAGCTATACCAATACATATTGATACACATATTATATGTACATTTAGGTAGTACAACGTTACATCAGTAAGTTTCCTTAAAAATATTTAAAAAAAAATTTTTTGTAATGAGAAAAATGATGTTTAAAATTTGGTTCTGATAGACCCCACCCGTGGATTTGTGTCACAAGAAAGTCACCCGTGGAAAGAAGGGTTAATAGTACTGCCGATATATACTAGTTTCTTTCTTCATTTTTTCAACTGCTTGAACGATATGGTCGCTTGTTACTGTGGTAAACATTACTGTTACTGTCTTCGTTAACTCAACTGGGTTTCTGTCAAATTCTTTATTTATTAAACTGTTAAAGTACTTTTTCCATCTCTTTTTCACATCCTTTCCGGGAACTAGTATTTTATTATTTTCGTCTCGGATACATCTAATCTGATTAAAATTTTTGCTTTCTTTGCCCTACGTTTTACATATCAAGTTGATCGTATAGATTTTTGTATGCTCCATATTCTGCTGTAGCTTTTACCATTTCTACTGTCACTTCTCTTTTGGCGTCCGTATAGTTTTAAAGATGTGTGTCCAACCTATTTTCTTGCTACTGTTTATATAATTGTTTTTATTTTTTTTTTCTTAAACTTCGTTTGACCACTCCAATCTCTTTATTCTCAAACTGCTTTTCTGAGGTTTATAAGTAAGTATTTCAATAGCAGTATCTCTAGTGATACTGGTTATCTGCGTCCAAATTGTATTAGGACTTCCTTTTATGTTTTAAGAACATTTTTTGTACTAGTTTTGCCTGAATAGACCTTTTCTTTTCATTGTTTAACATCCATCACTCGATTTTTTGTGGTTCTCTCCGCTATTTCGGTTTAGTTTCGCTTTTTTACTTCGATGACCAGCACAAGCAACTTATGTAGTTGGCTTATTGACTAACTATTGCCTTGCAGTTCTTATATTCACGTATATCTTCTATTTTTGTCATTAAATAATCTATTTGGGAGTGATTTTGTCGACTTTTGTACGTAATATGTTATTATAAGAGCTCTATTCCTAGTGTTCCTTTTCCATACCTACCATAATTTGTATCTTTCACCTAGTTCTTTCGCCCTTTGTACTTTCCATTTAGTCTCTCGAGTGCAAGCAATTTGTACTCTCCTTCTTTTAAGCGCATCTACCAACTTCGTACTCTCACCTGTAAGACTTGCAAGATTCCAAGACACTATCCTAATTTTTCGAACGGAGGCTCAGTTTGAAACCCGCCTTTAAGGCAGGTTGACACGATCCAAGTGTTCAAATCACTTCCAGACACTGCCAAATATTTATTTTCATGCAAACATTTTAGCCAAATCCACTGGGTACTTTAAGCTCCAATTTAACTTAGCTATTTGGACCTTTTTGTGTTGTTTAGTTAGATTTACTTGTACCTTTAACCAATTAATGTCAATTGTTTCTCTAATTAAAATTATTAATTTTGCATATCCTAATTTATTGCACTGATATTGTAAACGTTTCAGAAGTTTCAAAAAAATTATTATTTTTTACTCGAGCTTTCAATTGTGATTACAATTTTATCAAGAGCTTCTAAAAAATACAAAATATCTTAATTTAATATTCTTAATATAATATTAATAAATATTAATAAAAAAATGTCTTATTCTAATAAATGTTTCTCTGAAAAATTTTGATGAAGTTTCTTAAGAAAAAAATTGAATTTGTAAACAAAAATAGAATAGCTACAAACCAGCCTAAATGTCATAAATACTAACTTAAAAATTTTTATTTTTGACATATTGTCTAAAATAAAATTTTGTTTAAAAAATTCTTCTTTGTTTAGTAACAAAAAAGAAGAAGATTTATTCACTATTGATAGATGCCCGAAAAAATGTAACAAATACATGGAAAATTCAAAATGGGATATTTTACTGACTGCATATATAAATTAAATAGAAATTATATAATTATAAATTTTGCTTAAATTTTGAATTTCTGACCTTTTGTTTAAATTATTATCACTTTTGCTAATACAAACCATTTCCAAAAAAGTTCTTTTAAATTTATTACTTTCATTACATAAAATTTTAATATTATCAAAATCCATAATATGGTCTTTGTCTATTACAAACGTCATTACAAACTTTTTACATAAAGAAGTCAAAGATCATTTTTTAAGTAAATACTATTTACAAACTAAACTTTTTCTTAAAAACCATCCTGAAATTTATATTGTCAAAAGCGATAAAGGTAACGTAACTGTTGTAATGTATAAAGAGGATTACCTACAAAAAACTGGAGAACTCTTAAATGATACTAAGTATTACACTACACTTAGAAGGAGTCCTGTTTTTACTTTACAACAAAAAGCAAATTGTCTAGTATCAAAATTAAACAGTAAGAAATTTATTGATAATAAAAAAGCAAAAGAACTCAAAATGTATAATTCTATTGCACCACGGTTTTATGCTCTACCTAAAATACATAAACCAACTTTATCTATGAGACCAATTGTTTCATCTCTATGCCCTCCAAATGGACCAATAGCACAGCTCCTCACTGACATCTTAACCAATGCTTATAATTTAAACAACAATTTTTACATAAAAGATTCATTTGATTTTAGTTCTTTCATTAATAATTTCCAATTACCACAAAATTATGTTTTAGTTAGTTTTGATGTAACATCTCTTTTTACCAATTTACCTTTAAATTTAATCATAAGTAGTGTTAAAAAACATTGGAATGAGATTTCGCAACATACTAATATTGACTTATTACATTTTAAAACACTCATCAACTTTGTTTTTGATTCTAATATTTTTATATTTAATGGTGTTTTTTATAAACAAATTTTTGGTAGCCCTATGGGATCTAGTCTTTCACCCATTCTAAGTAGCTATGTCATGGATGATGTTATTAGTGATTGTATCAATAATTGCACTTTTTTCATTCCATTTATCAAAAGATATGTAGATGATCTAGTTTTGGCACTTCCTAAACACAAAATTCTTGAAACAGTCAACATTTTCAACAATCATAATCAACATATACAATTTACAGTTGAGGAAGAGGTAGATAATTCTCTACCATTCCTTGACATGAGAATTGTAAGAAATACAGACAATGTTGAAAACTAGATGGTTCAGAAAACCCATATGTAGTAATAGATTTATAAGCTATTACTCTAATCATCCAAATAAGATGAAAATGAACCTTATAACAGGATTAAAGGAACGTGTTTTAAAACTTTCTCATCCAGACTATCTACAAGAAGATCTTCAATTGTTAAAAAATATTTTAATTGAAAACTCTTATCCTCCAGATATGCTACATAGGATGCTTTTTTCTAATTTATTAAATATAAATAACTTAACACCATTTTTTGCTAAATCTCAAAACACTGTATCCAACAATCAAAACATATTGAAATGATTTCAATATGTCAAAGAGGATATAACTTAAAGGGATTTTTATATGAGTTTGTTGTTCATGAATTTCATGAAGCCATCACAATGTGGGTCGACTCTGAAATAAAAGGGAGAAAAGATTAGTAAATTGCTAAATAAATTAATTTTGACTTACCTGGTATAGTGTTAATAATTTCTGAATAGTATAGTTGCCTAGTGTATAGGTGAATCGTCTAAACCTTAAAAGGAATAAAAAAGAAGAATTCTTAAAAAATTATTTAAACATAGAAATTTTAAAAATAAACGTCAGAAAAATAAACTGTCAAAAGTCTGTGGGAACTAAATTAATAGGGGTTTTGTTAAATAAATTACAATGATGTGGAGATGAAAAGAATAAATTATATTAGTATTGTTAAGTTTTATATCTGAATTTTTTTTTATAAATTCCCAAATTAGATGTGATTAAAGTGCTTATGAGAAATTAATGTGGTTTGACAAATATGTCAAAACAGGACAGTTTTATGGTTGAATAAAATAGAAGACGGAATGAAAAAGAAAGGGGGTTGCTGTTAGCAACGAATAATTTTGGTGGTTGGTGCTAGCTATGGCGGTTAACAAGGAAGAATAGGTTGTTGGAGGCGACGAAAATTTTGGAGGAAGAGCCCTAAAAAGGTGGAATAGTCCGGGAGTGCTTTAAAATCGTTTAATTATAATTTAGTTTTTCCACATTTTCAAATAGAGATATCCAGAATTTGTTCCAGAGAGTAAGAGAAATTTTGACTTATAAATTATAATTGGAGTGCAGAAATGTCATTTAGATTGAAAAAGTAAAAATTCATGAATTAACTAATTGCGATAGGCCTTAAAAATTGAAATATTAATGATCATTAAAATAAAAATATAATAGTACGTACCTTTAACTTCCGAAGAGAGGATAGATATTCCAGTTTCACCGATTATTTTGCGAGTAGTTATGTTTCTTTAAAAAAAAAATCAGAACTGTTTGAAAGTGAGTTTGGATAATAATTTTGGGGATCATTTGAAATTTTGATTATATTTTAATGCTAGTTATAAGTCAGCGGCATAAAGTGTTCAGTTTTCTTTTCTTTATATTTCATTTAAACACTTTATAAAGTTGCAATAGTCATTTAGATTTGAGGTAATTGTAGAGAGTTTCCACATTTTGTAATCAAATTCTATTTTCACGACACATTAAGGTTTTACACGATTCCTATTTTTGTAAATTTTTAAAGGCAACCCAAGTTGCAGACGAATTTTATTGTTTATATTAAATTTGTTCAATATTAATAAATAACGTGCTTCATTTGGGTTAATTTATCAAAAATATAAAGTAAATTTTGGTTTAATTTCTTTTTGAACTCTACCAGGAGACTACAGAGTTGACGTCACACAGTGACAGATTGCTTAGAACAAATAATTGAGCTAGCCGAGGTATAGTATATTAACAACGAACTACATACTTTTAAAATTCACTTCAATTCAATTAAAATTATATTTATTAACAATAAAACATAAAAATAATAAAAACAAAACTATTACAATTGGCGCTAACAACGTGGAGCCTCTGGGAAAACAGAAATAAGGGTGTTTTTTTAAGCAGATTTATTAATAATACACAGATTAAAATAAAAACAAATTGGTGTGATTAGAGTTGTAGAGATTCTGGGGTAGTTAAAGTTAAATTTGAGAATAAATAGAGATTAGCATAAAATGGCAGACCGAATGACTTTAAGAAATGGAAAAGAAATCGTACCGAAAGAGAGTGAAGGAGAACAGGTGTTAGAACAGGAACAGGGTATACAGGTAGATGAAGAAAGCAGAGGAGGATCAGGAGAATTTGTAGTACAATATTTAGAGCAAGGCAGACAAGAAGCAGGACAAGGTGATAGAGAGGGAAGTCTAACAGATAGTTTGAGAGAGGAGTTGGATGAGACAGTGAGAGATAGACGTGATGAAAGTGTGGATGAATGTAGAGTGCAGGAGGAGAGACGTAGGGAAGGAGATGTTGGAGAGTCAGGGATGACACAGATGGATATGAGGCAAATAATGCGGATGTTACAACAGATGGATCATAATATTAGGGGAGATATGCACAAAATGGATAGTAATATTAACAATATTAGGGGGGATATGAACAAAATGGAAAATAATATTAAAGGAGAACTTAGGGAAGAGTTAATTAAAATGAGGGAAGAAATCAAAGAAGAAGTGAAGATAGTCAGGGAAGAGATGCTACAAATTACCCAAGGTTTAGAAGAGAAAGTAGAACAGGTCAGAGGAGAAAGTGAGAATTTTAAGAGGAATGTACAGGAGGAGATATCCAGAGAAAAGGCCATAATTAGAGCGGAAATAGGACAGGAAATTGGGAGCAGATTTGTAGAGTTGGGAACAGCCATTAAAGAGAATTTACCAATGGAAATAAACAAAGAAGTTAATAAGCAGAATAAAGAGATTGTTAGGGAGGTAGAAAGTGTTAAAAGGCAAACTCAGGATTATGAGGAAAAAATTACCATTATAAAAAATAATATAAAGAAGGGATTGCAGAATTTGGAACTGGAAATGGGTATGCATGCAAATCAGGCGGAAAAGGGAGATAGAGTATTACAGGGACAAGTTGAGGAATTGAGAGAGAAATTTAAAAATGCAAGTGAGGAGATTCAGCGTTTGGAATCAAATCTAGGACAAACAAGAGTAGTGAGTACTGTGGTGCCAAGTTATAATGATGGGGGAATAAAGTTTGATGGAAACCTGAATCACTTACATCCTAGAATATTTGTAGATATCATCAAAAACAAGGTAAAGAATGTAAGGGATCCAATAGAAATGAAATTGAATATTCGAAACATGTTAGTGGGCATGCCATTATTATGGTTTTGCAATAATGAAAATTCCATAAATAATGTGCAGGAATTTGAGGCCAAGTTTATTAACTATTTTTGGGGAGAAAACCAACAGGCTAGTTTCAGGGAGCGGTTGTATTTTGGGAAATTCAATTATGAAAAAAGTACCAACTACAATCTGTACGCAATGCAGTTATTCCAGACAGCACAATATTTAGAACCGGCTATGCGAGAAGAGGAGATTGTCCTATACATTGCCAGGCAATATAACCATAACATGGCAGAAACAATAGCTCTCCACAATATAAAGACGATGGAAAGTTTGACAGGATATCTTCAGAGGATTGAGAGGAGTGTAGGGACGCAGAATCGAAATGGACAAGAGCAAGTGACATATAGGAATAACACAGCAAATAGACAGGGATATGTGAATCGAGGGAATAATTATAGGGAAAGAGAATTTGAGAGACAAAATAGAAGCAGGGATTTTACAAATAGGGGAGAGAATTTGAACAATGTCAGGAGAGATATCGGACGATATAACTGGGAACGTAGACAAGGGAATCCAAACAATGATAGAGAGAATAACTGGAGACAAGGGAATGACAGAGGCAATAATTGGAGACAGAACCAGGGAAATTATCCACAGGAGACGAGAAATAGGGAAGTTTACAGAGAAGGGAATCCAAGATATAATAGGGGGGAAAATGAGGAGAGAAGACAGGTGAATGTAGTTAGAACAGAGGAGAATAGGGGGGAAGCAAGTGTTGATGCAGAAGGGAGAAATTTTGCTTAGACCGCTCCTATGTGCATAATATTGTCTACTTATCAAAGTATGAACATCCAAGGGAGTTTATTAGAGATACTGGGGAATTAAATAAAAACAATAACACTAATACTTTAAAGTTTATTGAAGGGTACATACAAGATTCAGTATACAAGTTATTATTATAGATACAGGTTCAGAAGTAACTCTAATCAACAAAAACATTGTAAATAATTTAAATAATGCAATATTATGACACGAATTTGGTATTATAAGATATAAGTTTTGTAAATAGAAGGATAATTAATAAATAAGCATATCTTGAGATAAATTTGATAATTAAATAATTTATTAGGAACAAATGTACAGAATAATGATAAATTTATATAAACAAAAAAGGTTGATTTATTTTCAAGTAGATTTATAGGAGTTACAAGTATAAATAAATAAGCAAAGTACTATGGACAAATCGATATTTTGTAGAAATTGGGAAATAGGGAATATTATAATGATAAATAGTATATGTGAAAATATGTGGGAAATAAGATGAAAAATAGAATTATAGGAAATATTGAAATATGAAATATAGAGAGTTATATGTAGAGATGATGAAATGGATATTATATGCGGATACAAAAAGAATAAATAATAATGCGGCAATGAATAAAGATACTGAAATAGTATATGCGGAAATAAATGAATAAAGATATAAAATAAAGAGGGGAACAATTATAAGAATTTCTACGAAATTAGTACGAGAAATAAATAGTACAGGAAAAGAAGTAATGAAATTGGGAAAGTACTTGGAAATTTGATTCTTAAGTTGATATAATTAGTGAAAGATTTGTAGATTTTGTTTGGAGAAGTCTGTATTTTTCATAGAGTAAATTATTAAAAAAAAATATTCAAGAGATATGCTTATTAATAAAAGTCAGTTTATTGTTATGTTAATATTAATAAAATGTTTAAGTTTATCGGTAAGAATTTAGATTTAGTAAGTGCTGATAGTTAGCACTGAACAAAATCCAAATTGGGGGGAAGTTGAAATGATTTCAATATGTCAAAGAGGATATAACTTAAAGGGATTTTTATATGAGTTTGTTGTTCATGAATTTCATGAAGCCATCACAATGTGGGGTCGACTCTGAAATAAAAGGGAGAAAAGATTAGTAAATTGCTAAATAAATTAATTTTGACTTACCTGGTATAGTGTTAATAATTTCTGAATAGTATAGTTGCCTAGTGTATAGGTGAATCGTCTAAACCTTAAAAGGAATAAAAAAGAAGAATTCTTAAAAAATTATTTAAACATAGAAATTTTAAAAATAAACGTCAGAAAAATAAACTGTCAAAAGTCTGTGGGAACTAAATTAATAGGGGTTTTGTTAAATAAATTACAATGATGTGGAGATGAAAAGAATAAATTATATTAGTATTGTTAAGTTTTATATCTGAATTTTTTTTTTATAAATTCCCAAATTAGATGTGATTAAAGTGCTTATGAGAAATTAATGTGGTTTGACAAATATGTCAAAACAGGACAGTTTTATGGTTGAATAAAATAGAAGACGGAATGAAAAAAGAAAGGGGGTTGCTGTTAGCAACGAATAATTTTGGTGGTTGGTGCTAGCTATGGCGGTTAACAAGGAAGAATAGGTTGTTGGAGGCGACGAAAATTTTGGAGGAAGAGCCCTAAAAAGGTGGAATAGTCCGGGAGTGCTTTAAAATCGTTTAATTATAATTTAGTTTTTCCACATTTTCAAATAGAGATATCCAGAATTTGTTCCAGAGAGTAAGAGAAATTTTGACTTATAAATTATAATTGGAGTGCAGAAATGTCATTTAGATTGAAAAAGTAAAAATTCATGAATTAACTAATTGCGATAGGCCTTAAAAATTGAAATATTAATGATCATTAAAATAAAAATATAATAGTACGTACCTTTAACTTCCGAAGAGAGGATAGATATTCCAGTTTCACCGATTATTTTGCGAGTAGTTAGTTTCTTTAAAAAAAAAAAATCAGAACTGTTTGAAAGTGAGTTTGGATAATAATTTTGGGGATCATTTGAAATTTTGATTATATTTTAATGCTAGTTATAAGTCAGCGGCATAAAGTGTTCAGTTTTCTTTTCTTTATATTTCATTTAAACACTTTATAAAGTTGCAATAGTCATTTAGATTTGAGGTAATTGTAGAGAGTTTCCACATTTTGTAATCAAATTCTATTTTCACGACACATTAAGGTTTACACGATTCCTATTTTTGTAAATTTTTAAAGGCAACCCAAGTTGCAGACGAATTTTATTGTTTATATTAAATTTGTTCAATATTAATAAATAACGTGCTTCATTTGGGTTAATTTATCAAAAATATAAAGTAAATTTTGGTTTAATTTCTTTTTGAACTCTACCAGGAGACTACAGAGTTGACGTCACACAGTGACAGATTGCTTAGAACAAATAATTGAGCTAGCCGAGGTATAGTATATTAACAACGAACTACATACTTTTAAAATTCACTTCAATTCAATTAAAATTATATTTATTAACAATAAAACATAAAAATAATAAAAACAAAACAATTACAATATATTATCATTCACTACCTTTTATACCATCATTAACTCCTAAATTAATACAAACATTAAAGGTTATTGACAATATAAAAATAGCAACAAAGAACATCAAAACTATTTCATCTTTATATTCCAAAACTATATATCCTATAGACAAATTAGATCAAACAAATGTAGTATACAGCATTGTTTGTACTCAGTGTGAAGCTGAGTATATTGGTGAGACTGGAAGAAATCTCTCAAATCGCATTATTTCTCACAAGAGTGATTGTAGAATTAAGAAACCATCTTGTGCTTTGGCAGAGCATGTAATAGACAAAGACCATATTATGGATTTTGATAATATTAAAATTTTATGTAATGAAAGTAATAAATTTAAAAGAACTTTTTTGGAAATGGTTTGTATTAGCAAAAGTGATAATAATTTAAACAAAAGGTCAGAAATTCAAAATTTAAGCAAAATTTATAATTATATAATTTCTATTTAATTTATATATGCAGTCAGTAAAATATCACATTTTGAATTTTCCATGTATTTGTTACATTTTTTCGGGCATCTATCAATGGTGAATAAATCTTCTTCTTTTTTGTTACTAAACAAAGAAGAATTTTTTAAACAAAATTTTATTTTTGACAATATGTCAAAAATAAAAATTTTTAAGTTAGTATTTATGACATTTAGGCTGGTTGTAGCTATTCTATTTTTGTTTACAAATTCAATTTTTTTTTCTTAAGAAACTTCATCAAAATTTTTCAGAGAAACATTTATTAGAATAAGACATTTTTTTATTAATATTTTTTGTATTTAATATGTAAGCAGTAGTTTTATATAAAAAACTAATTTTATTTGGTGAGTTAACAAAAAATTTTTTATTTCTAGTTCAACTTTGTAAGATATTTTGTATTTTTTAGAAGCTCTTGATAAAAATTGTAATGTACATTACGTCTCTCTATAACATTCAGACACCCTATTCTTCCTATATCTTAATTCTAATTAGTACACATATGCCTGTATCTAACATATAGTTGTTTTTAATTTAATTTTCCGTACTACGCTCTCTTTAATCTAGGTCCACCGATAAGTACTTAGCCTCACGCCCGATGGCGCCACTATTTCAAGAGAAATCTACTGTCGTGTAATACATTCTCGTAGATGGCTAATGTCAAAATTTCAGTCGAGTCGTACTCGTAGTCATCTCGTAGTTTTGTTTCGACCGCCTGGAAAATGGGACGTGTTCCCGGATTTTAGAAAAATATAAATACAGCAATATCGGTCGGTGATTCGTTTTTTGTTTTTGGAAGGGAAATAGAGCAGCGAAATCAAATAGCGCTTGAATGCTATGTACGGTGATACTTCTCTTTCGATGGCAACCTTCAAAAATTGGTTTAACGACTTCAGGTGGTCGCACTTCTCTTTTTGATGGGACACGTCTCGGTGCCCCGAAAATGGCTACCACGGAGGATAACTTGATAAAAATGTTGCCATGTTTTCAAAATAATGTTATATCCGTCATGAAATTTTGGACATCAGAAAGCTGTCGGTGCGATGGCTGCCGTGTTTGCACACTTCGAATAACAATCGCAACCGTGAGACAATTCAGAGCAGTGTTTGGCGCTAGTTAAACATAATTCGAAGAAGTTTTTACGTCGTTTTGTAATCATCGACGAAACATGGATCCACTGATACACAACAAAGATCAACAAAGTGCAAGGAACAGTCGAAACAGTGGACGGCAACCGGCGAACCGGCGGAGAAGGCAAATACCCTCCTATATATCAGCAAAGGTGATGACCAACATTTTCTGTTATTCACAAAGGGTAATCTAAATCGACTACCAGGGGGTAAAACGATCACAGGGCTCTACTATGCCAAATTTTTGGACCGATTTGACACCGAATTGCGGAAAAAACGACACCATTTGGTGAATAAAAAAGTGCTCTTCTACCATAACAACGCACCGGCTCATACATCCGCCATTGCCAAGGCGAAACTGGTCGAATTGGGCTACGAACTGTTGCCACATCCGTCGTACTTTTCAGATTTGGCCATGTGCGACTTCTTTTTGTTCACAGACTCGAAAAAGGCACTCGCCAGGCATAAATCTTAGTCTCATAAGGAGATTCACGGAAAATCTTACTTTTCAGAACTCGAGAAAATGGATTTTTCAGACGGGTTATATAATATTATATATTATATTATATTACCTATACAGTGATGAGTGCCTTACCACCCGGCTTTTTAACGTAAGAGATAGAAAACACAGTTACCTTGTGAAATAAAAAGAGATGAAACTCGTAGAGGTGGGAAATAATCGATAGAAACCTATAATTTACATTACATTACATTACCACTATCGATAGTCTCACACCTTTAGACGTTAGCTTCGAGCTAAATCACCTCGGTCATAATTATTATGTTTGACGTCGTATGTGTGACGTATTTCCATTTTTTAATTTCGCATAAAGTAAAAACTGATTGACCACAATAAAGCAAAAATGTGAATAAAATAATTTAATTAATAGTGATTATTTAATCTAAAGTTTTAAATTATTAACCAAGAATAATTTCTACTATGATTTGAGGAGTTTCATACACTCTTGTCACGGAATAATTATCAATCCTTCGTGGATTAGTGGTAAGAATTCGACACTGCGATGCAGACGATGAGTTCAAAACCCACATGTGTTTTCTTCTTTTTTTTAATAATTTGAAATTATACAGAGATCGTTTTGCTTTTGAACATTTATGTCAGTCGTTACTAGTATATATATATGTGTTTAAAGTTAAACATAAATATCTTATTGAAAAAAGTGTCGTCGTACTTTCGAAAATAAAGTAAAAATTCTTCAAAATTAAAAGAACGTTTAAAGAATGTTTAAATAAGTAAAAATTCTACAAAAATAAAAAATATTGTAAATAAACGTATTTACAATTGTCAATTGTTTTGAAAATCATTATTTGTAAAGAGGAATTGATATTAACACTGAGAATTTAGTGATGAGTTGACATAAACAGTCTTCACCGGATTATTTTGCATTCACAACTGACGACAGTAAAACTGGAATTGAATTTGAATTATTTTTTTTATTGATAAAACAAAAATTTTATCCTTGGTGTGAATTGAACTGCAATCTTCTTGTCAATAGACCACGTCTCTAACTCTTACACCAATTCCATATACATTAATTGTTTTCGGATAGAACATACCTACCTTTATTTTAGTCAAATATTTCAATTGAGTTATTTTTATTATTAAATAAACTTAAAGATTTATAATTTAAAATCGCTACTAATTAATTTTTTTACTATAATATATCTTAATTTATTCAATTATTTATTCTAACATCAGAAATTATTAAAATAAAATATTTTCGAGGTTATCCGTATAATTATGACTGAAGTCAAATAGCCACGTCTAACGTCTAAAGGTGTGAGACTATCGATAGTGGTAATGTAATGTAATGTAAATTATAGGTTTCTATCGATTATTTCCCACCTCTACGAGTTTCATCTCTTTTTATTTCACAAGGTAACTGTGTTTTCTATCTCTTACGTTAAAAAGCCGGGTGGTAAGGCACTCATCACTGTATAATAATAAAATATTCACCAGAAGTCTTAACTTCTTTGTAAATTTTTTAAATGATATTTGGTTGTAAAAAACATTACTTATCCTTTATTTAAAAAGTTCCAAGCGATTGTCTATAGCTGGATGAGTAATCAGTGTTTAAATTCCAGTCTTCCCTTGTTAAAATTTTTGACAAAATATGAATGATCCAAAAAATATAAATTGTTGATGTATGGTAGTTTACATAAAATCTATCCAAAATTGTACGCAGAAGCTAAAAATGAAATAGTATGTACCATTTTCTATTAAAAATAACAAAGTTGATGATGACTTCTAGTATTATCAGAAATGGAAGAGCGTTGCAAAAATTTTAGTGTCTAGATCAAGTACAGTTATTCAAAATCAGATTTTTCGCTTTTTTTCACATTTCAAATCCGATTATTAGTAATAACTCTAATATGCAGTCTACGTAAATTTTACGGTAGCAAAAAAAATTGCTTAACATACAGATACAAGCAGAAGCGGCCTCGACGATCAGAAATGTATACAAAAAAAAAGCGAATAAACAGCGTAGACGAAAGTTACTCTTAATCAAAACTTTCTAATAAAATAGAAAAACCAAAACTACTAAAACCCATGTTAGTATTTTGTTGGAGTCAAATGTTAGTATTTTGTATTTCTTCTATCTTAATGGCTACTCCAAATTATTTCATAGAGCCTATAAAATCGCCGGAAACTCTTAGTTCTATTTGCCAATCAATTTTACTCTTTTATGCTTATTTCCTTTTATTTTATTAACACTGAAACATATTTTAGGTCAAAGATATTATTGTTTTTATTAAGCTGCTATTTTATTACGCTATGATTTCCGTTTTCGATGTTACAACGGTTCACAAATTGGAAACTCGAATCTATAATTTGAGCAATCGATGTCAAAAAACAACTTTAATTTCAAAGTTCGAAATTTCAATTGTTAGCTTTGGGGAGGTATTTAAATTAATTAGGTCAATATTTTCAATTTGAACCGATTAGACAGTGAAACTTTTGATATTTTACAGTGAAGTTCCTTAAATTAAAACGTAAAAATCTTAGGGTAGGTTTTGAAAAGATAGTAAAGAAAATACGTCTGATAAAATTTTCGAAACAGAGCAAAGTAAGCAAACGATTTTAATCAGCTTAGATTAAATATAAAAATTTCCTGATCCAGAACTAATAGTAATTTATTAGTATCTTCAATGGGAACTCTTCTTATTCAGTGCCCACCACAAAACCTCCCGAGGCATTTTATTATATGGTTTCCCAAGATTAATGAATACCATACAAATGTTTGCTACTATACTCTTAGATTTTCATCGATTGCCTTATAAAAGTGTGAAGAACACATGACAAACACACAATTCGGCTTCAGGGATGCATTGGGTATTCGAGAGGCACTTTTTGCAATACAAGTTCCCTTTCAAAGATGTAGAGACGTGAATTGTGATATATATGTGTGTTTTGTTGATTACTAGAAAGCGTTCGATAGAATAAAACATGACGAACTGATGAAAATATTAAATTCAATTGGTCTAGACAGCAGAGATCACCGTATAATAAACAATATCTATTACGAACAAACTGCAGTTGTTCGAGTTGGGGATCAGTTAACAGACGACATAAAGATAAAAAGAGGTATGCGACAGGGATGTATATTGTCCCATTATTGTTCAATACATATTCAGAGCAATTATTGTTCAATACATATTCAGAGCACATTATTGTTCAATACATATTCAGAGCACATTATGAACCTAGAGCTAACGGACATAGACGAGGGAATACTTATAAACGGAGAACGATTGAACAACATAAGATACGCTGATAATACTGTCATTTTTGCAGACAGTCTTGAAGGTCTGCAGACACTTGTCTCCAGGGTGGCAGAAGTAAGTAGCAGGTTTGGGCTTGATTTTAACATCAAAAAAACCAAATACATGGTTATAAGCAAAAATAGGATACCACCTGGTCAATTACTAGTTAATCAACAACTTATAGTACAAATCACCAACTTTTGTTATCTAGGTAGAAACTTAAATGAACAGTAGGATCAATCGACGGAGATTAAGATTGTAGCGTTTTTTATTTAAAGTGCATATAAAATATTTCTATGGTACGTCCCTGTTGTTTCTACCAAGAAATCCATCAATAAAGTTAAATGTAGGTACGTTGTAAATATTTCAAGTTTTTTTTTTTGACGAGATTTTTAAATGCGTATTAACGTTGGAAATATGTTTTTATATCTGTGTTACAATGTTAGGTGAAACAAACAGTTTTTTGTCGCCAAAGAGGTGTTATGTTACATGAATTCCCCCTAATATTCCAGTTGACAAAAAGTTGTTTTTCGTTATTAGAATGAGAGTCAAAAAGAATATTTGTTTATTTAGGATACCAATACTGGCGTCTAAAAACGCAATAAAGGAATATTTAAAAGGTTTTTTGTCGATACGAGCGAGGGGATATTGTTTTGGTTCTTGAGTTTGTTGGGACAGGTTAGCTGCAAGACGGAAGGGAAATTTTTGGCTAGATTCTGGTAAAATGTAACGAAGAGGAGTCGACATTTGAGTTCCAAACGGGGCAGACATGGACAATTGAGACCAAGATTTGATTTGAAAAGGAGTCGAGATTTAGATTCCAAGCGGGGCAGACATGTGATAAGGAGTCGAGATTTAAGTTCCAAGCGGGGCAGACATGTGACAATAGGGTCGACTGAGAGATTTCAAACAGGACAAACGTATTAGTTATGTAGTTTGCAAAAGTCGACAAATTTTGTTAAATAGTGGAACAATTACTCTCTGTAATATGACAGATTTAGAAAAGGGTAGCCACTAATATTTAAAGGATTTGTGCAGATACCAGAATATGGAAAATATTTAAAGTATGATATAGGATGTCCCCGTAGTCGGCTTATTTCTTCCACTAAGTTCCTGTTCCAATCGTTTTGTCCTGGAGTGTAGAACTAAATCCTGATGGTTGCTGCCTTCCAGTTTTAAAAGTTTTGTCCGAGTAGCTTCCCCAGAGATGTAAAGTTTCAAAGTGTTTGTATAAAAAAAAAACATTAAGGTAACAATTCAATATATTAATCTTTCAAAGTAAAGACAGATATTTTTGGCTAAAGTAATAATTGCTTTCATTCTTTGTCATCAAAATTAAATGTGATACCTGACAGCAAGCTTAATTTGTTTTTTTGTTATGACAATTTTTATTTGATTATTATGTAGAAACGATATTTCATATATAAGGTTAAATTTATATGTTTTCATTAAGAAGGATCCTTAATTTTTGATAATCCAATTGGCCATAATATAGTAAACAAAGAACATGTAAGTTTTTGTTATTTGTATTATGTTATATGATATGTTTCTTTTATAATATGTATTTTTGATCTGTTTTGTTTGAGACAAGAATAAATGATTAATTTGTTTCTCTGATCTGTTTTAAGTTTTATTTGAAAAAGATATTTTTTTTCTATATTTTTGATGTTATACAATTATTTCCCTAGTTACAACTAGTGGTTGTAATAGGTATAATTGGGCACCTCAAGTGGCGCCCTATATTAAATTTCTTGAGGTGTTTCCGTTTATTTTCATTCTGTTTGTCCCAAGAGATTTGTATAAGTACCCCTTTATTTCTTTTTTTTTGTAGTTACCCCAATCTAACCCCCAATATCTTCAACTTATCCACGACCCAGCTCTCCAACAACCAACTGAGTGTCCGTATGCACTTGTTTCGATTATTTTGTTTGCCCAATCTTGTCCCCCATATTCTTACCCTGTGGTAAGCAAAATAGTCGTTACAATTTTGGCGCCCCCAACGTGTGGCATTCTTTTAGTTTTGCTCCAAATTGTACTTTCGTTACAATTTTGGCTCCCAACGTGCGAGGCTTTTGAATATTCCTTAATTTTTAGATTTTTGATCCTTTTCCTGAAGCCACATATCTTTTTCAGTTTCCCCAGTTCCCTGCCATTTATATGAAACTTTTTTCCTTTTGAAAAGTGCCCCAATTGTCTCAAACATATTTAATTGTAATATATTATAATGTATGTATTTTGTACCAACATTATGTATTGTTTTTTTTTTTCATGTAATGTACTTGTAGTGATATATGTATTGTTTCTTATATGTAATGGTAAATGAAAGCAAATATTTGAGTTGAATATTTAAATACGAATTTTTATTGAACTATTGATAATGAAAAGAATTTAAAAACAGTAGCAAATTATACAGTTACTGTTACATTTATTTTTTTATTGATTTGACAAATCTTACAGAATAATCGGTTTTTGTAATTTTTTTATTTGTTCCGTCAATTTTGAGTAAATGTGTGTATTCGTTTGAGTGACTTTTGAGCTATGTAGTTGAGAAGTAGTATTATGCAATTTGTCTTCTAATTAACCGTCTCTGAAGGTGTATTTAAATGCCAAGGGTTAATTAATGTTGTTGTACGAGGGGTAGTCATTGTGAGTCGTAGAGAAGATTCGACAAGTTTAGTCTCAGTAGTAGACTGTTTGTTTATTGCGTATCCTTTCTTGTATCTGAATGACCACAGGTGTAATATTTGTGATCAGGAGATGCTGTTTTAGTTTTGACTAGGAGCAGTCTCATTTAGTTTTCGGAACAAGAGTTGGTTTATTTTGGTGTTATTTAGTGTAGCTCACTCAAAGGTCAAGTTTTCAATATTATTAGTATTTTGTCTTTCCTTGTATGTACGGTTTATGTTGTTTGTTAGTGTCCATGTTGTCCCATGTTGTTTGAAACCATTTTTTTAGTCCTTGTTAGTGGAAGTGTGAACTTTTAGGAGACAGGTTAGAGACCTCATTTTTGTTTACCAACTGATTACTAAGTCAAGAGCAGAAGTTGCAGCAAACTGATTGAGTTTTGGACTTCAGTACGCGGGAGTGCAAGTGAGACTTACTATCAGGTGATAAATGGAAACGGTTGTTTCTTAAAATTGTCATATTTTCTACTAGTTGTTGAGGTTGATTTCAGTTATTTTGTGTGTTTGCTTTCATCCAAATTTTGAAAAATGAAGTCTACTCAGGTTAATCATTTGAAATCAGGAGAGTTATCTTATGAGCTTTTCATAAGAGGTAAAAATGTCCCAAATAAGACAGTTGATGATAAGAGAAAGATGTTAAGAGCTTTGTTGGCCAAGGAGGCCACTTCGTCTTCAAGTTTAGTCGATTTGGTTAGTAATGTAGTAGATCCTGAGAAAGAGTTGTGTGAGATTAAGTTGATTATAGAAGATTTATATAGTTGTGCTCAATCAATAAATGTAGAATCAACCAAAGCTGATTTTGCTAGATTTGAGACAAGGTCTACACATTTAGATACCAGATTAGAAAATTTCCCTATGAATGATGTTGAGGAAGATGTATTAAAGTTTGTTGAAGAGTGTAAAGGTGATTTGTTAGTGTTGAAGGGTAATGTGTTAGAAAAAGAGGAAATGTTTGATGATGTAGTAAAACCATCCACTAGTAGCCCAGTTTCAGTCCCTGTAGTTCCCAGTTGTACAGTTCCAGCCCCAATAATACAGGTTTCAACTCCTGTCATTATTTCTGATTTACATATCAAGTTTAATGGTGAGAGTAAAGCTCTTCCCACATTTTTAGAAAAAGTTAGAGATTCTGCTAGGTCTCGGAATATTTCCGAAGACATCCTGTTTCGCTCAGCTATTGAGTTATTTGAAGGTAATGCTGCTATTTGGTATAGGAGTGTTAGAGATAAAATTAATAGTTGGGATGAGTTGGTAGCCCTACTCAAATCTGCTTTTTTGCATCCAGATTATAATGATAATCTCTTTGATGAAATTAAAAATAGAAAGCAAAAAAGGAATGAATCCATAACCATTTATTCAGCAGTGATTGAAAACCTTTTTAAACGTTTGGAAACTTATCCTAGTGAAGCCCAAAAAGTAAAAATAATGAGGAAAAATATTTTAGTGGATTACATTCCACTGATAGCCCTTCAAGATTTTGCTACAGTAGAAATGTTAGTAGCAACTATAAAACGTTTAGAGCAGAATGTTCTGCCCTTGTTGCAGACTACTAAAGGTCTTGCAGGTATTTCGATTGATGATTCAGAAAAAGAACAAGTTTATGTGGTGAATAATCAAACCAAGCAAGATAGAAGTGGAGTAGGTGACAGACAGGACAGAGAAAATTTTTCTAGGAGACCCAATCCCAAATTTAAGTATGAAAATAATAGACCCAGTCCGCCAGAGAATACTGAAATCAGAAATCCGTCTTTTTCGTCCCCACCTCCAATGATGCAATCTTTTTCGTTCCCACCTCCATTAATGCAGTCAGCCCCTTATCAAGCTCCAATAAATCCGAAAAAAATTATTTGTTTCAATTGTAATAGACCAGGTCATATTTCCCGTGACTGTAGAAGTAAGTCAGTATCTTGCTGGCGTTGTGGTCATAAAGGTGTTATCATATCTTCTTGTCCTAAGTGTTGTATTTCGGATAGGTCTAAGTCCAATAGACCTTACAGGTCATCAGTGAACCCAATTTTTGAAAAGAAAGATTTTGATAGTCGTCCCCATGTTAATTGTTTAGAAGTTAATGTAGATAGAACAGACCCTTGGTTTGATAATTTGAGATCAAAGATAGTCCGATCCCCCCTTGATTTTCCACAGTGGAAGGTGGAGAATGATTTTGTTTATAAGTTTGCCCCTACCAGAAATTCTTTTAAGACTAATGATGTAGAGTGGAAAATTCTTGTGCCCAAACCACAAAGGTTTGAAATTATGAAGTCTTGTCATGAGCCACCTACGTGTGCTCACTTTGGATTTTCCAAAACTTTGTCCCGTATTCAGGAAATATATTATTGGCCCCAGATGCGTGTTGATGTGCTTAAGTTTGTCAGGTCATGTAAAGTTTGTGGTGCTCAGAAGACACCAAATTATGCTCCATTAGGTAAAATGGGTAAGCAGAGAGAGGCCAAGTTTCCTTGGCAAATAGTTGCAATAGATCTGATAGGTCCCTTTGTTCGTTCAAAGAAAGGTTATACGTGGTTATTAGTAGTTGCTGATTGGTTTAGTAAATATACTTTAGTCCAACCTTTGAGAAAGGCCACGGCTAAGAATATTGTTGAGTTTTTGGAAAATGATGTTTTCTTAATGTTTGGTGTTCCTCAATATGTGATTTGTGATAATGCCTCAAATCTGAACAATCCTCTCTTAATTGAGCTCTGTAATAGGTATAACGTTCAGAAAGTATGGTTTAGCCCAGTATATGCACCTCAGTGTAATTTTGTGGAGAGGAACAATAGAACCATTGGTACAGCAATACGTACGTATATTAAAGACCACGTAGATTGGGATAAGAATTTAGCAAAGATCAGACAAGCTATTAACACTGCAAAGCATGAAGTGACTGGATATACTCCAGCTTTCCTGAATTATGGCCGTCATGTTCCTTTAAGTGGAAACTATTATGGTGTTGATCATAAGGATCAACAGAATCAAGATATTGAGATAATTCCAGGTGACCGTAACATGTATGCTTCAGAAGTCAAAGGTTTAGATAAAGTTTTTGAAAAGGTTAAGGCTAATCTTCGAAAAGGATATGAACGTAACGCTAGGAGTTACAACTTACGTAGAAGAGAAGTCCAATTTCAAGTGGGTGATAGAGTTTGGAAAAGAAATAAGGTTTTGTCTTGTGCTGTCAACAAGTTTATGTCCAAACTAGCACCGAAGTATATTGAAGCAACTATCAATGAAAAATTATCACCAGTGGTTTATCGTTTGTCAGATTTAAATGGTTCAGATCTTGGTAAGTGGCATATTAAGGATTTAAAGCCTTTTGTATCAGATGAGGACAATATGTCATCTTTAAGTAATTAGTTTATCCTATCCCATGTCAATATTTTTGAGTTTGTATGTTGATTTGATTTCATCCTTTTGGAATATTGTTTCGCTTTTGATAATTTTAGTTCAAGTAATCTATTTTGATAGAGAGACACATGTGAGAATTACATTTTGTCATATGTAGATATATAGATTTAGGGTCTATATCCTATTTTTTTTGTGGAACCGTTGCCGAATTCCCTGTCTCGCTAGGCGTATAGTGGAGATAGTAACGCCTACATATTAAGTGTAGAGCAGATTTTTTTGGATTTGTGTATAGCACCTGATTTAGGCAACGAGGTGTCATGGCTATGCCTGCCCGTCAAATCACTTGTGTTACTGCTGTGAATGTCAGCGAGGTTCACTGCAGGGCATAAGGTTAGCTTCCCCCAAGGCATAGAAACTCATGTCACCTACAGTTCATTTTAGAGGCAAACATTTCAGTCTACTCGACTTTAAAGAGTCTGGCGATCGATGGCACGTTAGCCCATTCTTTGTAACTAACTTTGTTTTTGTTGTTTAATCCCATGCTAGCCATCATCTAAAAGATATTATTAAGAAGTTTCTACTCAGTTAAGAGGTCATCTTCTGATTTGGTTTTTTGTTGTTTTGCCTTTATCAAAAACTGGATAAGAATTATCCAAATTTTTTCTTTTAAGAAGGGGCATTGTAGCGTTTTTTATTTAAAGTGCATATAAAATATTTCTATGGTACGTCCCTGTTGTTTCTACCAAGAAATCGATCAATAAAGTTAAATGTAGGTACGTTGTAAATATTTCAAGTTTTTTTTTTGACGAGATTTTTAAATGCGTATTAACGTTGGAAATATGTTTTTATCTCTGTGTTACAATGTTAGGTGAAACAAACAGTTTTTTGTCGCCAAAGAGGTGTTATGTTACATGAATTCCCCCTAATATTCCAGTTGACAAAAAGTTGTTTTTCGTTATTAGAATGAGAGTCAAAAAGAATATTTGTTTATTTAGGATACCAATACTGGGGTCTAAAAACGCAATAAAGGAATATTTAAAAGGTTTTTTGTCGATACGAGCGAGGGGATATTGTTTTGGTTCTTGAGTTTGTTGGGACAGGTTAGCTGCAAGACGGAAGGGAAATTTTTGGCTAGATTCTGGTAAAATGTAACGGAAGAGGAGTCGACATTTGAGTTCCAAACGGGGCAGACATGGACAATTGAGACCAAGATTTGATTTGAAAAGGAGTCGAGATTTAGATTCCAAGCGGGGCAGACATGTGATAAGGAGTCGAGATTTAAGTTCCAAGCGGGGCAGACATGTGACAATAGGGTCGACTGAGAGATTTCAAACAGGACAAACGTATTAGTTATGTAGTTTGCAAAAGTCGACAAATTTTGTTAAATAGTGGAACAATTACTCTCTGTAATATGACAGATTTAGAAAAGGGTAGCCACTAAATATTTAAAGGATTTGTGCAGATACCAGAATATGGAAAATATTTAAAGTATGATATAGGATGTCCCCGTAGTCGGCTTATTTCTTCCACTAAGTTCCTGTTCCAATCGTTTTGTCCTGGAGTGTAGAACTAAATCCTGATGGTTGCTGCCTTCCAGTTTTAAAAGTTTTGTCCGAGTAGCTTCCCCAGAGATGTAAAGTTTCAAAGTGTTTGTATAAAAAAAAACATTAAGGTAACAATTCAATATATTAATCTTTCAAAGTAAAGACAGATATTTTTTGGCTAAAGTAATAATTGCTTTCATTCTTTGTCATCAAAATTAAATGTGATACCTGACAGCAAGCTTAATTTGTTTTTTTGTTATGACAATTTTTATTTGATTATTATGTAGAAACGATATTTCATATATAAGGTTAAATTTATATGTTTTCATTAAGAAGGATCCTTAATTTTTGATAATCCAATTGGCCATAATATAGTAAACAAAGAACATGTAAGTTTTTGTTATTTGTATTATGTTATATGATATGTTTCTTTTATAATATATATTTTTGATCTGTTTTGTTTGAGACAAGAATAAATGATTAATTTGTTTCTCTGATCTGTTTTAAGTTTTATTTGAAAAATATATTTTTTTTTCTATATTTTTGATGTTATACAATTATTTCCTAGTTACAACTAGTGGTTGTAATAGGTATAATTGGGCACCTCAAGTGGCGCCCTATATTAAATTTCTTGAGGTGTTTCCGTTTATTTTCATTCTGTTTGTCCCAAGAGATTTGTATAAGTACCCCTTTATTTCTTTTTTTTTGTAGTTACCCCAATCTAACCCCCAATATCTTCAACTTATCCACGACCCAGCTCTCCAACAACCAACTGAGTGTCCGTATGCACTTGTTTCGATTATTTTGTTTGCCCAATCTTGTCCCCCATATTCTTACCCTGTGGTAAGCAAAATAGTCGTTACAAGATAAGGATCGAAAAGGCAAGATCAGCTTTCGTCAAAATGAAAAAAAATCTTTTAGAGCCACGATATAAAATTGGAAATAAAAGTTCGTTTACTAAAATGCTACGTATTCTCCGTTCTTTTATATGGCGTGAAGTCATGGACCTTAACTGAAGCATCACTGAAGAGACTCGAAGCATTTGAGATGTGGTGCTATAGCGCATGTTGAGGATTTCCTGGATAGACAGAGTTTCCTACGAAAAAGTACTACATAGAATGGGTAAAGAGCGCGAACTAGTCGTAACCATAAAACGTCGCAAACTGGAATACCTGGGCCATATAATGCGCAATGAACAACGATATGACCTACTTCGGACCATACTTCAAGGTAAAGTGCATGGGAAAAGAGGTCCAGGACGAAGAAGAATATCCTGGCTGCATAACCTGCGAAAATGGTTTAACTTAACCACTACCGGACTTTTCAGAGCAGCAGTCAACAAAGTCAGAATAGCCATGTTAGTGTCCAACATCCGTAACGGATAGGCACCATAAGAAGAAGAGTCTTATAAATAAAATTGCATCTCTTGTTAATCTGCCTTCTATGGTATGGCTAAGAAGTTTTGTGGCCTTACATTTATTGAACACTTATTTTTTTTTGTATACGTGTACTCACATTTTGCTTTTCTTTTCATCTTTCATTTTCCATCTTCAATATTTCTATTAAATTAACCTCTTATCCACTAACTGAAACTGACTCTTAAATTCGTAAACTAACTTATTAGATGCTATTTCAGTCCCTAACCTAGAGCCTCATTATCAAGAGGCACGGAAGCAAGAGGGATAGAGTAGTAAAACTTCTATAAAAAACCAGGGTTTATCTGGCTCAGATGAGCTTGATGAACTCTAAAATTGAGGTTGATCGACTGCTTGATATTCCCAAAACTGACATACGGATGTGAATCTTGAACCCTACGACAAGCGAAAAGTAGACAATGTAGATGCCACTGAAATGTTCTGTTGAAGAAGCATGTTACGAATTCCGGGAACCGACCACAGGACAAATAATTGAATTCTAAATAAGCTAAAAGTCAGCAAACCGCTATCCAGCAAAGTCCTACAACAATTAAAATACTTTGGGCATGGTATGGCACAGAAAACAAGAAAAGAATTATCCAAGGTAAGGTAGAACTGGATCCAAGGTAAATGACCCAGTAGTAAGAAACAACGGAGAAGAAATTGTAAATAACCATGCGGAAAGTATCATCGACCTATGCGAACAATAGACCCCGAAATTTTAAATGGATGGTTTCGACATTAAGACATTCATACGTACACGTGGACACAACCCATTGAAAACTTAAAATGTGTAATCGATTATATAGTTGTTAAACAGAACAATCATTTGTAAATCTTAGTTATAATAGTAATGCGCAGCTCAGAATATGGTATGGATGAGTTTTTAGTGGTAGCTAAAACTTTGGATTCACAGACGGATGCTGAAGATACCTTGGACAGCAAGAAAAACTAATGAGAAAGTACTAAGAAGGGTCAACAAACACCGGAAAATGTCTTATCTGGGACATTATAGTGAGAGGAAATCGATGTAGAAATCTACAACTGATTCTTAAAGGCAAAATAGAAGGCCGTAAAGGTGTAGAAGGACAACAGGTTTCTTGGTTAAAAACCACTCGTGAATGGACTCAAATATCAGATGCAGGACAATATTCCATGTGGCAAAAGATCGAGAAGTCTTCGCAATGGTGATCGCCAACGTCGGATAAATCTGATACGGCACGTGAAGAAGAAAGCTAAAACTTATTTCCCTTAAAAACGATGTATATAATAAAGGATCAGCTGAGTAAAGCCGAATCCCAATGAATGCCATCAAATATATCATCGACAGTTTGAGAAATTACTCAACAAAATTCCTATACTAAATGAGGTTAGCCATGAAATTAAATAGAATAAGACAAGAATCTTATGTAATATATGAAAATCTAATAACATGTATACAGACAGCGGCAAATGAAGTTCTTGGGGTAAAGATACTCACTAAAAATACAGAAATGACACAGCACGGTGGAAAGAAAATTTGTAGGTGAAAATAAAATTGCTTATGAAAAATAGTACACAGGAGTACAAAATATACAGGATAATCTTTAAAAGTCTCAATTGTCATGCTGCCTTTAGGTGTCATCATTATAATTCCACCAGAAGCTAATGAATCTGACCATTCTCGTTTAAGTCGTATGCCTTTAAATGAAATTGCAGGAGGAATAGCGGCGCCCATAGCGTTACCACAGGATACTATTGTAATGTACGGTGTATGTTCATTTGCCACTATGTGTACTCGTTTGTCACCTTTCTTTACCGAAACTGTTTGTTGATGATGTAACGTTAGGTAACATCCTTTCTCTTCCATATTATATATGCATTGGGGCTTATCCAACAAACACTTATCAGTGAGTATTTTCCTAAGTTTTTCAAAATATTCATTTATTTTGAGCTAATAACGACCTTCCATCCTTTTACGAAGTAAAAAAGGATTTTTGGTATTATTTAACTCACAAAAATTGAATACACGACTTCGTAACACTTCACTTTTTTAACGGATATCCGATCTCTGTTAAGCGAACTATCCTACACAGATTTTCTTTTTATTTGGTACTAAGAACACATCTACGCCCCATTGTAGATTTGGCCATGGTATTACGTTTTAAGTAATCTCTAAGTGTTCTACGAGGAACTACATAGTGATTGCATGCCTTGTTAACAGACCAGCCATCTTTAACGGCTGTGATTGCATTTCGAATATCTTCTTCCTTTCATTTTCTTTTATTCCTTGATTTTCGAATTTAGGCATATTCAAACTGCTGAAATAAAAAGCTAATTGAGTATATGTAGAACATATAATATAAAAAAATTAAAATTAAAATAAAATCATAAAAGACCAATTGAGTATAGGTAGAACATAAAATAATTAATTCATTTGTTACTTGAACACGGAGTATGATTATGATTCCAATATACTAGTATGTTCGGTAATAAAGCCAAGGCTTTGTTACCAACCATTGGACTTGGTGATATTACTGACATGCACAAATCATTTTATTCCCTAGGAAATAAAGTACAAATCGTTGAAATCAAATAATATTACTCACCAATAACGCCGCTCCAATCTAATAAACACCCAAGATGTAAAATTATAAACGGTACTCCTTCTAACTTGTTAAACTATTTGTTCGGGCTATTACGCCGTTGTCTTTTGAATTTAGTTCTCGACGTTTCGCCAACAATATGCCCTACCTCTACGCCCTTACCACTACGCCCTATTGTGAGCTCCATAGGATCTCTGTCTTACAGCCTTGCTAAACATCTGGCCGATATTTTACAACCACATATAGAAAAAACGATGCCTTTGTAAAAGACTCCGCCCACTTCATTGAGAAAATCAAAGGAATAACTTTGCAGGAATCTGACATTCTCGTTAGCTTTGATGTGATTTCCCTATTTACAAGAGTACCCCTAGAAGACGTTCTGAATTTAATTAAGGGACTAGTTTCCAAGGATATGGTGGAATTATATCGTATTTGCCTCACTACCACCTACTTTTCATGGGAAGACCAGATTTATGAACAGATGGATGGAGTAGCAATGGGAAGCCCACTAAGCCCGGTCGTAGCCAACCTTTTCATGGAGCATTTAGAGAAGAGGGTAATGGACTCAGCATACAAGCCAAGGGTATGGTTTAGATACGTTGATGACACTTTTGTGATTTGGGGTCACGGAGTAGAAAATCTTAACGATTTCCTGGCTTATATAAATACACTACATCCAAATATTCAATTTACAATGTATCGAAAACTTACACACATGGACAGATACCTAAACAGGAACTCAAATCATCATCCAAGCCAAAAACAAGGTATCATCAAAACTCTGGCGGAGAGGGCGAAGAGAATTTGTGAACCACAACATCTCCAAAGTGAACTTATTTATATTGAAAAAGCGCTCACCTCTAATGGTTATACCAGAAGAGAAATACACAAGGCGATGAACAACGTCTCTAGAAGAAAGGACGAAGAAACAGAATGTAAAGGCAAAGCGTTCTTGCTCTATATATCGGAGGGTAACGGACAGAATTGGGCGAATAGTTAAGAAAGCCAACGTAAAGACCATTTTCAAGCCTACAAGGAAAATCAAGGATTGTTTAAGATCGGTGAAAGATAAGCCGGAGTATACCAAATACCATGCACATGTGGAATGGTGTATGTGGGAACCACAAAAAGACACACAAACGCAAGGATAAATGAAACATTGTCATTTAGGACATATCGACAAATCTGCCATTGCCGAACACGATTTAGGAAGCGGAGAACATCCGATACTGTTTGAAGAAACACAGATGCTGGACAAAACTTTGTAATTAAAAAATGTAATTAGTTGCAGATGTAATTAATTGCAATTATTATCATTAATTAAAAAATTACTACATCTTATTTTCGAAACAATAAAATTTATGTTTACAAACAATGAGTAAATATTTATTTCTTTGGAAATTAATTGCAGTTAATTATTAGATTTTTTTTAGTAATTACACTTTGATAGATTAGAGGATAGATTTGGCAACCGTCAAATCAACAGTTGCCAGATTACTACAGATGTTTGCAATTAATCTCGAAAGAGACAAATATCTACTCGTTATTGCTTCAGATAAATTAAAAATTGCAAAATTCATAAAATAGTATAATCAAAATGTATTTTTTAAAAGCTTTATCTCTTTATATTTGAAGCATACAACATTATGCATTATACAAACATGCCAACACCACACTGTCAGACCGAAATATTTTTGACATTTGCGGCTATATTCAGCTTGTACTTTCGGTAAACTCAACCAAAACAAAATATAATTGTATTGGCGATGTCGAACGAAAGAGGCGGCACGGTGCGGTAAAAATTTGAACTAGTGCACGTCGGATAACAAAACATTTTGTATTTAGTTATACACACATAACATAGTTATAAACATTTTAAATATTATTAAATAAAGTACAGGTTACACATAAGGTAACAAAATGTTAAAAAGTAAATGTAAACAGTATTGTTCTGCAAGGCAATTATCGATCGGAAGGAATATGCACTTTTTTCCTCGTGACAAAAATCTACAAGATCGTTGGGCACAGGAATTAAAAATTGAGAAATCGATATCAAGTGATATGATGGTGTGTTCACAACATTTTTATCAATAGATTTTTTTTTCAAGTAAATTTGCTGAACAGAATTGCAACATTTATTATATATAATGTGCCTACCTAACATAATCAAATATATACACTAACATAGATCTTGATTAAAATTTCTATTACAACTGCAGCAGGGCAAAAGAAACTTTCAAAGAAAGGTGTCATTCCCTCTCAATGCCTTTTTAACCCGGCGCAAGTATGGTCGAAAATTACAACATGTATGGTATGGTGGGGTATGAGATACCCCGTTTGAATATTTATTATATTCTTTTATATACTACAAAATTACCTGAATCAATGTATTATTTATATTATTAAAACAAAGTTGAGCATGAAAGGAGATTTAGTATTACAAAACATATCAGAATATGATAAAAATTTACCGATAATACTAGAGTAATCTTAACTTGGACACTAAACGTATATAAAAGCTGCTTGTAACATAAAAACTCTAATCTTATCTAAATCTAATCTGCGTCACTTATTTTACATTTGATACATATTTGCTCTGAATGTTCCATGCAAACCCACTGCTCACAAGCAGAACAAGTTAGATGAGATTTTCTATCTTTTGACCGTGGACAGATACAACATCTTCCCATTCCTTTTCTTTTTTTTTGACGTTGATGGCTGAGGTTCATCTTCGTTCTTGCGCTTCTTTGATGATGTTATTATTTTCTTTCTCAACACTCTGGGTAATTTTGAATTTTCTTTCCTCTCATGAAGGTGGTCTGTAATCAAAGATAGTCCCAACTCTTTCAAGAAAAAACGTCGCTTCATCCGTTTATCCACAGGATTGTTTGCATTAAAAATTACCATAGCATTAATTCCAGCGGTATTCAGCAATGAATAAAACATGGCTAGCGGCCATCTCCTAGTATTTCTACTCACACTATAGGTACCACTAAGCTCGTCCACCACGTCTACTCCTCCTTTAGTGAAGTTGTAAAAACTAATCATCTCTGGTTTTTCAGCTTCGCCAGTGGCTGGATCTATTTTGTCATCATGATGGAGGGAAGAAAGAAGTAAAACATTCTTTCCTCTCCGAGGGATGTATGACAGCAATGTTACATCATGCGTAAAACCGAAGAGTGAACTCCGTTCAGGTCTCTTCTTTGTCTGAACAAAGGCAGGAGGAAGCTCCCTTTTATTTTTACGTAAGGTGCAGACAGCTGTCAATCGATGCTCTTTTAGTAATGTGTATAGCAGAGGACAACTGGCAAACCAATTGTCAAAAGTAACGTTTCTGGCAGTGCCACTTATGGGTGCTATTAATCTAACAACAATGTCTTCTGGTTTGTTACTTATTTGAAACGGACCTTCGGGTTGTTTTCCGAGGTACGCCTCCATATTAAACAGGTAAAATGTTCTCGCATCTACAACGGCAAAAATTTTCAAGCCGTATTTTGCCGGTTTATTTGGCATGTATTGCTTGAACGGGCATCGCCCGCGAAAGGACTCCAGTTTTTCGTCTATAGTGACGTATTCTCCAGGAATGTAGTAAGCTTTGCAATTTTCGGTAAAAAGATCAAACATTACTCGAAAAGGGGCAAATTTATCTAACTGGCGTCTTTCATTTCTGGACTCTTTATTATCAAATCGCATGGAAGATATAATGAACATAAAACGTTTCAGTGACATGGTTGTTCTAAAAATATCTACGCCTAAGCCATCAGTACTCCATAAATCTTCTAAATTCATCCTATTGGCACGAAATACACCAGCCAAATACAGGAGTCCAAGCACCGCCTTCATTTCTTGTATTGTTGTTGGTTTTACGAGGTATTGCATATTCTTGTTATAAGCTGTTGCTTTCTGACCCATATTCAGATTCGTATACTTTACAATATCTGCCAACATCATATCGTTCAAAAATAAATTAAAACACTCAAGAGGAGTTTTCGCATTTCGAGCAACGCCCTTTGGTCCCGGAAGATGGCTTACGATATTCTCGCGTCGTGTGCGTACTTTGAGGTTACCACAAGATTTTGACCACTTAGTTTTTCCATCACGTCCTATAAAATATTCTCTTGTATTTGAGGATTCATCGTCTATTGCTGAGTTGGTGGATATGTTTTCTGTCATTGCTTCAGGCACTTCTGGATCCACAATTTCAGAATCTGATTCTGACATTGAATTTTCGCTGATATGATCGGGAAGTTCTCCCTCAGATTCTGAACCAATAGCGTGTTCATCTTGCGATTCTTCCCACAATTGCAGGAGCCTTCTTTGTTCTTGTTCATAAGACATTCTGTAATAAAATATCACTAAAACCCTGCAAATATACAATAAATTTCAATACATTACCTTAAAAAATATATAACACTACCGGTATGGTGGGGTATACAACACCCCAACGCTGTTTACACGAAAATATTTTACTACTGCTTCACTCGACGGTCGCGAACAAACTGCTGAAGACAGTATATAACCTAACTCGAAGGTAGGCGGGGTTTAACTGTTTGATGTTTGAAGTTGCGCAAACGCGGGCGTTTTAAATTCTCGTGGGGTGTGTGATACCCCACAATACCGTCGCCGGGTTAAAGGAAAACACGAAAGAACAATCAATGAGGAACTGGTGAATGCTAGACTAATGCGTAATAAAACACACGCACATTCCTTCCTGGCGAGCTTTACAAGTGCATTTTACCACCCACTCGTCTCTTAATACATCCACAATGATTTCATGTGGGGCACCATTTAAATTAGTCGTTTGCAGACACAAACCGACTAATTTGTTATTATATTTGCCACACAACACAACGTGGCCAGCCTTTAACAAGGCCTCGCCTTCTTTTAAAGGTCTTTTTGTGTCTCTATATATTTCAAAACATGGAGCAGACTAACTTCAATTTCTTTATTTGCCATTGCGTTAACAAAAAAATAAATGGAAGATAATAAATACGGATAATTTTTAGACACAACAATCATTCACCTACAAAGATTATGGTAGCTCTGTTTTGTTTTCCTACATGCGTGATCAGCTGATCATCTGTCAAAGCGCCCCCTATTGTTTGTTGACATCGCCAATATAAAATAGTACAGGATACAGACAATGAATGTTGGTAATGATCTAGCCCTTTCAGACCCGGTGTCCATTGCAATGGACATACATTTACGTAAGCCGTACAACAAAATTAAACTCCTGTAATTTGCTGACAACTACATATTTTTTATTTTGCATATCTCAGTTACTACTAGACATAAAATTATCAGTTTAGTTTGAATCATAACAAAGTTAAGTGCTGTTAAATATAGTGTGACATGGCGAATTCAGGATACTCAAGAAAGCGTAAGTAAATATCATGTTTCTTCACATTGTAAATTTATTATATGTAATCAAATATTATTTTATACAATAGTAGACATATCAATTTATATACTACTTTTTTGACATGGATAATTTATTGTTGTTTTTTGTTGATAACAAATATTAAAATGTGATGTCCATTGCAATGGACAACAGGTCTATATTGATATTTTTGTTTCAGGTTTTAATCCTGAAAATCCAAAAGATCGAGATATTTTAATGTCCTTATTATATGATGATGATGAACTGGAAGAATTAGCTGATAATGTGCTGTCTCAAATTGAAGATCAATCAGACATAGAAGATGTCTGTAACGAAGAGATTAATGCGGAGATTCCTGAATTGTTTATGGGCGATGTTCCAGGCTATTCTCATGAATTAGTATCTAATGTAGGTAAAAAATATTAATTAATACTCACAACATTCTAGCTTTTGTTATTTTTAGGAAGAGCAGTTAATATATAACCCTGTGGATACCTTGCAGAAAAATTTAAAATCACCAACAAAAAAAAAAGAACAAACCAAAACTAGAAATGAGATGGAACAGACGCAAGTTTAGTACAAGGAAATCTCATTCAAAAGCTATAACAACAACTTTGGAAATATCAGGTACAGGAGAAACAAAGGATCCTATAAATTATTTTTTAAAATATTTTCCTCATACTTTTTTTGAAAAAATGGCCGAAATGACCAATATCTATAACATCCAAAATGACAATCATTTTCAACCAACAAACCGATGTGAAATGGAAAGTTTTGTAGGGTTACACATACTCATGGGATGTTTATCTTTTCCAAGAGTCAAAATGTATTGGAATAAGGTATTTAGCATAGATGTCTTCCGCAATGTTATGAGTAGAGATAGATTTTTTAAGCTTAGGAGTATTGTACATATTGTTAACAATCTAGAGAAACCTAACGATTGTACAGATAAATTGTACAAAGTAAGACCATTTTTTGAGAGTATCCGAAAACGTTGTACTGAGTTACAAAAAGAAACAAACCTGTGTGTGGATGAGCAGATTGTACCGTTCACGGGAAGACTCAATATTAAACAATATGTAAAAAATAAGCCATCTCCATGGGGCATTAAAATTTTTGTTCTGTGTGGAGAAAGTGGAATTGCTTATGACTTTATAATCTACCAAGGTTCAACAACGGAAATTCCAAAAGAGTTAATCGACGAGTTTGGTTTAGGTTCATCAGTTGTTCTGCACCTGGCCAAAAATATTCCAAAAGAAAATTATCTTTACTTTGACAATTTTTTTTCTAGTTACAAACTTTTTGAAGAACTTTATAAGAAAAATATATACTCTGTTGGAACTATAAGAATTGACAGATTCCAGAAACCTCCATTCACAACAGATAAACAATTACAAAAAAAAGATCGGGGATATAGCGAAGAAGTGGTAAATGATGAGGGAACCGTGGTTTTATGCAAGTGGCAAGATAATAAGTCTGTGCATGTCGGTTCGAATTTTGTTGGAAAAGGAAAAGAAGACTTAGTAGAAAGATGGGATAAGAAGCAAAAGAAAAAAATAACTATTCAGAGACCGCAAGCGATTCAATTATATAATAAATCAATGGGAGGTGTAGATTTACTAGATCAACTATTGTCATATTATAGAATCTTTATCAAGTCAAAAAAATGGACATTGCGTTTAATCTTCCATGCCTTTGATTTTGCTTGTGCCAATAGTTGGCTAGAATATAAAAGGGAGCAACTTGGTTTACCGTCCAAAGATCAAATGGATTTATTACAGTGGCTTCCCACGGTCGGCGATTCTACAGATCATCGCGGACAGCCGATCAGCACGGACGAGAACGCACCGCAGACAGAGCTCTTCCTACGGTCCGTGGCAGTCTGTGTAGGTCCGTGACAGTATTGTTTGATTATATCATAAAAAGGCCACTCAGGCTTGTAAACATTAAATTCGGCATTAAATTATTTCTCTTCTTTTTTAATTCTTTAATCGAAATAGTACTATTCTTCAATTTATTTTTTATTTGGTTCCATACATTGTATATATCGGTTCCGCTTCTTATGCTCTGGTGCCGTAGAATTCCATAAATTTGTTTCATTTTGATACAAATTTAAAAAATCAAAAATAACTTCGTTTGTCCATTCCATTTTTTAGCAAAAAACTGCAAAACAACTTTGACAACACTACAGACAACTACTCGTGTCAGCGAATGAAAAACTTCTGACTTGCACTTGTCGTCTGTTAAAACACAGACGCGCTAGGATCGCGTCGCACGAGCATGTACCGCACCTTTGATGTTACCGACTCTAGATGGATAGGACGGACCAGCACAGACGTGCCTGCGCTACCACGGACGAGACCCTTCCCACGGTGCGTGGTGCGTGCTGGTCCGCTTACGTCCGTAATATCGCCGACCGTGGGAAGCCGCTATTAGATTTTAAAATACAAATTGCTGAGGTGTTAATTAAAGTGGGAAAACCCATAAAGAGAAGCGTTGGTCGTCCCAAAATATCAACTGAGAATTCTCCCCACATTCCAAAAAGACCCAGAGTTGAAGTAAGACCATTGAAGGAAATATGCATAGATAAAATAGATCATTTACCGGATTACGACAACAAAAAGGAAGCATTCAGATGCAAAAATGTTGGGTGTAAAGGGAAAACACATGTTTTTTGTGAAAAATGTAATGTCCATTTATGTTTTATAAAGAAGAAAAATTGTTTTAAAAATTTTCATTTGAATTAAATTAACATTTGCTTGATATAAATAAAATATATTTAAAAAAAATATCGTATGTGACTATTTTCCTAAATTCTTATTATAGTCCCAATGTCCATCACAATGGACATTCTGTCAAATGACCACCTATTAAACAAAAATGTGATTTTAGACTATTACAATCTTCTGTTAAGAAGATTCAATAGAAAAAAAAATTTTTTTCGGCAGAGAAAAAGTCAGGTCTGAAAGGGCTAGAAAGCTCACAAAACAATGTTTTTAACAACTACTAATAGTAAAAGCAATTAAAAATGACGAAAACAATAGAAAAAATAATTAGTGTTTTAAAATTCTAATACTAAGACAGTCTTATTAAAAATAATTTTATAGGAGAAAAATAATCTTGATAAAGTTGAAGAGAAATGAATCACACTATTGTAATTATTGACGCTACAATGTTGAAATATGAACAGTGACAAAAGACCAAAAAAATGGAACGATGTCGGAAATATTAACCAATAACAATAACCAATTAACGATTCCCGAAGAATGATAGCAACTAAAAAGAATAAGAGAAATCTATTAAGGGGAAATATTTTTCAA
This sequence comes from Diabrotica balteata, assembly GCA_918026665.1. Lineage (NCBI taxonomy): Eukaryota > Metazoa > Arthropoda > Insecta > Coleoptera > Chrysomelidae > Diabrotica > Diabrotica balteata. Next base: position 131,273,821 of record OU898276.1, read on the forward strand.
AATATTTAGTGTGCATTCATAGCGTCTCGTTAAAAAAAATTCGGAGCCTGTATTTTATGTTACACGTCTAAGTATACAATGATATTGTGTATATCAAATTTATACAAACACAATAATATATTAATCAACTTTATTATGAGACATTGATGTCACGATAGGGTTATAAAGATGTTTATGAATTGTAAAAATAGAGATTTGCCTTGGATATTTTATAGCCTTTCCAAAAACTCGTTTATAATAAAACTAACACTGTTTTTATTACACAATCTTCATAGGCAATCAGGCACTTAACAAATTGCATTATATAAGTGGCATGAACAACTTATTAGTGTATTTAAAAGATAATGAGTGGATCGGTATTTAACTCGATTTTGTAAATAGAAATAGTTAGAGTTTTCTCCATTCTGCTTTTTTGCTTACAACTTACTAAGGATTTTTGGGCCGACATACTATCTTATATATATATATTTTTCATTTGATAAATTGCAACTCTTATCTCTTCAATTATTGATTTATCCAGATTTGGCCAAATTCACTCATTTCAGATACCTACGCATCGAAAGGAATAAACTCTGGTGGGACTCTTTCCGCGTTATCAAGTCCTAGGTGACTTGGTACGTCGGTGTATCTCAATATTTGTATAACAATATTTCCTTTCTTCTAGAGCTTCATGAATAATATTACAGACTCTATGTATTTGTGGTGGCACGTTGTTGTCTGAATCCAAATTGGTGGTTAGGTATTAGTTGGCGTTCTGCAAGAATTGATTGTAATCTATATAACAGTAGTTTTTCAAAAACCTTTTACATCATCGGCATTAGGCTTCTTCTTCTACTTAAAGTGCCCTCTCCTCAATGGAGGTTGGCTACTACAATTTTAAACTCTTCTCTATCTTCAGCTGTTCTTATTAGCTGTTCAAAATTTAGCCCTGTCCATTGTCGGATGTTTCTGAGCCACGATAGTCTTTTCCTTCCTAGGCCTCTCTTTCCTCGATTTTTCCTTTCACTATAAGTTGGGCATATTGGTACTTATTATTTCTCAGTATGTGGCCTAGGTATGATGTTTTTCTAACTTTTACTGTGTTAAAAAGTTCTCTTTCCTTGCCTATTCTATGCAGCACTTCTTCGTTTGAGGTATGCGATGTCCATGAAATTTTGAGTATTCTCCGGTAGATCCACATTTCAAAGGCCTCCAATTTATTTACGGTTGATGTTTTAAGGGTCCACGTTTCAACTGCATATAGAAGAGTCGACCAGACGTAGCATTTTGATAAACGTAGTCGAATTTCGAGTTTTATTCGAGAATCACAAAGCAGTTTTTTTATTTTTTCGAAAGATTTTCTGGCCTGTTCTATTCTCGATCTTATTTCTTGATCAGGATTTAGGCTGCTATCGATCCAACATCCCAGGTACTTAAATCTATTGACCTGTTCTAAGATGTGCCCATTTATTGTGCAAGGTTGAGGTACGTTTTGGTTTTTTCGGATTGACATCACTTTGGTTTTTTTAATGTTTATTTTCATACCAAATTGCTCACAGGTCGAGTTGGTCTTGTCGATGAGTCGTTGTAGACCTGAGTCGGAATCCGCAATTAACACTGTATCATCGGCGTATCTGATACTGTTGATATTTACGCCATTCACCTTGACTCCATCCTTGGAATCCTCCAATGCTTCTTTAAATAGAAACTCGGAGTAAAGATTAAACAGCAGAGGCGACAGAACACATCCTTGTCTAACTCCCCTCCTAATTTCTACTTCTGCGGATGTGGAACCTTCGATCCTAACTCTGGCGTTTTGGTTCCAGTACAAGTTTTTTAAGAATTTGATGTCTTTTCCATCTAAACCGACTTCTTGCAAACGTTCTAATAGTAGGTCGTGTCTTACTCTATCAAATGCTTTTTCGAAGTCTATAAAGCATATAAATATATCTTTCTGTTGGTCGTAGCATTTTTGGGCGAGAACTAGTAAACTGAACAGGGCTTCTCTCGTTCCCATGCCGGCTCTGAATCCAAACTGATCGTCTCCGATGATTGTTTCGCACTTTCTATAGATACGATTATGTACGATTTTTAGTAGGACTTTTACTGCATGACTCATAAGGCTTATCAGACGGAACTCATTGCAGTGTTGTGGGTTTGGCTTTTTTGGTAGTGGGATGAATATTGACTCCAGCCAATCTTGGGGTATTTTACCTGTATCATAAATGCGATTGAATAAAAGGACAAATAATTCGATATTTTCTTCGCTGATTAATTTGAACGTTTCTGGGTATATTCCGTCTGGACCTGGGCTTTTATTTGTTTTGAGATGATTAATTGCATTTATGATTTCAGATTTCAGAATTGTTGGCCCTTCGTTGTTATTTTCCAATCTTGGTTCTTCTCGTATGTCGTGAAAAAGAATTTTAATATAGTTTTCCCATTCTTTCAGTTTATCTTCCGTTGATTCTAGCAGTTTGTCATCCGTGTTCAGCATGGTGTGAAAAGTCGTTCTCTTGGTAGTCGATGTAAACTCTTTTACCTTTTTATGTAAATTAAAAAAATCGTGCCTTTGTTGCAGTTCTTCTATTTCAACGCATTTTGTTTCCAGCCATTTCTCTTTTGCTTCGGTTATTTTTTTTTCGAATTATTCTATTTAGTCTTTTGTATTCTCCGTCCTTGTCATTTTTTCCTTTAGATTCTCTTCGTTTGTTCATTAATTGTAAAATCTCTTCTGTCATCCATTCCTGTTTGTTATTTCTAGGTGTTACTTTTAGATGTTTTTCCGTTACATTGTTCATTTGTTCTTTAATAGTTTTCCACAGAACGTTTATGTCATCGTACTCGCTAATTCTATTGTGGTCGATATTTCCTAAATTTTTGTTTAATTCTTTATTTACTGTCTGATGTATGGTGTCGTTTTTCAATAATTGGATGTCTAATAGTTGGTGTTGAGGTTTTTGTTTCTTTATTAGTTTCCATCTTGCGCGAACTTTTGCAACAACAGGATTATGATCGGAATTGATGTCAGTTCCAGGATATGTTTTTGCACTGATGATTGCATTGTGATATCTTTTGTTGACCAATATGTAATCTATTTGGTTACGGATTACTCTGTTTTCATTGTGTTGTGGTGAAGTCCAAGTGTACAATCTGCGAGGGTGTAATTTAAACCATGTATTTGTCACTACCATGTTGTGTTGTTGGCAGAATTCGGTCATTCTCTCTCCCCTGTCGTTCCTTGCTCCAAGTCCGAAGTCTCCGATCAATCCAGAAACTTTTCCTCTACCTAACTTAGCATTAAAGTCACCTAAGATAAATGTTAGGTCTCGTTTTTTGGTCATCTTTATAAGTTTTTCTACGTCAGCATACCACGCTTCTAGCTCTTCTATGGGTTTATCGGCCGTAGGGGCATAAGTTTGAATGATGTTAATATTTACTGGCTTTCCGGATAGTTGAATAAGAAGACATCGGTCCGAAAATGGCACAAAGTTTGTGACGGCATTGTTATATTTGTCTTCTAAAATTACTCCAACCCCGTTACGATGAACCGGATCGTTATTACCCGAGTAATAGAAAGTTTTGTTCATGGTTTTAACTTTACCTGAACCTGGCCATCTAACTTCACTCAAACCCAATATCTGCAACCCTAAACGTTTCATTTCGTGGCATGCATTTGCTAGTTTTCCTGTTTCGAACAGACTTCTAACGTTCCATGTTGCAATCTTAAAGTTTGTATTTAAAATATTTAGGCTATTCCTCCCGGGGATTCTTCGCACCCCTTGATCATCTAAGATCTGCCGGGGACTAGGGGCCAATTCTGTTTGTGCTTTCATTGTAGTTTTCTTGGGAAATATATACCAGAGTGGTTTCCCGTTGCCTTCTCTGGTTTGTATTTTAGCCGATCCTCTGGACACAGACGCTATTTGCAGCCGCCCACTCTGGGTCAGACGCTGCGTGCTAGTTTGATCCCTACCACTTACCAGCTCATCCGCCCGAAGCCGTTGGTCAGCAAGTGGGAGATCGCTTATACCGGCAATCGCTCGGTAAAATTTTCGCCATATCTGGCTACCCTCACTTAGTTTAGCCTGCAGACCAATGCAGTTGCCCGGGATGTGGCATTAGGCTAATAGGTCTATATGATTTATTGTCTTATGTAGGTTTACCTAGCTTAGATATTGCAATAATTTGTGCCACTTTTCATGGAATGGGATAGTAGCCCGTTCTAAGCATTACATTGAATATCTGTGTCAAGTACAGACTTCCTTTTTCGGAGAGTTCTTTGAGGATTTTAGCGGTAATCGGTCGTATATAGGAGAATTTTTAGGGTTCAAGTCTGATTGTATCTTCTGGTGAACTTGTTTGGTAGTGAATTTTTCCAATTCGTGAATTTATTACCTACGAATGGTGGATGTTCCTTACCAAGAATTTCTATGGATACCGTAACCATGATAGGAGAGTGATTGGATGACAATTCAAAACAAGATTATACTGTTTGAAGTTTGAGTGGAATTCTCTTAGTTACACAAAAATCGACCAAGTCTGGAGTTATGTTGGGCTCGGATGGCCAGTATGTAGGTTCACCTGTTGTCTGCCTTTCCGATTTATTTCCGAGTGTGTTGTAAAACTCTTGATATTACTATTTATTTATTGTGTACCACAGTAGACTGTAAATGGCACTAACAATCAGTTCACCATTCAGAACCATTCCAGTCATCTATGCTAACGCTATTTGCTTGGATATAGTTCATTTCAGAAATTCATTTATTTGGTGCCATCTAGATGGTTTATATCATATTATAAAGTAGTTCGAAATTTTGATGTAACTTCGATTTTTGTCAAATAAGTTTTAGATATTAACATTATGTCAATATTGTAATTTGTTGTAAAAGCTTTAACCTCACGACATGTTGGCGTTTCAAATGACTATTTTCATGAATTTATTCATTTTGAGATTTGGGTGATAACAGTTCTGAGTAGGTTTAACCATTAACCCAGTGGGTTAACCCATTTGTTCCATTAGTGTTTTAACATGCCTTTTAGTTCCTTCATGTCGTTTTTGGTTTCTATTTGGATAATATTGGTTCACTGTATTTCATTGGGGTAGTGGGTAGGAATTCCTTGGATTTCCTAGGACAATCCTATCAGAGAGAATGAATCAGTCCCTGCCCTCCACAGATTCCAGGTGGTCCCTTGCCCGGGGAACTAGTACCTGTTTAGGGTCCCTTGTCCAGGGTTACGGATGAAGACCACAACGGCAATCACGGTGGAGAAGGATACCCTCGGTACAACGAGAATGGCGGAAGTGGCGATCCCAGATTTTAGGGCTAGTATAAAGTAATTTTGACCGAACGGTCATTCACCTTGCCAACAGTCTCCGGATAGAGGCGGATGAGCATATGTGAGACAGGGCACTCTTTTGTCCTTAGGGTAGAAAACTGTCTCTAAAAGGCGGGTGAACAAAGGATGTCAACGGCATAAGAATACGGAAGGCAATTGGAAATCACTGTATTAAAGGTCTCCAATGATATCCCAAGAAAAACAAGGATGGAAAAGACATTGCAAGCAACGGCCCCTAGTCTGTGGCAGGCCTTAAGTGGCCAAGGGGTGCTAAGAATTTCCGCGAAGAAAAACAATGCTAGGAACCACCGAAAGTGGGAAAAACCCCAAAGCTAAAACTGGGTACTTGGAACGTTAAAAGTCTTTACACCGCCGGTAAACTAGACAACATAATACAAGAAATGGAACGATGCGACCTAGACATCATAGGACTTAGCGAAATCAGATGGCCTAACAGTGGTAAATGTAGTAAAGAAAAAGCGACACTATATTACTCAGGAAATAACCTACCCCATCATTATAACGGAGTTGGATTTCTAGTTAACACAGCCTCAAACAAATCAGTAAGGAACTTCGTGGCATACTCAGATAGGGCAGCACTACTACAAGTCCAAGCCGATCCTGTTGACCTTAACATTATACAAATCTATGCACCACCTTGGACAAGCCTAAAAATTAAGTAAAACAATTGTACAGAGAGATTAAGGAGTTAATGAAACTGATCAAGAAGAACCAGACTCTTATAATCATGGGAGATTTCAATGCGAAGGTAGGGCGAGGACGTGTTGAAGATGTCGTGGGTGACTTTGGTTTGGGAGATCGAAACGAGAGAGGTGATATGCTAATCAGTTCTGTTAAGAAGAAAAATTAGTCATTGCGAATACCTAGTACAAATTGCCACCTCGGAGACTCTACACCGTGGCAGTCTCTACAACATACGCATGACAACATCGTAAGAAATCAAATTGATTTTTTATTGATTAATCATAGATACAGAAATGGATTGCAAGGAGTAAAAACGTACCCTGAAACAGATATCGGATCTGATCACAAACGCGTACTAGGAAAATTGAAAATTAAGCTTAAGAAAATTAAAAGAAAATCCATAAAGAAAATTGATATAAACAGCTTAACACAACCTAACGTTAAACTAAAAGTTACAGAAAAATTAAATGAGGCAATAGCGGATATCACGGCAAGATCTAAACAACCAACCAGTATTGAAGACAAATGGAATTGTATTAAAAAAGCTATCGTAACCACCACCAAGTCTATGATCGCTTCCCAAAAGTAAAAAAAGAAGAATTGGATGACTGACGAAATATTATCCATGATGGACGACCGCAGATCATATAAAATCAAAGACCAAACCAAACATCAGCAGATTAACCGACAAATACGAAAAGAGTATCGCAAAGCTAAAGAACAGTGGCTGCTAGACAGGTGTGCGGAAATGGAGGAATTGAAAGAAAAACATGACCACTTTAATATACATAAACTCGTTAAAGAAGTGACAGGTCATACAAAACCTTGCAGTTTTAACAGTATTGTAAAGGACAATAAATTAATTACTGATCCCAAGAATCTACTTCAACATTGGAGAAACTACACATAGCAACTATACTCAGACAACACTAGAAGAAACTCTGAAAGTGAATATAAAAGTGAACCCTCCCCCAAAATATTGTAAAAATAAAGTCAGAAGTTGTAAGGGCAATCAAACAGAGTAAATGAGGAAAAGCACCAGGCCCAGACGACATATACATAGAGGTTCTAACAATGTTGAGTGCAGACAATATAGACGCCTTGGTAGATCTTTTTAATGGCATTTATGGATCCGGTCAAATACCACAGGACTGGCTTCAATCAACCTTTTTACCAATTCTAAAAAAAAACAAACGCAAGTAGTTGCGACCATTTCCGAATGATCAGCTTATTGAGTCAGGTCCTAAAACTTTTTTCTAAGATAATTCACACAAGAATATACAACAGATATGAAAGAGACATTAGCCCCGCACAGTCCGGTTTCAGACAAGGATTTGGCACAGGAGCAACACTTTATAGCTAACTGTCCTACTTCAGAAATGCAGAGATCAGCAAAAAGATGTCTTCCTATGCTTTATAGATTACCAGAAAGCGTTCGATTGTGTTAATCATTCAGAATTAGTAAAATTGCTCCAGGAACGTTCAATAGATGAGATGACCTTAAACTCATAAAGAACCTTTATATGAATCAAGTGGCATATGTGAGAGTAGGACTGGAATTTACATCATATTTCTCAATCGAAAAAGGTGTACGACAGAGTTGTGTTCTGTCATCCCTCCTTTGAAATCTTTACTCTAAAACGATTTTCGATAGAGCCTTAAGTGACACTGAAGATGGAATCAAAATCAACGGACAGACTATTAGTAATCTTTGCTATGTTGATGAGACAGTCATAATAGCTGATAGCCAAGAATAAACACTCAAGGAGAATGACTGGGCTTGAATATTAATATAGACAAGACGAAGGTAATGGTGGTTAGTAGAACACGAAATATGCAACTAAATATAAGAGTAAACAATAAGAACATCCAAAAGGTCCCCAAGTTCAGATATCTCGGTGGTTGGATAACTGAAGATCTAGATCCAGACATAGAGATACGTAGCAGGATTTAGCAAGCCAGAACAGCATTTACTAATATAAGAACCTTACTGAACCATAAAGGCCAATGTGATGAACCGATTGGAGACCTTTAAAATGTGGGTATTTAGAAGACTACTTAAAATTTCCTGGACAGATCACACAACAAATGTCGAAGTATTAAATCAAATTGGCAGAGAACGAGAGTTGCTGCCATAATTAAAAGAAGAAAAACTGCTTATCTGGGTCATATATTTCAAAATTCCAAGTACCAGTTCTTAAAGCTTATTTTGGAAGGGAAGATAGAAGGAAAACGGAATCAGATGGCCTAACAGTGGTAAATATAGTAAAGAAAAAGCGACACTATATTACTCAGGAAATAACCTACCCCATCATTATAACGGAGTTGGATTTCTAGTTAACACAGCCTCAAACAAATCAGTAAGGAACTTCGTGTCATACTCAGATTGGGCAGCACTACTACAAGTCCAAGCCGATCCTGTTGATCTTAACATTATACAAATCTATGCACCACCTTGGAGAAGCCTAAAAATTAAGTAAAACAATTGTACAGAGAGATTAAGGAGTTAATGAAACTGATCAAGAAGAACCAGACTCTTATAATCAAGGGAGATTTCAATGCGAAGATAGGGCGAGGACGCGTTGAAGATGTCGTGGGTGACTTTGGTTTGGGAGATCGAAACGAGAGAGGTGATATGCTAATCTAGTTCTGTTAAGAAGAAAAATTAGTCATTGCGAATACCTAGTACAAATTGCCACCTCGGAGACTCTACACCTGTGGCAGTCTCTACAACATACGCATGACAACATGGTAAGAAATCTAATTGTTTTTTTATTGATTAATCATAGATACAGAAATGGATTGCAAGGAGTAAAAACGTACCCTGAAACAGATATAGGATCTGATTACAAACGCGTACTAGGAAAATTGAAAATTAAGCTTAAGAAAATTAAAAGAAAATCCATAAAGAAAATTGATATAAACAGCTTAACACAACCTAACGTTAAACTTAAAGTTACAGAAAAATTAAATGAGGCAATAGCGGATATCACGGCAAGATCTAAACAACCAACCAGTATTGAAGACAAATGGAATTGTATTAAAAAAGCTATCGTAACCACCACCAAGTCTATGATCGCATCCCAAAAGTAAAAAAAGAAGAATTGGATGACTGACGAAATATTATCCATGATAGACGACCGCAGATCATATAAAATCAAAGACCAAACCAAACATCAGCAGATTAACCGACAAATACGAAAAGAGTATCGCAAAGCTAAAGAAAAGTGGCTGCTAGACAAGTGTGCGGAAATGGAGGAATTGAAAGAAAAACATCACCACTTTAATATACATAAACTCGTTAAAGAAGTGACAGGTCATACAAAGCCTTGCAGTTTTAACAGTATTGTAAAGGACAATAAATTAATTACTGATCCCAAGAATCTACTTCAACATTGGAGAAACTACACATAGCAACTATACTCAGACAACACTAGAAGAAACTCTGAAAGTGAATATAAAAGTGAACCCTCCCCCAAAATATTGTAAAAATAAAGTCAGAAGTTGTAAGGGCAATCAAACAGAGTAAATGAGAAAAAGCACCAGGCCCAGACGACATATACATAGAGGTTCTAACAATGTTGAGTGCAGACAATATAGACGCCTTGGTAGATCTTTTTAATGGCATTTATGGATCCGGTGAAATACCACAGGACTGGCTTCAATCAACCTTTTTACCAATTTAAAAAAAAAACAAACGCAAGTAGTTGCGACCATTTCCGAATGATCAGCTTATTGAATCAGGTCCTAAAACTTTTTTCTAAGATAATTCACGCAAGAATATACAACAGATATGAAAGAGACATTAGCCCCGCACAGTCCGGTTTCAGACAAGGATTTGGCACAGGAGCAACACTTTATAGCACTGTCCTACTTCAGAAATGCAGAGATCAGCAAAAAGATGTCTTCCTAGGATTTATAGATTACCAGAAAGCGTTCGATTGTGTTAATCATTCAGAATTAGTAAAATTGCTCCAGGAACGTTCAATAGATGAGATGACCTTAAACTCATAAAGAACCTTTATATGAATCAAGTGGCATATGTGAGAGTAGGACTGGAATTTACATCATATTTCTCAATCGAAAAAGGTGTACGACAGAGTTGTGTTCTGTCATCCCTCCTTTGAAATCTTTACTCTAAAACGATTTTCGATAGAGCCTTAAGTGACACTGAAGATGGAATCAAAATCAACGGACAGACTATTAGTAATCTTTGCTATGTTGATGAGACAGTCATAATAGCTGATAGCCAAGAATAAACACTCAAGGAGAATGACTGGGCTTGAATATTAATATAGACAAGACGAAGGTAATGGTGGTTAGTAGAACACGAAATATGCAACTAAATATAAGAGTAAACAATAAGAACATCCAAAAGGTCCCCAAGTTCAGATATCTCGGTGGTTGGATAACTGAAGATCTAGATCCAGAGATAGAGATACGTAGCAGGATTTAGCAAGCCAGAACAGCATTTACTAATATAAGAACCTTACTGAACCATAAAGGCCAATGTGATGAACCGATTGGAGACCTTTAAAATGTGGGTATTTAGAAGACTACTTAAAATTTCCTGGACAGATCACACAACAAATGTCGAAGTATTAAATCAAATTGGCAGAGAACGAGAGTTGCTGCCCATAATTAAAAGAAGAAAAACTGCTTATCTGGGTCATATATTTCAAAATTCCAAGTACCAGTTCTTAAAGCTTATTATGGAAGGGAAGATAGAAGGAAAACGGAACATAGAAATAAAGAAATACTCATGGCTTAAAAACATAAGGGATTGGGCAATCCTCGATGTCCATGCACTCTTAGAGCCACACAAGATCGAGAGGAGTATGCCAGATTTGTCGCCAACATCCACTAATTGAATAGGGCACCATAAGAAGAAGTATTTTATGAACATTCTTGTTACTAGCAATACCAGGTTGTACAGGTTGTGCGGAGACTAAGTAAATCACTTGCAAGGTTTTCTTAGCTGTAAGTGCGGGAAATTTTTTTTGTAGTTCTTTGTAGACGCTAAAATCTTTATAGTTTGCTGTCTGGTTTCCCTCAAAAAGTACACATTTGACATCGGCGGATTTATCCTTTTAAGTGCATTGTTTTATTAAGTGATCGATGGTGCATTTTACGCAACGTGGTCTTAGTTGGCAATATGCTTTCGTATGTCCCTAACACTGGCATGTTGAGCACTGGGGAATCTCCTTTTTTAGCGAGGCGGTTTGACTTTGACCTTATGGTTCATCAATTAATCTATTTTGTATATTCCTTTATTGTCTTCAGCAGAACATCGAAAGTTGGGCTTTGGCTTTAGGATGTCTAATATTCCAAATGTTTGTAACAATATGACCGATTTCTTTCAACTCTTTGGCAGAAATACTCTTGCAAATTTTTAAGTACGTCCCTGAAATTGCAGTCATTTTTCATCTGATGAAGAATGTCTGCAATTGAAACTCTGTTTTTTCTCCATTAACGCATTTGGAATTATTTTATAGCTGTTAGTCGTTTTGGGTTGTAGTTTTACGTTGTCAAAATTTAAAACCTTCAGTTCAGAATTATTTTTGGTTGTTAGATTTAGTAGGACCCTTGGTCGAATTATATTTTTTATTATGAAGGTTTAAGTTCTTTTTCTGATTTCTCTGGTTCCTAGGTTTCTTTGTTTAGAACCTCAAATTTATTAGAAGTAGAGAGTAGTAGTAAAGTTCTAGAATATTCAAGATGCTAACGAAGAAAGTTCGGGCCTATGGTGTTCACCAGTAGTCTTAGTAACTAAGAAAGATGAATCTACTCGCTTTTATGTAGACTACAGAACGTTAATCCAAATCACACAAATAGACAGTTATCCATTGCCACGAAGAGATGATACACTAAACACTTTACTATGTGCTAAATGGTTTTCTACCCTAGATTTAAAAAGAGGCTACTGGCAAGTACATCCTTATGATAAAGATAGAATACCTTTTTCAACTGGCAGTGGTCTCTACAGATTTCAGGTTCTACCATTTGGTCTTTTTTATGCTCCAGCTACGTTTGAACGTCTGATGGAGATTGGTTTCAGAGGACTTAACTGAAAAACATGTCTAGTATAGGATCGTCTCCATAACAATACCTGCCGATGTTCTTTCTATGCGACCCTGTTTAGAACGAAACTGCCAGTACTGTAAAAGACTTGAAGATAAAGAGAACCTAGCCGAAGAAGTAAGTGTCCCGATAACCACAGTTATACAGGAAAGATATTAATGATCAGACTACTCTGAAAAACCTAAAAAAAGAGTCGAAAGAAAGATAATGACTTGAAAATTATACGAGAACGGCTATTCGAAATGGATTAGGACCTATTTAGCAGAAAATAACCAGAGCTATAAAGTGGAGCTATAAAGGCATACTGGTTCCAATGGGAATTTCTGTATCTTTCCAATGGTCTATTATATCGGAAGTGGGAAAGTATATACAGTTCAACAAGTGGTGCTAGCAAAATCACACATTAAAAGTATGTTACAAGAACTTCATAGCAGCCTTTCTGAGGGACATTTTGGTCCTCCAGGAACAGAACACTGGCCAGAGTTCGAGACAGATTTTACTGAATCAATTGTCGTCGAAATGTAGAGAATTGGTGTAAGAAATGTGATTTATGTAACGATAGAAAAGGCCCTAGAACAAAAGTCATGGTAAAATGGTACAATATCTTTGAACGACTTGCGATAGAAAAGGCCCTAGAACAAGAAGTCATGGTAAAATGACACAATATCTTTGAACGACTTGCAGTGGATATTCTCTATCCACTTCTGATGACAGTGAGAGAAAATCAGTACTTAATAATCGTAATGCATTATTGTTCAAAATGGCTTGAAATTGCATTCCTTCATAGCAAGAAGCGGCTACACTACAGTAACAGAAGCATTCATAGCACACGTGATATGAAGTTTCTTTAGAGTTACATTCTGATCAAGGACGAAATTTTTAATCAGTATTATGGACGGGCAACTATCTAGTAAAATTCGGAGAAGAAGGAAAGAAAAACTGCTTAATATATGTTTTATCCTCTTCATTCATACAGGAAACTAATTCAAATAAGTTGAAAAAGAAGGTAGTTTTTAAGCCTAACTAAGAGTTCACATTCCGATAACACGATGTATTGACTAAGCATATGGTAAATTTTCTAAAGATTTTAAACTGGTTTAGGTATTGCTGTATATACAACAAAACATTTGCGAAACCCTCTTTTCATAGGGAGGCAATTTCAGAATATAATGGTCTTTACATTCAACCGTTGTATGTACATTTAAATACCGTAAATTCATTTCCTATGTTATATTCAAGGTGACCATTTTTGTATTGATTTTATAGTACTAGCAAGAATGAAAAAATATAGTAGTAGTTGAAAGAACAAACTTATCATCGTGAGTGGACGACAATATAATAAATACAACAGAGATACCTTTAAATCGTAGACTTCACGTAATTAAATTTTACATGTTTTTTTTTGGCAGGGATGGAAAGTAAGGTGTAGAGACCTGGTTAATGAAAGTGATGTCAATAAATATAATTATAATTTTTATATCAATACATAATACTATATATATAAATATATTATAGGTGATAGTTATAATATATCGTTATAGCCAGTTGCAATAAGACGTGTTGGACGAGCTAACGATATAAATTTACAATAATACTTACTAACAAGTAATAGGAAGACACGACATTTAGAAAAGGTTTCGACCGAAGAGGACCGTTGGAACAACAAGCCGGTAAGATAAGTAAGACAACTTAGAAGATGTTATAATATTTATTCGAGTTATTAGAAAATGAGACAATGGTCGATTGTTCTAAAGAAGGCTTTGGCGTTTATACTGATTTGTAATTTTATTGATGGTGGTGGCTTAGAAACATAAGAAACTGATGTAAAGTTGCGGAAACTGAATCCATTTTCAGACTAAGGGGAGGAAAACCTTAAAATAAATTAGATACATATTAAGACAACAACTGAAACATCTACATGCAGCTAAGCATATTCACTATGCACAAGAAGAAGGGAAATAATAAAATAAATTTAAAAACCTTTCAAAACATTAAGATCACCATATAAACCGATGTTAAAAAAATTGTGAGGACGCGACTAACAGTAATTATTATGTTCTATTAATGTTATAATCTATAAAATTTTAAATTGTATAAACTAAAGGGACTTAATATGAAATGTACATTTATCATTGAATTCTACTGTATATGCAAACGTAAGTACATGCTTAGCGTTTAAAAAATGAACTTTAATTTCAAAATTGTAGTAATCTCTAGTTTGCCGCCACTGATTGTAATAGCGATATCATACTCGGCGACAATTTGATCGACTCTCGAACGCACATACTCGTCCACAAGTGACGTCACCTATCTAATGAATTTATATTTACAACTTCAAGGCGAGTAGAGTGAGCAGTCACAGTACCAGCGAATAATTTCCGAGGCGTAAAATTGCCTCGACGTATCGAGTATTATTTCGCGATATCATGGGTGGATTGATAATTGTTCGGGCATTTTTCTGTGTTCGCAGCCCTTTGAAAGGGACCCCTAAGGAATAGGTGCGTGACGTCATTGCGTTCTTTGTGGATATTTTGTTGTGGAATCACAAGTGCGAGACGTTTGCTCGATCGGCGCGCTTTTGAGTTCAAAAATAGTTTTATTTCTTGAAATTTTCAAAATAATCTTGGAAAATGAGTTCCGCGGAAACCAGGACAAACAATAGAAAAATTAATAGGGTAAGAATGGAACTATTTTAAAATATATGACTGTAGAAACTAACGTATATGTAGGATATAGTATAAACAAAGATAATCGCTCTTTAACAATAAAATCTTTTTGACAGTATTAATCTAACAATAATTAATAATGACATCGTCATAAAAAATAGATACGAATTTTTCGATTTTGAATTCACATAAGTTTTAAATTTGACACTGGGCTTTTCGCAAGGTCATCAGCTGTTTTGAACAATACTGTGTTGTAACTAATATATTTTGAACAGACACCAAATTTGCTTATTAGCTAGAGCCAAAATATACAGACGTTAAATGACTGACTGTTTGAACACCCCCACAAAGATGCAGGAAATATATACGTAGAACCATAAAAATTATTGCATATATGCATATTTACATAGAAATTAATTTTAATTTTTGTGTAGATAAATCATTAGCAAATATTAAATTATATTGTTAATTTTAAAAGTATTTACCTTTTTTGTGCGAAGGAAAGTTTAGTTCACCTGATCGTTTAGTGTATCAGCGCGGAAAATATAAGCAAATATTACTATGAATCAACAAAAATATTATATTTATTTGAATTAAAAAAGTTCATCTTGATAGAACATGAAAAAAAATTACAGTTAGGTATTTGTTAAATTTTGAAAGCATGATTACGGAGTGCAAAGGGTTAAAAGTTTATTGTTGTATAATACAACGTATCATGATTTTTTTACTATCTACGTAATTTTAATAAGACAATAGATCGCTTAGTCTGGATGATTAGAATATTTCTCGCTGTACTTTAATCTTTTTTATTCAATACATTCCTAAATAAGTCGACTTTTTTAAAAATATTTTCGCATTGTTAACAGCGTAAAAAATCCACTTGCAATCATTTGATTCTGTTTGTCCTTTTCCATTCAATTCTATCTCTGCCATTTAAAACTGGTCGTCTTCTTTTTTAATGCTTCATCAATCGAAAAAAGGCGATAACTATAAAAAATCAGACAATTATCTATTGTACCTTAAATCATCACATCCCTGCCATCTACTAAGTCCGCGTTTGCTTCTAATATTTTAACAATCGGCTGTAGTTTGTGACATAGTATAAAGTAATAACCACTAGGTAATGGATATTTGCATTAAAGTTTGGCTACTTTTTTATATTGGATAAACATAATTATTTTTTGCTTTATTCTGTTTTTAGTGAGATAGAAACCGGATATTTTCCTATTACTCTTTTTTGACCGGATAAAATCTTAAACCTTGTAGTACTATTTCTGGATATGTTCAAATCTTTTGCTTCAAACTTTGTTGTTCATTTCAGTATTATCATCATCAACAAATGCCAGTCTTGTAAATTTATAACAAAACCTTTTAAGATAAAACTCTAGACTACATACTGTCTTTTTTATCTTATTAAGGAGCTCTTTTTCTATGTTTTATTCCTTCTTTGTCGCATATTGGACCCAGTTTATAATTCCCTTGAATGGATCCATTCTAATCGTTTAGCTTTTATGTTTAGCAATGTTTTCTCCATTTAATACTTCTTGTATTTGTTTCTTTCTTGTTGTTCATCTTTCACCTTCCGTATTTATGTTTGGTCCGATAATATGTAGTTCCAATTTTTTTTCTAGTACTTTTAGGTTCAATTCATTACTTGCTTCTTAATTTTATTAATTTGTAGTCTATTATCCTTTGTAGATTCGTATGTTGACTAGTCCGTAGGCCGTAATCCGCCCTATTGGGCACTTGCATTTAATTTTGTGATCGTGCTGAGTGTTCTGTTGTTTGTAATTTATTTTTCTTGTCGTACTCATACTTTCCCTTTATGATCCTTTCACCCATCCATATTTACCCATTTATCCAATAGTCAATTCTAAATAGCTGAAAGTTGCCGTTGTTTTTCTTTTTTCCATGTAAGATAAATATTTCGTTTTCCTGTTCCTTTGCCGACTTTTAAATGTTTTGTTTTCTTCTCATGTATTTCTATGTAATCCATTTATAAATACAATTCAATGTTAATTTAAAGTACGATCTTCGTTGTTGTGCACTAATTACTTCAATTTTTTTTCTAACGCGAATAGGCAAGGTACAGTCCGTCATATAGATATATAATAATTGTTTTGTGCTGATTGGTACAGAAGAGCATAATATCAATAAATAGGAAATTTATCCATTGGTGAATTCTTGATATAACCAATATTTCCTATAGGTACCTATTTACTGATTCTACAGAAATATTGAAGATTGGTACACAAGTACAAAAAAGTATAAGAAAAATGTTATTTACAAAACATTATCATCATCTTTGGCTCGACATCCTCTGTTCGGTTTCTGGCAACGTGCTGCTATCTTCTGAATTCTAGTATCACTAAGTCGGTCTCAACTCCATTTAACCACCTAATTCGCGGTCGGCCTCTGCTTCTTCTTCCTATAGGTGTTCATGTCGTTAGCTTTTTAGCAATCGGCATTCGTATTATGTTCAAGTCACTGTGTTTTAAATACGACGCCTGGTTCATTAAAGAGTTGGTATAATTCGAAATTATATCTGTTGCGAAACTGCCCTTGATCGTTTATGGCTCCAAAGATTTTGCGGAGTATCTTATGCTCGAATATCACCAGAAGTTTTTATAAAATATATCTTAAAATATTGTTTCTAATTTGTTGTTAAAAAAATTAAATTGATCTTCCAAAAGGAGTGAATGGAGTTCACAATCGTATCCACTTCACTTTATTTTTATTTGGTAGAAACATGGACGTATAAACATAGATGGACACAGCAATAAGATACCTTTAACACACAATGTTTTGAAGCTTCGATAGAATGTGATGCTTCCGCAATGAGCATAAGCGTGCTTGAATTTTTACTCGCGGGTAATTATTCAGATTTTAAAAATTGGAAGTAGTAATAATGTATAAAAACACGTTCAAAGAATTAAAAAAAAACGAGAGTTTAACTATTAACAAATCACGTCTTTATAGAAAAATTAAAATACAATTTTATTTGCTTTAAAATTAATACAATTAAATATAGTTGAATTCAAGTTAATTTTTTAATAGTATCAAAATAATGCTACAATAAAAAATCTTTATGTTTTCTCCTTAATTTGCTACCCAAATAGTTCGATCGTCAATATTATTTGGAAACCTACATAGAAAAATAAATGAGTTTTATTCATTTCACTAATTTATTTGTATCCATGAGAAATATTAAATTAAAAAGGTACTAAACAGATCTTTTTTAATCAGATGATGTCTACTTACAATTTATAAATGTCTACTAATTTCATGAACTCATATCTTATTCAATACATTAATGAACATGAATAAACCCAATGGTACGCCTATTAAAATGTAAACAAACACGCTTCCTCATTTCCTCATCTTAAATAATGTAAATTGTATGTACTTACAAATGAAATGAGAGATCGGGATGTAAATATTTCGTTTATTTTATTTCACTTTTCACAAATATCACTCAAAATACAGCCAAAATATCGAAAAATAACTTTTTCCTCATTTACTGTAAAAAGTAAACAAACATGGAACAGCATTTGAAGTTTGACGTAGATCCATAAGACAGAGAAATGTAAACAACCGTTGCCATTTATAAATAGTTTTCAGTGCTTCTACATATAAAATAATTGATTGATATCTATTATACGCTATTATTAAATGATAATGCACACTATGTGCACACTTGATATTTTGATTACAATTAAATATATTAATATAACCAATAAATTATTATTTTGGTTTGATAGCACCTGTAGAGTATAAAATACGGAGTAATATTTTCAGCGACTCGCGAATAAGAAATTTTAAAACAAAACGTGACAACAGTTGAAGGTGCTCAGAATGTGACCTATTCAAATAATTTTGACTTCACAATTTTATGTAAATAACTGAGTCCATCTGTGTTTATACGTCCATGGGTAGAAATTATTGTCTTTGAAATCTATGTCAATTCGAAATTACCAATTTTTCTAATTAAATAAATTCCAAAGTTTCCATTAAAATTCCGATTCTAGTACAGATCTCTTCCCACGCAAGAAAGAATTTACTTAGGTACACTTAAGTATAGTGTAGTCGTCAGATGTTTTACCGTTAAAAATCATACAAACAAGCTGAATTTTGCAGAGAATATTAATTTTGGGACCCCAAAAAAGATGCAAAAAAGTTTACTAATTTTACCCCTGGGCTTCCTTCTAAAACCCCCTTCACAGGAGGGTAAAAACAGAAAAAAGTCGATTTACCAATAATCTGTATATATATATATCCCGTTTATAGCGTAATCCGCCTTTGGGTTCCCGTTCGCCAAGCCTGTCTATTCTGCCAGTCTTCTTCAAATAGATTTCTTGCTGACATGGCTTTTGAAATTCCTTGCATCCATGTTGTTGGTGGTCGTCCTCGTTTTCTTTTCTCTGGTGGTACCCATTCTAATATTTTTTTTGGTAGTCTTTCTGACCAAAATCTTGAAAGACCAATAATCTGTACGCCGTAGAAAAGAATGTTTCAAATAAAAAATGTAGTTGAGATAATTTTATTCAAAAATGTTTATAGGCATTTTTTCTGTAGAATGAACCGTTCTCTTAGAAACAACGTTTGAAGCGACCGTCAATTTTGCATGTCAGTTACTTGCGCGAAATCAATGTTTAATAAAATTTGTATCAGCTCGACGGTAAAAATTCGATATCTTTTGATCCAAATGTCCTATCGACAAAAATCAAGATGCGTTTTAAAAGGCAAATAGTACAAATTTCTTATGCAGTTTTTGTATTTTGCCAAGAATAAACTCAGTTTTAGTTAGTTAACGTGGCGCGATTTTTGCCTTCTTTGACGATTCTCGTGAGATCAATAAAATTGATTACTTTCATTGACCAGTTATAGTAAAATTTCCATTTTTAGAGATCAATCTTTAAAACCTATGACATGAAATTCAATTTAGAGTTGTGGTAACAAATATGAACCATTTGAAATATGAATAAAAAATCACACAAACAATCACACATCATGGTAAATGCAATTAAGAAGATGGTTTTGGGTGTATTATTGCACAAGTTTTTTTACTCCGATCACTATCTCATAGCTGGACGTCTCAGAGCACGTATATCAAACGTCAGGAACGATAAAACTAAACCAAAAATAATCAAATATAATGTTGATAAATTAAAGTGTACTGAAGTCGTAAGAAACTTCCAAATATGCTTAGATCGCAAAATATCAGAATATCCCAGAAGTGAGGTATATCCCACTGAACTTAACACAAATTGGGAGTTTATGAAAACCACGCTCAAAGAGACCGCAGAGGAAGTGCTGGGTGAAGTACCCAAAGGACAGCGAAACAACTGGTTTGATGAGGAATGCCAACGAGTAACGAAAGAGAAGAACGACGCGTATATGAAAATGATCAACAGAAGGACTAGGAGCAATGTTGAAGAATATCGAGTAAAGAGACGAGAGGAAAAACAAAAACACAAACAGAAAAAGCGGCAACAAATCAATAAAGAGTTCGAAGAAATGGAAAACCTTAATAGAGAACACGAATACAGAAAATTTTACAAACAGGTTAACACAAAAAGAAAAGTTTTCAAACCACAAGCGAACCAAGTCAAGGCCCTTAACGGAATTCTTTTAAACGAGAGAGTGGAAGTACTAGAAAGATGGCAGGAACATTTTAGTACGCTACTTAATGGAGAAAGTAGAGCTGAAGGTAGATATGATATAGAAATAGAACACGAGGATACTGAACTACCAACTTTGGAAGAAATAAACAAAGCAATTCAGTCTCTAGCCAGAAACAAGTCACCCGGAGCAGACAACCTACCAGCAGAAATATTTAAATGTGGCAGTCAAACATTTGTAACCCTCCTTCACAAACTACTAATACAGGTATGGCAAGAACGCGCGTTACCAGAAGATTGGAATACTGGAATTATATGCCCCATACACAAAAAAGGAAACGTTATTGAATGCTCCAACTTTAGAGGGATTTCCCTTCTTAATACAGCATACAAAATTGTGTCCCTGATACTTAACGAACGACTGGCACGGTATACTGACAATATAATAGGATCCTATCAAAGAGGCTTCTTGAAAAACAAATCTACCATTGATCACATATCATCTATCAGACAAATATTAGAAAAAACGACGGAGTACGACATAGACTGCCATTACATCTTCGTAGACTTTAAGGCAGCGTACGATACTATTGACAGGTCCCAATTATATTCGGCGATGATCGAATTAGGAATACCAAAAGGTTTGGTAGAATTAATTAAAATGACAATGATGAAAGTCGAATGTAAAGTGCGCGTACAAGGGGATGTTTCAAAACCATTTAAAACCAACAGAGGACTACGCCAGGGAGATGCGCTATCGTGCACGCTGTTCAACCTAGCGTTAGAAAAAGTTATGAGAGATTCGGGAATAAACTTAAAAGGTACGATATATACCCGTAGTATACAAATAATGGCATACGCTGATGATATCGTCATAATTGGAAGAACCCAAAATGAAGCAGTGGAGGCTTTCACACGTATCAAAAATGCCGCAGAAAACATCGGACTTCTGATTAACATCCAGAAAACTAAATATATGCCGGCCATATCAAGAATTCAACAAAATAACTTAGAGGTGCAACACGAAACGATAGAAATGGTAGAAGAATTCTGCTACTTAGGATCACTGGTAGACTACAAAAATAACACATCCAACGAGATAAAAAAAAGAATATGCGTGGCTAACCGCTGTTATTTCGGCCTGGGCCCTCAACTAAGAGCGAGAAGTATGTCAATAGCAACAAAGTGCAAACTTTATAAAACAATAATACGCCCAGTGCTCACATACGGATCGGAAACATGGACAATGACGACCCGAGATGAAGAGTTACTACGAGTCTTTGAAAGAAAAGTATTGAGGACCATATTTGGCGGAGTAAACGAACAGGGTCTGTGGAGAAGGCGATATAACTTTGAACTCTATAGACTTTTTGGTGATGCAGATATTGTGAAGACCATCAAGATAAACCGCCTAAGGTGGGTGGGCCACGTTATGCGGATGGATGAGAGTGATCCCACTAAAATAACTATGCTAAATAGGCCGGTCGGAAGAAGAAGAAGGGGGCGACCTAAACTCAGATATCTGGACGATGTACAGGAAGATCTGAGGGAGATTGGAGTGAGGGGCTGGAGAAGACAGACACTCGATAGGGAAGGATGGAAGAATGTTTTGAAGCAGGCCAAGGCTCACGAAGGGCTGTAGCGTCAACTGATGATGATTGCACAAGTTTTGTTCTTTTGAAAAACGTACTAGTGTATTGGAAAAAATGTTTTAGATCGTTTGTTGTGTGAATGTTTCAATCCAACGTTTTTAAGCATATTTCAAATGCCTCACATTTGTTGCCAAAACTCAAAAATAAAATTGCATGCTATAGATTTTAAAGGTTAGGCTTTAGTAATCTAAACTTCATAGTGAGCAGTCAATGAAAGGGATAGATTGTATTGATCTCGTAAGAATCATAAAAAATGGCAAAACATCGCGCCACGTTTATTTATTTAACACCTGTACAAAATATGAGTTTATTTGCGGCAAAATACAAAAACTTCATCTTACTTCAACTTACCTTTAAAACTCATCTTTATTTTTGTCGATAGGCCACTTGAATTAAAAGATATTAAATTTTTACCGTCGAGCTGATACAAATTTTATTGAACATTGATTTCGTGCTGAAGAAACTGCATGCAAAATCGACGGTCGCTTCAACGTTGTTTCTAAAAGAACGTTTTATTCTACACAAAAAATGCTTATAAACATTTTTGTTTAAAATGATCTCAGCTACATTTTTCATTTGAAACATTTTTTACGGTGTACAGATTCTGTGTAAATTGATTTTGAATTGATTGCGAGGGGCTTTTAGGGGGAAACCGGGGGGTAAAAGTGGCAAACTTTTTTGCATCTTTTTGGGGTATCAAAATTAATATGCTCGGCAAAATTCCGCTTGTTCGTATGGTTTTTAGAGGTTGAGTGGCATTTTCGTCTCTGACGACTGGAGTATTACAAAAAAAGTATTAATTTACTATTTACAGTAGGTATACTTAGCCTAGGCGAATATTGTTTTTGTTTTGTATTAAACTGCAATATTTCTAGGTTTTTTTTAAATTGCTTAGCGAATTTGCTTGCTTTGATGATTTTGAAATTCATGTTTGTGTAAACTTGAAAACGAAAACTTATGTATACTATGCAACGGGATTCTTAGAATTTTGCAAATTTTGTTACTTATCACATGTTTCTTTATACACTTTGACTTTTTTAATTTGGGAAAGTATATTTTTCTACTTACGTACAGCATACAGCCAGAGAATAATCTTACAAACTTCTCTCTGAAATATAAACTCAGTCCCTAAATATGATAAATATTTAAATTCAGATTCATTATTAGCAACAATACAAATTTATTATTCTGTTTTACTCATTTCTTAATTAAATATTGTGTTTATTTATTTAAAATTACAATACTCAATATTTAACTTAGACAAGACATGCTACAAGAAAACAGTTTCAGAACCTTATTTTCTTAACGACTAATGACTTAAATTTAAATCCCTGTAAATATTTAAAATTCCATAGATAATAGAAGTATGATTGTTGAAAACTCTTATGACAAATTCGAAGCAGTCCAAATTAACCGTCTCGTCACTAAACCGTAATCCATTACAATTAATATAATTGGTCAACTGTTTAAGACAGATCAGTATTTTCTTCTAACATGACGTAATTGACGTAAATTTATTTTATTATACTTCAGGACTTCAGGAGTATTTTAAATATAAAAGATTAGCAAAGTTTTCAAAACTTGTTATTTAAGTAAATCTGTTTGATAAATTATTAAGATTTTGACATGTTTGTAGCAAACAAACAGCACTTTCACAAGCATATGCATGCAAATTGCTAAAATATGCCGCGAATCACATGGCTAATTCTAAATGTCAGTAATTATGTCAATGCCAAGGCTGAGAAGAATCTTAAATTTTCGATTCAAAATTTCCAAGTAAACAATGATTGATTGAGTAACATTATCAATTTAGAAGATACCACTTTATATTAGGAATACAGCTTAAGCATATAAAACAATTTTAAAAGCATACCTTAAAAACATGAACTAAAAATAGGTAATATCAAATAACTTATGGTATATGGTTTATACTGGACGTTGAATAAAGTTTTCCATTCATTTATATTTTTGAATTTAAATCTTTAATGGTAATCAATAACATCACACTAACATATGATGTCATTTACTGTATTTATTGGGAATTAACCTTAATTTTAGTTAAATTAATCACAGTTTCCAGTCAAAGATAGTAAATAGTATTAAAATGCCACAAGAAAGTAGCTTCAGAACATTATAATGAATGTATCAAGTACATTACAAAGGGGTACACGTTGATGTATATAGATTACAAGTTAGAAGTAGGTATATGTATAAACTCATTCTAATATAATATTTAAACAGTTTTAAAAGATCTTAGTATCAGAGTTGTAAGAAACCTTAAGAATGTTAAAATGCATCTTTCTTTGCCTTTATCTCTATGTGGGGTTTGGCTTCCATAATTACATGTCTCCTTATGTTTCTATCTGGATAATACAAATATCAATCACCCACATGTCCTGTCCAAGCATCTTCCACAAGTCTTCCTCTATTACACCTTTCAGAAACTTACAAACTAGCAATTCTGCATTTTGGGTGATAAATGTCTCAATGTTGAACATGCCCGAACAATCTTAACCTACACTCTCTCATTTTGGCATAAATCGGTGCTACTCATTTAAATCAGTCAATTCTCTACTAATATACTCAGTCATAATTTTATCCTTTTTTGTCACTCCACTCTTCCATCTAAGCATTCTTATTACTGCCACCTGTATTCATTGTTTCTTTCCTTTTTAGTACATCATAAATGGTTTTATGGCAGATTCATTGGAATCTTTGTCACAAAACACACCACACTACTTGCTTCATTACTTCATCCATTCAACTCTAATTTTACTGCTTCTATCTCCATATATTTCCCAATTACTCTGTAATACTGATTCTTGGTACTTAAAATTTACTTTTTACAATCATTTCATCATTTCAAGTCTTTAAATAAACATTCCAAATGCTTACATTTTTGTCCTACTTTAAAGTTTTTTATGTTTTCAACCTTTTTCCTTAAGAGGTTATCTCCACTGTTTCAGTTTTTGTTCTAAATACCCATTAGTATTTCCTACTAATAATACATCATGAGTATACATTAAGCACCAGGGGAGGTAATTTATTTGATCCAACACTAAAGAGAATAAGTAAGGACTACACACTGAACCCTGATGTAATCTTATTTTCTCACGAAATTTATCAATCCCTTCAACACATGTACTTAATATTAGTTACTCCCTCACAAATCCCTCCCACAATATTCGCATACTCACTAGGAACTAGTTTCTTATTCAGTACCTACACAGAATTTCGTGAGGAATTGTCATATGATTTCTTAAAATCATTCAATACCATATGAGCATTTGATTGTTTCTTTATTTACTCCCATATTTTCATGCTGTGACTAAGTAGTTTTATGGCCTTGTAGTTTGTGTATTGTTGGGTATTCCTTTGTTTTTGTAAACAGGTACTAATATACTGCTACTATATTTGCCTGGTATCTGTGCCACTTCCATAATTCTAGTAAACAAACCTGTTAGCCAATGTGTTCCTCTTCCTGCTAAAGATGCCCTCACTTCCCCAGGGTTATCATTTGGTCCAATGGCTTTAACTTTCTTTATTTTTTGAAATACTTGAACAACTTCCCATTTGTTATTTTTTGTGACCATTTTGCTTTATGTGCTCTATGTTTGGCTGTTTTATATACATATCTTTGCTTCACCCTCCATTGCAACAAAAAACGTCATATAGATTTTTGTATGCTTCATATTCTGTTTTAGCTTTTGCTATTGCTATTTTCGCTTCTTTTTTGGGGACCTTGTAGTTTTGAAGATCTGTGTCTGACTTATTTTATTATTACTGTTTGTATAGTTTGCTCTTCTCTTTTACTTTCCCTTTACTTTTGTTTCATTACCACCAGGTCTCTTTATTCTCAAACTTCTTTCCTGAGGATTTTCCAAGTATTTCAATAGCAGTATCTCTAATAATACTGACCATGTTCCTCCAAATTATATTAGGACTTTCTTTCATGTTCCTCTATATTTTTGTTCTACTATTTGTGCTGTGAATAGACCTTTCTTATCTTTTAATATCCAACACTTAATTTTTTGTGGCACTGTCTGATATTTTGGTTTTGTTTCACCTTTTACTTAAGCACAAGCAACTTATGTTGTTGGCTCAGACTCACTAACTCTTAAATTCACTTCTTACTATGATTCTCTCTTATTGAATATTATTCAGTATGTCCCCTAATTGATCATAGCAAACTTTTCTTTAATTCTCACCTAGACTGACTTAAGGAGTATAACACACATACACACAACATTCAACACTTTTTTTTATCAAATTTCCATTATTCTCATTCATCATTTATTCTTACAACTTCTACTATTTCTCTTTCAATAGTTATACCAATGTAGTTTGTATATACAATATGTGTATATACAACCTTCTTCTTCTTTGGGTGCCGTGTCTGTATTCAGACGTTGGCCGTCATCATGTTTACAATTTCCTGAAACCTTTCTCTGTTGGCTGCTGCGCGAAATAATTCTTCTACTGTGGAACCACACCATTGTCTAATATTACGCAGCCGTGAAAGTTTCTTTCGACCAATCCATCTCTTTCCTTCCACTTTTCCTTGTATTATAAGGCAAAGTAGATGGTATTTAGGTCCTCTAATTATATGGCTGAAGTATTCTGTTTTTCTCCTCTTTATGGTGTTTATGAGCAGACATTCTGAATTGATCATTTGAAGAACATCTTCATTGGAAGTGTGAGAAACCCAAGATATCTTTAGGTTTCGTCTATAGCACCACAATTCGAATGCTTCTAACTTGTTTAGCATTGTGGTTTTTAACGTCCATGTCTCACAACCATACAATAGGATGAACCACACATAACATTTCAGGACCTTCTTACGAATATTCATCAACAGGTTTCTGTTGCATAAAACTGGTTTCCAGGTCATAAAAGCCTTATGTGATATTTTGATCCTGGTTATTATCTCTTCATCAGAGTCACAATTTACATTTAACCAGCTGCCAAGGTATTTGAAGTGATTTACCTTTTCGATCTGCTCTCCATTAAGAGAAATCAGACCTTGATCTATATTGATCTTTCCATCCACTTTGTCTTTGCACTTTGTATATACAACCACACATCCCTAATTCCAGATAGTTGAAGAATTTCAATACCACTCTTAATTATACAACAACTTTAATAAAATTGAGATTTGGCCACACTTGTTATCCTGTTCATCTTGCTCAAATCAAAATACACAATTCAGACTTATGCGAAACTTGTCAAGAACAAGGAGATCTTAACCACATCTTTTTTAAGTGTTCCAAATATCTTCAGCATTCAGGACTCTTTTAAACAACTTGCAAACTCTGCAAATATTTCCTCCATATCAAATAAATAACCTACTAATAATAAAAAAGTCTATGATTGTTTGATTAAATTTATACATAGTGCAAATGTGTGTCTGTAGTCAATCTTAGCTAAGCTTGTTAACCTTTGTTTTAACTCAATTGTTATTTACCTTTCTTTCCGTGACCTATTGCTAATGTCTTAAACAAATGACCTGATGGGTCCCTGGACGAGAAGTGAGTATCCCTGTTTTCCCGATATTTGATTTTTCTTTCTATAATTTTCCCTTTTTGTTTGATTCAGTCATAGGGATTTAATGAGGTTTTTTGACTCAAACAGATACACTTTTTGCACTAGCAATTATTAGTATAGATTATACACTTATGTATGTGTACACTTGTAAAGTATGCACTTTTTTTCTTTAGTATTAATTATATAGGAATATTGATATTAGAATTTTTCTTTATTATTTCTCAACACGTAATTGGCTAAGTGCTAAAGCCACAAAAAAATTATAACAACTCCATTCCTAGTGTTACTTTTCCCCACATGCCACTATTTGTATCCTCAAAGATTCCAAGACTCTATTATGATTTTTCTAACATGTAATGGTGTTCACTCTGAAATAATCCTCACTCGAAAATTTGGAGAAAATTCAGCTTGCTTCTAGAACATGTTACATAAGGAGATACCATAATTTCAGTATAATTTTGTTGATCTTTTCATTAAGTATGACCTCAAAAGATTTTCAGACATTTGATTCCTGAATGCCTTTTCTAGCATTATGTCCTGCACACTTTGGTCAACACATCTAAAATGCAACCCAAGTGCGTTATTACCTCTCTTATAGTTTTCTACACATACCAAGATCTTTATTGTAAGGAATGCCCCATAAACCAAAATATTGCTGCCCTCATCCTGTCACTAGGGGGCACAGAGAACTAAGGGATATGTTAAACCGTATAGGTCACATAGTAATATTGTGTCCACAAATGTGTCTGACTTAATAAATTTTTGTTAATAATGTAGATAATTCAATGATGTACATTGATTTGCCCTAGTTTGCCTTAAAACACTCTATAGTATATATTGTGTATTCATATAAATTGGAATTGGTAATTGTAGATCAAGTTTAAATTTAAGATAAAGTAAATTTTGTAATTATATAAAAAAAAACAAAGTTTAGCAAACTATATAAAATATCTCAGAATAATAATAATTGATAATAAATTAAACTTAAACCAACAAAAAACATACCCAAACCATCAAATAGAAATTTTGGATTAAGGAGTAACAGTGTGTCAGAATAGTGCCGGGGGGGGGGGGGGTTAACCCCAAAACCCCCTAGGTGCGCCACTGGATTAATGAACTATTGGTTTATGACAGAATCGCGCAGAGGGTAATAACTAAAATGAGATGCCCTAAACCCATTGCATAATCCCACAACTATGCTACTGTATGGAAACTCCTCCCCAAACAAAAAAATCACATATGAACTCGAGCCTTTCCCAAACATAGAAAATAGTTTAATAAACAAAAGTGTTCTTTGTTATTTTGTTGTTAATATTAGAAATGGAAAACTTTATACAAGTAGCTACCAAATATTTTTACAAGGTAAAATGTTCCTTATGCTATAAATTTTATAGGCAAGAACTTTTGATTATAAGATGTGGAAGTTATCTTAAATTTATTTTAAAACAATTTATAAATATTAAGTCAAGATATTTTATTTCTAAAAAATGATAGATAAAGCTGTCCAACTAATCAGGATCAAAGTAAGTAAAACATTCCTAATTCTTTTTTACATGATGGTCATTCAAAAATTAAAAAAAAAATAAATAAAAAATAGTAATTTATATATTCCCTTATTTATATTGCTTGTTCATAGTGCAGTCACCATGCCTTATAACATGACTTTTATGGATTGACATCATCAGTGTAAAGTTTGTTTAGATCTATATTTTTGAACAAAAATTGAGAAATTTGAGTAAAAATGGTATTCAACACAGCAAAAAGCAAAATTATTGAATATTTGAAATAATTGAATATAGATGTAAAAGTAACTATAATAGCTACATAGTTGCAGTATTAATTTCTTGAATGCAAGAGCTAGTGTTTGACTAAATAGTGTGCAAATTTGATATAAATAAACAAATTCTGTTTTTCAGAGATAGTGGCCAACATTTTTCAGACATACTGAAAAATAGATAAATCGTGTACAGTTTTAAGAGACACAGACAGTACTATTTAAAAAGTTTATTATTGATGGTTAGGTTCAATTTGAGTGGGCGCTTAACCACCCTTCCACTCGATGTAAGAGGTCTATTGTGTTTTATTATTGATGGTTTAATTAACAAACCCCAACCAGAGAAACATTCCAATATCTTAGAGTTGTTTGATAATATAATAATAAGCACATACACTAAAATCATATTTCTGAGCAGATATTAAAATTATTTACTATTTTTTTAATTTTTCCTCATGATTTATTATAGGATCACTAACAGGAGAATTTTACTGTCTTCATTACATGTGATTGTCTTTTATCAAAGACTTTTGTGATTAAGTTAAAGTTGATTTCATGTAATCGAATTAACTATCTTCCAATAATGTCGTGCCAGGAACAGACACATAGAAACCCCTCTACAGTGATTGGAATATAGAATACTTTGCACCATACATCAAAAAGGAGATATCTTTAAATGCTGTAACTGCAGAGGAATTAAGCTTCTAAATGCAGCATATACAAATTCTTCACTATCTATGCCATGGTATGACACCATATGCAGAACAAATAATAGGAAAATACCAGATTGGTTTCAGAGGTGGTAAATCAACAATTCACCAACCTCCATCCTTTTTAGAAGGAGACAAATTTTAGAAAAAACACATAGATGATTAGCATGACTCATCACATATTTTTAGACTAGAAGGCAGCCTACGACTCTGTGAATAGAGGAGAAATGTTCGGAGCAGTGAAAGAGCTAGGACTACCAAGTCAGTTAGTAATTTTAACAAAACTACTTTCTGAACTGTCTGAACATTTTAAAACAAATAACGGGTTGCGCCAGTGAGACCTCTCTCCTATATACTTACTGTTCAATCGACTCTGGTAAAAGTAATACCTGTTAGAGAGAGCGCCCACCAAACTGGCATGGCAAGTAGCGTGTGTCTAGCATGTTACTTAAAATGTAACCAATGAAAACGAATGATTCAGCACACACACCAAAATGACAGTGACGTCATTCATTATAATCATTCGTTTGCATTGGTTACATTTTAAGTAGCATGCTAGACGCTTGCTACTTGCTACTTGCCGTGCCAGTTTGGTGGGCGCTCTCACTAACAAATCACAACCACCGCATATACGTTTATTTTAAATAATTAAAAGGTAAAATTTCAAAAGTGACGTTAAAAATACAAGGAACATTCTAGAGACAAAAATGATGGTTTGTTGTATCAAAAACTTACTATCCCCACCCCAGAACTGTTCATCGCGCACGTGTGCACGAGTAAATACATGCGCAGGTAGCTGTTAGTGAGGTTTTGTTCTCTAAGCTCAGTAGTCAACTTTTTAAAAATTTTGATATTTTGTGATATTTACCTTATTTTTTAAAGTGATTGTGATGGAATCGAATAATTCAGGTAAGAATCAATATTTCTAGAAATATTTAAAGAATATTTACGGTTATTTTATATTATTTTTAGAAAATCAAAAGCAAGCCGTTTTGTAGTGACATTTTTATTTAATTTTTATGTTTGTGACACATTCAGTTATATCCTCGCCTTCTCTCGGGGAACACTATTGATTTTTAGTACACTGCATATATTTGACTAATTATTATTGAAGTAGAATTTAGCTGCGGATATCCGAAATATAGGGATATCCGCAAAAAGAAAACTACTTAATTCTTTTAATTATATTAAGTTACTATTTTCTTTGTTTTAGCTACATCTGGTGCCTCTGACATGAAAATAGTGACCGTAAATTTCTTTATGATCAAATGAAGCAGCAATATTTGCCTAATCTAGAGTCAAACTAAAATATTTGGGAAATCGCTTATTGACCTATTATGGGGACACCTAATAGTTTAACCAGTTTAAGCAAAGATTTTGGTATTTTAAAGCGGCGATGAAAAAGAAGTGGTTAAAGGCCCAGTAGAAAAACTAGGCCTAGTAGAAAAACCGTAGGCAATTGTTGTGTGCGCGTATATTCCAGTGCTATAATTTTTAAATCGGTCCTGATGCGCCGCTCGGGGCAAACCGGCAACGTGGTCGGCTGTTCTCCCGTAAGAAATAAATTGCCTATCTTACCTGCAATGTATTCTAACTGTGGCTTCTAACCATCGAGCAAAAAGACAAAAGAGGGAATCTAATCGTTATGAAAAGGAGACCAAAAAAGTGGCCTCTCATGGCGGACATATCCGGAAAGGCGAATGCGCCAAATTTAAATTTTCCGACACTTATTAACAGTAGCTATAAAATAGTTTTCAGAATGTGTCTTAGACGAGAAACTTTAAATAAATATTAACCATAACAGTCTAAAATGTGACACAATTGTTAAAAAACTTAAATATAAATAAGCTTTCATGTGACAGTTGGGACAAACAATAACATAACCCAACTAAATTTGATTTATTAAACAAGGAAAGATTCTCTTTCCTTGTTTAATGTGGCCTCTCAAGACGGCATTTCCTGTCTAACGATATTTTTGTCCCCACTACCTTTACATTCCCTCTTTTGTCTTTTTGCTCGATGCTTCTAACATAGACGCTATTGGCAAGTAATAGAGGTTCGGATATATTTCGCAAATATTGTTATGCGAATTGTAATTACAGAGTCGGTGAAACTTTTTCCTAAATATCGCTATTATAGTCCTTTATTACTTCATTTTTACTGTGTTATTCATTAATTCTGCGTGTAGTTGCTGGAATAAATATTAATTGCTATTTATACGTTTCTGATTGAAATATACCATCTACCTATTACTCAAACTTAATAAAATTATAAAAAAACATTTGTGGTGTATCCTTAACAATCCATTCGTTTATTTTTAGTGAACAGCGAGAGCATAACGTGACAATTTTTAAAATTTTATTCTCGTCATAACGTACACGTGGCGCAACCAGGTGTGTTATTCATTTCAAAATTTATAATCCATAAACGGCTGGTGCAGTTTAAGGTCACGGCTATACTGGCTGATAACTGATAAGAAACGATTTCAAATTATGTAATTTTTACATATAGCAAACCTTTGAGTTGATGTTTGTTTATCATAATGCACTGACATGAATAAAATAATTAACTTATCGTCTTATATTATAGTAATTAAATGTTTATGGATGGCTTATAAATATTGCTTGATTTTTCTAAGCTATTCTTAAACTGGTTTACCATTCGTTTTATGTTTTATGATTCGTTCACGTGATATAATAATTGAAGTGCATGAATCGTTTGAAATACAATCCGTTTTATACAAACGATAGAGGAACATTTTAAAATATAAAATCACGTTAATCTTGTGTTCTCTAAAACATCATCGTTTATGTATTTGCATTATAGTAAGATTTTTTGCGTTTTTGAGAATATTTCTGTTAATCTGCAGAGCAAGAGGCAATATGTGACATAATCATTGCAAGAGAGGCAAAGAAACAAACAATACAGCTAGATCTTGGGATATCTCGAATCATCATCCAGTCTTTTGCGTCCATTACTAAATACTAAAAAATAGCCATTCTTTTAAATTTTAAGCTGCTTAAATTCAGTTTGATCTAACCTTTTCCAGTCATCCTTTCAGCGTGTATGCGGTCTTCCTTTACCTCTTTTATTAGTTCTTGGCCGCCATTCCAAAATCTTCTTCGTCTCCGTAAACTTAGAAAATTAATATCCAGTATGAAGAAACAAATACAAAATATGCTTAAGGTCATTATTTATCTCTGCAGTCGAAATTAGAGCTGAAACTTCACAGATGAAGAGACTAATGGGAACAATAGCAATAATATTGTAAGAACTAGTAGCCTATCGGGTGCATCTTCAGGTGGCGGATAGGAAAACGATTGGTGACACTTTGTGGCTAGTGATGGAGGGTAAAGGGGGTGAAATCTTTAAACCCGATATCAAAACCCCGCCACCTCCCCTACTTCCAAGTGAAGGTAACGCGCTGTGGACGGCAGCTCGTTGGAGCAGCTGTAGCGTTACCCTGGAGGCACCAGGCGACAACTTCGTGTAAGTAGCCTTAACCGGTCATGGTTCATTCCGTTGAAGGGTTACTACCACCAATGTGACACTGTTATGATTCACCAGCTTGTCAACGTCTTCTCGGTTTTCCTAAGAGCCCCAATCATCGTTTGACTTTGTGTGTATATATTGATCCGCTAATGTCAAAGCCCTCGTATTGATTTCTCATACACAATGCAAAATTCTCTTCCTAAAATGCAGGGATATATTTAAATTTCTTGTTTTTCAATGATATATCTTAGTTGTTTTTTTTTTAATATCGTTTGAGGATCGTAGTTTTTTAACAGAATGGTACTTCTCCACATTAGCAATGTCAGTATGGCAGTTCTTCGGTAATAACTTTACTGGTCAGTGAATGATTGATGGTCAGATCCCAGATTTTTACTCCATTGGTCTTTTTTATTGGGATTGTTAAAATAAAATTATCAGCTAGGTACTGTGCACTAATAGCCCTTGTTGTACTTCAGCATATGAGGACGGAAACAGAAGTTCGTTCCACCTAGCGAGTTATTCGACTTCGCTGATATGGTTTTCGTAAATTTTGACATTTTTTATGGTAAACAACATTCACAGATTAAAAATCCATCTCCTGGTTTAGCAGCAACAAATTTTCAAAACAATAAATTTCACGAAAAAATTAAAATCTCGTGAAAATTTTGTACGACAGTTGGTTTTCGTGATAAAACACCAGACCCATCAACTGTTCGCAGATGGTTTGAAGAATTCAAGCTTCGATGCATCTACCTCTTTCACGAATTTCATGAAGACCGTTCGGCCACAGTTGTATTTGGAGGCAAAAAACATGGATTTAGCGGCTCATCCTGCATACATACAGTCCTGACTTATCCTCGTTTTAAGGTGTCAAGGCCAGATAAGGCAGTCAAAGATACAAAAATCTTATTTCTCATATACCTCTTTGGGAGTGGCATAGATGCTTCAACGATTGGTTTCTTCAAATGCAAAAGTGTATTGATCTTAAAGACGAATACTTTAAAAACCAGTAAAGCTGATTTTCCCAAAAATATATTTAACTTCATTTATTGTTGCAAAACTTTTAGTGTACGCCTTCTATACCGGAAATTAAAAAAGTAAGCGTAAGATCCAAAATGGATCTGCAGCTTTGATGAAATGTGCGAGTGAATTTAAAAAACGCTATAAAACCCAACCCAAATTAATTTTTTTCTGAGATTACTTCCTGTTTTAGTGTCAAAAATGTCAAAGTATGACACAGGTTTAATATCTTTCATATAAGTTGCAATACTGGAGATAGTTGATAAGTAAAACGGGGTAGAACGTTACATCAAATAATTAATAACAGAAAAGATTGCCAGGGTAGAAAGAACTCTTGACCATGGAATATGTGATCGCTGCGAATAGCACTTCTTGAAGATTAATGAATCTTCGAAAATATTTTTTCTTTAGCATCAGTCATTTGTTCTTCAAGATATCTGTTCAATATATATTAGGTGAAATTAACTTCTTTTAGTTTAAAGTGTTTGTTGTTTCTTTAATTATTCCAATGAACTATTTTCTTAATATTGCTAGATAACTCAGCAATTCAAAAATATTTAATTGAAATTGCAGACGTGTTTAGGACACTATGAAATATTATTTTTAATAAATCGTCATTATTTTTGTTATATTATTGAACCTTCTTACATTCCAATTAATATTATGTTACTAACTAGCCAGAAACAATTAATATTTGCGTTGATAATATAAATCAGTACTTAGTACGTAATACCTATATATTTTTTAGCACAAAAGTTTATTACAACACATGATAGCGCTCTTTATCGAAATCCAGTAGAAGTATTTCAGTTTCAAGGTTAACTCGTCTTAATAGATTTTTATTTACATATTATTGTGCATTGCATTGCAAATCATTTAACTTTTGCAACAAAAAAAGATTACGTAGGAGTAAAGAAAGAAGTTTTATTATCTATGAAAAATTACAAAGTGGTCAGAATAAATTATACGGTACTTAAACTATTTAAATGCAGATCATAAAGCGGTCATAGAAAAAGCAGCATCTTTGAATACAGAAAAGGATTTGCTAAAATAACAAATCCAAGATATCTTGTTAGACGCTGCAGTCCACTATATTTGACTATATTTACTTATACATAACATGTTTTACACAACATACATTTTACATAACATAATACTTAACCTGTTATAGTTTCTTCAGGTGTTGTGGTAAAACTGACTTAAAACTGCATCATCTCTTACAGAGGGTGTAGTACGTTCTGGAAAACCAAGAGATGCTGGGTGCATTTCTCGTTATAAGTAGAACATTTAACAATATACTTATACAATATATACGGAATTACAAGGTCAATTCGGCTAAAAGGAATAGACGAAACAACCTGCAGGTTGACCGACTGCATGTTAAAGAGCCCTGTGATAGATGCATCTTTTCTGAGCGATACAGTATCAGTACAAGTAGCCAGAGGATGTCCGCAGAGTGAGTCTTATCTCACCTCTGGAATCTGGTCATGAATGAGATTATAGCGAGACTCAGCAACTCTTTATGGGCTCTAGAATATAGCTGGCCCATACACAGACATCGTCTGAGGGTCAGCAACTCCCTCAATTTCGAGTCTTACGTTGCTAAGCTGGGTATCTGTTTCCGTAATTTTAACTGGTTAAGAATGCTAAGACTGTTAGAAATTTGTTTTCTAAAACTAAAACACCCTTGTCCATTTTGGAACAAGTCAACACTATATACTACTTACCTTGTGCTGAGTGTAACGCATGTTATATTGGTCAAACTGGAAGATCATTAAAAGGAAGCGCAACACGCGATTAACACCAAACATAAGGTGGATTTCAATGAAGTCAAAATTCTTGGCACTGAGCGCAATCTTGGTAAAAGACAGTTCTTAGAAATGTGTTCTATTCTTAAACATCCTAATGCTTTAAATAAGAGAACTGACATAAGTAACTTGAGCCAAATATATCATGCTTTAATTTTGCAGAATTAGGCTTTACAATCAGTTCATTATGTGTGTATCTCCAAAGTCGTACAATTTAACACATTTGTTTATTAAATAATTCTGAAATTCTAACTTATTATAATTAATACTTTGATAAAATACAATATTACAATAATGTCAATTAACTTAGACTTACTTATGCAACTCACATTGCATACACTGTCGTTCTTTATACTTTGACTAATGTAAATTTTTGATCTTTACTTTAATACAAATTAATGCAATTTATTCTTAAAATACCTTATAAATTAAAGTTCCAAGCGTGGGACCTTGGACTTTTTGGAAATTAGGTGCTTATCGTCATTCACCTGTAGCTGTACATCCAACTACAATGTTGACGATTTTTCACTCTTTTATATTTGAAGTTGAATGAATTTTGCCTACCTGTTTGTTCTGGACTGGTTGATGCAGGGGATTAACGTTATCGCTAATTCCTTTCATTGTTCGGTCTCTTACGGGCGGGTATCATTCAAACTCGTGTTAACTTTTTCAAATATACCGCCCTTAAATTAGTGGGTTGGTACTCTTAACCTTGCTGTTCTGTCGAAGAATTTTCGACCTCAAGGTTGGCTGTCTGTTCATGTCATTGGCTCGGTATCTTTCAATTAACGCCATTTCAACCGCAACAGGTGCTAAGCATACAGTGGTAACTTCACTTTATATTTTTTTTTATATAGATTTTTTATATCTCAATGTAGATAACTTAAATAATGCTACCAAAAGTTAAGATGAAGTCATAAAATAATTCTTACATAGTTGGAAGTGAATCGATGATTTTCTTAGTTCTTTTTCACTAGTTAATATTATATAAAATATTATATGTAGATTAGACCACGTGTTCTGTTGCTTTGCTAATTTTTACTAAGTTTCTAAATGTTGTTAGTTATTTGACTGTTTATACAATATCACCATATGATGTCCATTTATTTGAGTTTTTGTACTAACTTTTTAATACCATTGACAACTACATGTCTTTTTAAGGTAACTATGTAACATCTTCTTCATGAATGTGTGGTTCTCATAATGTAAAATTTTTAGATGAACTGATGATGCTATCAGAATTCGATAGCGAAACGTCTTCAAAATAGTGATCCTTATTATATATATATATATATATATATATATATATATATATATTTACGTGCAATGTTGACGTGTTTGTTATTGAGCTTGGTAGTAGTTTTTATTCTTTCTTTCATTTGTAAATTAAACTTTTTCGCAATATAATACAGAAATGCTACTACATAGACACATTCAAGCTACGATTTTAACAACATTTTAATGTATTGACCACAGTTACCAAGGGAATGGTGTGTTTGTTTA
Source organism: Diabrotica balteata (assembly GCA_918026665.1). Lineage (NCBI taxonomy): Eukaryota > Metazoa > Arthropoda > Insecta > Coleoptera > Chrysomelidae > Diabrotica > Diabrotica balteata. The sequence goes on from OU898276.1 coordinate 131,311,716, forward strand.
ACACATTTTATACTTCACTTACCATTCGTTAGTTATGTTTTCCATGTTTTTGTATATTATTGCCTACCACCATGGTAATATTTTTTAGATTGAACTGATGAAGCTTGTGAACTCCACAAGCGAAACGTCTTCAAATATAGGAATGGAACTGTGATTTCCTTGTATTATTTCTTCTTTGACCGATATCCTCGAGGTCAAAAACCTACTTCATTGTGTATATATATATATATATATATATATATATATATATAATATATAATATATATATATATATAAACTGTATATTACATCTGTGAATTACATTTGTAAATCATTATTATCAAATAGGTATTATTATTCAAAAATATTATCAGTATAAGAGATATCTTATAAGAGTTATTTCAGTTCAGCTAATGGATTAAGCCTACAGTCAAAGGAAACCGCCACCACACACAATATTTTTAATGTGTATTCTTAAGTTGAAATAGTTAAAACAAGTAAAATACTTAAGTAATTAGGTAGATTTCAGGATAATTTTAATATAACCTTTGTGCAATGAAATTTCTAAAATATATTTTTTATAATTCTTGGGAATACTACCTTTGGAAATTTTTTACCTATAGCAATATTTTACCTGTTTTTTTTTGTTTTTTTACATTATCTTTTTAAATTTATTAAATATCTTCAACATGATTCAAAAACATGATAGTAGGAGGAACAAGATTTCTCCATAAAATGATACCCAAAGGAACATGGAAATCACCTGACAACGAAACCGTTAACCAGATAGATCACATCCTTATGCATGCAAGGCATTCTTCCGACCTCATTGATGTCAGAAGCTACCGAGGTCCAAACATAGATTTCTTGTAATGGCAAAAATCAGAGGAAGAATAGCAAACCTAAAGAAAGATAAATATATAAAACAAGACAAACAAGATATTATGTTGATCATCTGTGCATTGAAACTGTTGCGAGAGGGTAAATATTGGGAAAAAGAAACGAGTTAAACAAAACGAATGGTTTGACAAGGAGTGCCAAGAAGCAACAAATAACAAAAATAGAGCATACTAAAGACAAATCAAGCTAGATACACAAGAGCAAAGGAGGAATACCATCAAGCTAGATGCACAAGAGCAAAGGAGGAATACCGGACCCTAAGAAGGGAAGAAAAAAGATTACATAGAAGAAAAAAAGGACAATTTGAAGAAAAGCAGTTAGAAAACATAGAATGGCTAAGAAATCAAAACGAAACTCGAAAGTTCTACAGAAATTGCAAATACATTGAGTAAAGAGTTTAAGCCAAGAATAGGGAGCTATAATCCTAAGCTGTAAGAAAATATCCTGAGTGATATGGTTTAAATCTTGAACCGATGGGCTGAATTTTCACGCAAAATTTAACGGCCATTATATCGAAGAAGCAGATAACACCGTAGCAGATCGTAATGATTGGAATCTATTCAACCCAAACGAAAGACCACCGAAAAGGCAGTCCGAGACACACGAATTAAAGACGGCGGTACTATTTATAATATATCTATACAAATCTTAGCATACGCTGATGACATTGGCATAATAGGGCGTAGCAAGCGGGATGTTGAGCAATATTTCATAGAATTGGAAACGGCGACGAAACAGGTCGGTCTAGTCATCAACGAAGACAAAACCAAGTACACGTTGGGCAAATAGGGCATACTATGGACTCCAAAAAGAATTCCACTCAAGAAATATCCAAAGAAAAACTAAATTATTATATGCAAAGGCCGGTCCTCACATATGGGACGGAAACATGAACTCTAACGCAGAAGGATGAAAGACTTCTGGGAAAATTCGAGCGTAAGATACTCCGCAAAATATTTGGAGCTATAAACGATCAAGGGCAGTGGCGCAAAAGATATAATTTCGAATTATACCAACTCTTTAATGAACCATATGTCGTAACGCTGGACACATAATGCGAATGCTGACAATATGATTGCTAACAAGCTAACGGCGGGAACACATAGGGAAAGAAGAAGCAGAGGCCGACCACGAATTAGGTGGTTAGATGGAGTTGAGACCGACCTAGGGATACTAGAGATCAGAAGATGGCATAACGTTGCCAGAAACCGAATAGAATGGTGACGAATCTTAGAGCAGGCCAGGATCCACAGGATTGTCGAGCGAAAGATGATGATGAACATGGTTCAATTCCACCGAATGGTGTAGCAAAATTTAATCCAATTATTTCTAAAAATATGAAAAATTCATTTACTATTTTGTAGGTACTACCAAATGTAAATAAAAATAATTATAAACAACTTTAAAGACAATGGTAGTCCATAGTGACAGCAGAAAAATAGCAATCTAGCTGATGAGGTCCGATTCATTTAGTTATTCCTTTGGAATATGGCGAAAAAGTGTCAAAAGCTTGTTGCAAACACACAGGTTCAGTTTTGTTTCGATGACGATGTGAACAATCGAGGCACTTAGCCCAGCCACACGGAGTTTTTTTTTAATTTTAAATTTTAAATCGGATAAAATTTTGTACAAAATACACACTAAGTTTGCATTCTGACTCGCTTTTAGTCGACGACAATATGAGGTTTATTAGGTGTTCTTATACAGGGTGGTGAATCGTCAAACGGGCCATAAGAAACTCAATGGGAAATTCTAAATTGTTGAATTTCTGCCTCCCTAATTATTTTACACCAAAAGTCATGGGAAACTATTTATAGAGGACTCAAATATGTATCGAAAACAAATGTTAAAATTATTCTACGACTTAAACATATTCCAAAATTTTGCTAAAATATAATACATTTTTCTGTGAAAAAATGTGTATTACGTGTTGCGTTTTGTCATATTATTGTTTCTGATATTTGACAATATTTAAATCAATTATATTACATTTATCTATGATTTAAATGGCCAAAATTCTGTGATTTATTGTTAAAAAAAAAATTAAGTTGATTAAAAAATGTACCCAGTTGAGGAGAAAAAAGCAATAATAAAAATGCTTTATTCATGTTTTATTATAATGTTTGTTATAGTTTTATGTTTAGAAATTATCATATATTATTAATAGAAATAAAGATCACAGTAACAGTATATTGGAATTCATTGAATTGTTGTATAACTTAACTTAACATGGAATTAAATTTTAGTGAATTAGAATATCTTACGTTAAATAAAGATCCGGTAGTGGCAGGAAAAGGTTCACTGAGTTGTTCACAAAGTATTAATGTTCATTAGTAGTAGTATTTAGTAAAATTCATTGTTTATAATTTAATCATAAAATAAAAAATTGACAATTCAAATTGTCAAACATCTGACATCAATATGATAAAACACATACGTCCTAATATATATTCGTGCATTACGTGTGGCCTAACTTTTAGGGGTGGCCTGAAAAATGTATTATATTTTTGCAAAATTTTGAAGTACATTTGATTCGTAGAACGGTTTTAACATTTGTTTTTAATTCAGATTTTAGTCCTCTACAAATAGTTTTTTATGACTTGATCTAAAATAATTAGGGAAGCAGCAATTCAACAATTTAAAATTTCTCATTGAGTTTCCTATGGCCCGTTTGACGATTCACCATCCGGTATAATCACACTTAAATTCGCCTACCCAGTTTTTTTTAAACGAAGTAACGGATTACAATACTGTTGATTCCAGCTTCGCTTCAATTGGAAATGAAAATACTTTATTGCTGTTTTAAATTCAGAATTACTAGGTTTTCCGTTGGTTAAAAAATCGTACGACGCGTTTACTTTGGCATACTGTCAAGAACAGATTAACTGACAAATCCCTCTATAGGTACTACTTCATATATTAAGCTTATTAAAAGGTGATTTTACAAATGGTAAAAATTCTTCGAATATGTGCTCTGTTCTTTAGACTACATTAATATTAAATTTTATTGCCGGCGTAAATTTGTTTCAGATGTTTATGGGCGACAATATACATCCTTGTTTTACACCTAAACTCAAGATATGTGTTATAAATTTATATTTCTATTATCATAAGTAAAAGGCATAATAATGAGGCGGGTACAATTCTACTTTTACGTTTTTTATTATTGACATTCCAATACTACATTTTTGGCATTAATTTTACTTTTATTTATGGCGAATATTATACTGAAATTGCTTATAATTGTAGCAATCCCTAGAATGTACCGGATATAAATAGTTAACTAACCACAATGACAATCACGTGCGTATCATGTAGTAAATTTTGCTATGTTTGTTCATTCTTTTATAAGACAATTGTCGTGTTATTGTATTGTCGCCTAGCGCCTTGAATCGATAAATTATTTAGATTGATACATATTTGCTGTATTGTGTTAATGACAGTATAACATATTCATTTGAAGGCCTTTAAAGTGTAATTTTTTAACTAGAACGTGATTAATTTATTAACAAAAATCAATAGTAATAGTTTACATTTGTTTCATCCCTACACTTCAGCATTTTTTTTTTCAAATTTACTGCATATATTATTGAAAATACATCATTTTCTCCTCTATTTAATGTCCCTTTTTAGCAGATTTGATGATGTGGAACAATCCGTTTTTTTTGTTTCTTATTTATAGGCAAAGAATACTGTCGCGCGTATTATGCCATTTAGTCAAGCTTTTGTTTTGTTTTATTACACACGCGGAGTTTTTTTGCTATCAACAATGGATACTTCAAAAGAGTAGAAAACGAAGTGAAGAATCACACGAGAGCAGTAATGTTAATTTAAGTAAAGAGAAAAAAATAGGAAATATGACGACCAATATTTGGATTTTGGCTTTACCTGCGTTATTAAAGGGAATGTAAATCTTCCAACAATGTGTAGTTTGTCGCAAAGTGTTAACGGCTGCTTCCTAATAAACTAAAATGGCATTTGGAATCAACTCACAGTCATTTACAAGGTAAACCAAGATACTTTTTTGTAAGAAAATTGTGAGAACTAAAACATCAGACCACGGCTTTGGTTTCAAGAGCATCAATTCCTACCAAAGCATTGCTCGCCTCTTACATGGTAGCTTACAGTGTTGCCAAATATAAAAAACCACATACGATCGCCGAGGAACCGATCTTACCTGCAGAGGTTGATATGGTAACAGTAAAGAATACGGTTAGTCGCTGTATTCACGATATGGCAGAAGATATTAATGAGGAAATTGTAGGGAATCTTTCAGGTTTATTTGCGATTCAACTGGACAAGGCGACTGATAGTAATGATGATGCTCAATTGATATGTTATGTACGATATATACAAGAAACAAATATATGTGAGGATTTGTTATTCCGCAGAAAAATATGTGAAAGTTGTAAAGCTACTGATTTATTCGAGATTTTAAACTCATAATATGACTGAAAATAATATTAACTGGAATAACTGTGTAGGCGTGTGTACGGATGGTGCCCGAGTGATCTCTGGACAGTATGGAGGATTAAAAGCTCTCATCAAAACCAAGGCTCCAAGTATAAAATTTACACATTGTCTCATACATAGAGAGGCATTAGCAGCAAAGAACGTTACACCTGAATTAAGTGTTATGATGAATAGCAAAATTAAAGTGGTGAACTACATTAAAACACTACCCGTGAAATCAAGACGTTTCCGTAAACTTTGTAAAGAAATGGGGGGCCGAGCACACCTCTTTAATTTATTATTGCAACTCTCGTTGGATGTCCAAAGGCAACTTACTCGCACGTGTATACGAATTAAGAAATGAATTTTACACATATCTATATACAGAATCATATAATGATGCGTATAACTTTATGAATTCAGAGTTTATAATAAAATTAGCATACCTCTGTGACATGTTTAACAAATTAAATTATCTTAAAGTCTTTGCAGGGAAACAGTACTCATATCCTGCAATTGGCAGATAAAATTACTGGATTTCAGAAGAAGTTGCTCTTATGGAAGAGAAAATTAGAAGATCAAGCAATTGACTATTTTCCTGCTTAACAAGGTATTTTACAAGAAAAATCGATAGAAATCCTTGATCCCTCTTTAAAAAATATGTTCACATAATACATGTTATCATTGAGCGAACACTTTGAGAAATATTTTCCTGAATATATGGAGCAATATGACTAGGTCAGAAACCTGTTCCTGTCATCCACGCCATCGGCACTTTCAACAGAGGAAGAAGAACAACTGACAGAATTGTCCTGTGATTCCAGCCTAAATCTTCAATATGACAAGGACAAACTGAATTTTGGAGCTTAGTTTCTCATTGTGTGAAACTTGTGTGAAACGAGTTTTTCCGCAGTTGCAGTAATTAAAATCAAGTACAGGTCAAACATAAACTTAGAAAAAGAAATGAGAGTGGCAATTTCAAAACTGGAGCCCCGGTTTCATAAGCTGTGCTAAAAAAAGCAAGCACATCCCTTACATTAACCAGCCAGTTACATAAATAAATGTCCATTTCCATTTTTATGCCTATGTTTTGATTTCGTTCTTAATTTTTAATAAAAATATAAATGTTCAAATAGTGTTTTTGTTATAACTATCACCTGCTACTAGGCTAGTACTAAAATTTTTAAGTATTAGGGGGTTGGATTTTAGGGACGTCGCAAAAAATAGCAAAGTTTCAAGGGCGTCACAGTACGATTAAATTTGGGAAGCCTTGCGTCAACGTATTTATGTTAGCTATAGGTGACGCGAAAACAATTTAAAAACAAAATTATTCTGATAAAGTCATAAAATACAGGGTTTCATATAAAATTATTAAATTACTGTGGTTTTAATTTAATTCAAATTAATGTGGTAATTCAAAAAATGGCGAATTTTATACCATTTGTAAACAAACTACTTAGAAATCTGATTCCGATGTAAATTTCTAAAAAACGTTCTTATTTTTGTCATCTTCCTTTTATCATTTTGATACTACCGGAAGTCATAATATGTCAATATTTAGAAGTGTAGATTAGCTACAAATTGTCTATAAGTGCAAACTTTAAGATTTTGAATCGTATTACATTCAGATGATAATGAATCTCTTATTATTGCTGTATATTTACTAAGGGTGTGGTAGAACCACGTTTTCGTGTGAAAGTTTTCTTAAAACTTACACTAAATCCACGCCTGCAAAAAAATCGATCCACCCCTATTCTATAGAGAAGTAACATTTTTGGAGATGGCACTTATATATTGGACATAGATTTATCGAGGAACATAAAATGTAAATAAGAAACACAAGATATGGGAAAAGATTATTTATTTAATTAGTTGCATGCACAAATTTTCTCCATTGCTTCTTATTCTTTGCTTGACTCTAGGATTAAAGTTATTGTCGTCCCATATCTTCATTGGCCTACCCCTTGGCCTCTTAATTTGTGTTCTCGCTTCTCGTACTTGTTTAACTGGTCTTTCTTGATTAATTCCAATCATGTATCCATACCATCTTAGTTAGGCCTCCTCAATTTTCTTAGTAATTGATTGGACCTTAAGATGTTCTCTATCTGCCTCAGTTCTAATCCTGTCCAATCTGGTTATACCCATTATTCTTCTAAGAAACTTTTCAAGTATTTATAGGTTTGGACTTGTTCGAGTGTATTTCCCTTAAATTTTTATCTTTTCTATTCTTTCCGCATACCATAACTTTAGTTTTCTTTTTATTAATCCCCAAATTTAGTTTCATTAGTGCAGCGTTCCATACTTGTATATTATGAGTGAGTTCTTCTTCATTTATTCCAAATATCACACGATCGTCTGCGTATGCGCACTCTAAGATCCTACCGCTTCTAGATTTCTATGTCTGGTATATAATTTCGATGCTTCTGCTCTGGTTTCTTCTAATTATGTCATCCAAGACTATGTTAAATAGTATGGGGCATCATTTACTATAAACTCTTCTTATTATTAGTTCTGAGCCTGTTCCTTCTATGTCTGTATACACTTATAATGGCTTTCCTGAGTTTGGTATATACACCTTTCTTTTTTAAGCATACGTCTATCACATTTATTGGAATACTATAAAATGGTTTTTCTAAGTCAATAAAGGCTTGGTATAACCCAGTGCAGTTCCGAGAGTTTTGTATTAATTTCTTGATAGTAAAAATGTGGTCTTAAATGCTTCTGCCTTTTCTGAACCCACTCTGAGATTGTTCCATTTTAGAATCATTTTATTGTAAAAGACGTTTTTCTAATATTCTCTCGTACACTTTGGATGGGATACTCAGTAGTTTTATACTTTAGTAGTTACCACATTACCGCCTATCTCCCTTTTTGAAGATGGGTAGAATAACTCCATTTTCCAATCTTTTGTTATTTTGCTCTCACTTCGTGCCTTATTCTATCTTAGCAATTCAATACCTTTGTCGCACATATTTTGTAGCATTTTCGCTGTGATTTTATCAAATCAGTCGCCTTACCTTTTTTAAGTTTTTGTATAATTTCTTTTATTTCTGCTATAGTTATTTCGCCTGGATTTTGGTCTTCTTGCTCTACCTCTTCTGGTTCTTCTTGATTGCTGTCTGCATTGTTTTGGGTGTTTAGTAGCTCCTCAAAATATTGCTTCCATCTAGCTAAGAGGTGATCATTGTCATGCAGTAGTTGTCTCTTATCAGACTTTTCAGTTCTTAGATTCTTCAGGCTTTTGAAGAATACTTTGGGTTAGTGTGGTAGTTTTCTTCCATCTTGTTTCCAGTATTCTTGCCAACTTTTCCGTTTCGCTGCTAGTACAATTTGTTTGACTTTGGTTCTCTGCTAGCTTATATGACTTGATTACTTCTATAGGGGAGGTATTATGAGGTTTAATTTTTTACTTTGTATCTTTCGTTATTGGTTCTCGTCGCACTCCCAATCTGGTCCTAGCTGCAACTAGATATTAGTCACTATTTATTTCAGCTTCCCGTTTTACTCTTACGTTCTTAATACATTGCCTTGACGGTCTGTCCAATATCACATAGTTATTAATAACTTATTAAATTATTATTATTAAATTATTTTCTCTGCATAGATCAATAATACGAATCCCATTATTGATTTTTATTTCTTCACCATATGTGCCTAATACATCTGGGGTATGTTTATCACTTGCACTCACTCGACAGTTTAGATTACCTAATACTATAGTTTTGCCTTCTAAACTGTCTGGGGCCTTATCATGCATTCCTAATCTTTAATATTCTTTATTAGGTTACTGTTTATTAGACAGTCTACAACTTCTTCTGTACTTTCTCTTTATGACACTCCACTGGTGATGAGGAATTGTCCATTCTCTAAAAAATACCTTCATTTTGGTCTCTGTTATATCTAGTAAATCTACTTGATAAAGTAAAGTAAACGCAGCCGTAGCTCAGTGGCTATGTTACTGGCTTAACAAGCTGGAGGGCTCGGGTTCGAATCCCGGCACCGACAAAATTTTCAATTTCTAATTTAACTGAGCTGCCACTGTCTTCGGAGGGCACGTAAAGCCGTCGGTCCCAGCTACGAAAGTAGTCGTTAAGTCATGTTAGGGGCGCTTGCGCGTCCTGAAAACTCCAACACTAGATCTTAGCCATAAGGTTACACGAACTTCACTTTTATCTATTTGATTTTTCTTAAATTCTTCAGCACGTTCAACTTCTTTGCCTTTTAAACCTCTGACATTCTATGTTGGTAATGTCCATTCTTTGGGATTGGGAACTACTTTGTTATTGTGGTTGTGTCATTGGACTCTTTCGTTTTGCATGTAGGTTTTAAATATTTACTGTTTATGTTCTCGCTCGTTGCCGGCTGCATTTTAGGGATTTTTCTTTTCTTGTCACTCGTTGCTCACAGTTTTGCTTATTATTTATGTATCTATCTGTGTTTTTGCCGCTTCTTCTATAATTGCTTATGTTCATTGTCATTGCCTGGTTCGTCATAGTATTACTGGAGCAATGGTTTACTAGATATTTGGCTATATTTTGACTATTTTGGTCTCTTAATTGTCCAGTTTCCATCCTACTTTATTAATCCATATTTTATTTACACCAATTCTTACACGAGTTCCTTTCTCTTTTTTTTTCTCGTACAAGTTTTCTAATTGTTTTCTGAATTTCTCTCTCTTTATTCGTAGTACCGTATACCGTAGTATTCGTATACCATACTTAAAAGTGTAATCACATATGGCAGTGAAGTTTGGCCAATGAAACAAAGAACAGAGAAACTGTTACTAGCAACAGAAATGGACTTCTGGAGAAGAGCAGCAGGCAAATCAAGAAGAGATCGGATACCAAATGAGAGAATACGAGAAATGATGGGAGTCAAGCATACAATAGTTGATGACATAAAAACAAAACAGTTAATATGGTACGGCCATGTACAGAGAAAGCCAGATGACAGGATTCCAAAACAGATTTTGACGTGGACACCACAAGGGAGAAGGAAAAGAGGAAGGCCGAGAAGAAGCTGGAGAGAGGGAATTGAAAAAGAACTAGAGGAAAGAGAAATCCCTCCAGGCCTATGGTTGAATAGAGAAGAATGGCGGTTAGGAGTCGGAAGGCGTCGGAGAACACTGTAAACCGATAGTAGTAGTAGTAGTAGTATTCGTAGTATCGAGATTTACGTATATTTTTCCTTCTTTAATATTTCTTAGTTTTAATTTATTTTTCATAACTTTTACCTTCTCTTCATGTTCTACTAATTCCATTAGGCAGGTTTTCTCTCCCAGTTTGTATGCGTTTTTCAATTTCAACATCTATTTCCAAATTATGATGTTTAATGAAGTTTCTCATTTCCTCTTTTAAAACGCTCTTATCGTATGTATCAATTACTAGTCCAGTTATGAATGACTACATTATTTTTTTTTCTTTGTTTTTTCATACATTCAATAGTTTCCTTTACTTCATTTACTCCATTTTAATTTCCATATTTTCTTTCTTCAGGTGTTCATTTTCATCTCTTAAAGCCTAGTTATTAGAACTAAGTCTTTCTATTGCTTTATTTCTTTGGTTTTGGGTTTTTCTTATTTCTTTAATGTCACTTGCCAGGTTGTTCATTATGCCTATCAGTTTATCCAGTTTTGCCTCAGTGTTGTTATCTCTTGTTTTGGGTTTTATCATTAATACTTAATATTATTTCCTCCTTGGACCCTTATAATAGCCTGCGTACCTCTTGACATTGTGGTAATTAAGTTTTGAACATGAAGTTGGTGCAATTCATCCCATATTGTCAACAGACAATTTGTCTAAACGAACAATCTCGACGTCTTCTAAGTACGAACGTTATCTTCCATAAAAATACAATTGGGTCCTATGAATGGCGCAAAAAAGTTGCCCATAGAACCTCGATCCACGAGAACTAAGTCAGCACGGGCATTGGATTTTATACCAGACTAAACCAGACAGATTATTCTGTCGGCAATAATGCGCTGGGCAAAACGTTCTCCTTGTCTTCTATAGATTCTTTAGTGACCTTCCGGTGATCTCAAGAGAAACCTGGATCATTTGAGATCAAAAATTACTCCAATCTGCGTAATTCCGATTTTTCGTATTTTATGGATAATAAATTCGGTTCATCAAGTTGTCGACGAACTGTCCACCTACTTACTTCTACATTTCAAGCTTCCAGAGATCAGGCGACTTTCCAGCTGAATTGAAGTTAGATATCTATTTTTAAAAACGAAGAAACCTAAAATAAATCATCGTGTGCGAATGTTGCTCTCCTGATCCCGCTGACGGCCTGATCCTGACCTTCTAGTGTAGTTGCCGTTTTGATTGAACCATTTAATGGCTCTTTAAACAGTACAACAACGTACACCTAGCACCTTGGCGGCATAATATTGGCTACAACCATCTTGTATTCCAGCCATGGTTTTTGCACCATCTGTTGATTTTAATGTCATTTTAATACAATTGAAAATTCTGAACTCAAAACGTTTAAGTACAAAATTGGGCTGATTGTTAAAATGAGTAGAGGCGACAGTACATTATTTTCTCACATGTTGTTCTAGTTACTTAAAATATATTTATTTACAGATTTTTTTCGTATTCTTGGTTTTTTAATTCAGTATTTGTACTTAACAACTTATCAATTGTAGTTATCAACTTGAAGCAGTTGACAACAAACTTATTTTGAAGTTCTCTTCAAAATAAGTGTCGTTTTACACTTTTACTAGCAAATGCTGCTATTGGAAGATCACTTAAGTTGTATGGCGAATAAACTGTATTTAGAAATGCATGTGTGAATAGAAATACATCATAAATATGAGTTCGTAATAACTACATAAAATCAAATTAGATCAAATAACTTAGTTGAAGATATTACACATGCATTCGTACGGTCATAACCATTATCTTCAATGTTAGAGGTGGTCTTTACAGACCTTCTTTACTATTTAGTAAATTCTTAATATCTAATCCTTTTTTTCTGTTTCAGACTGATAGTGAAGTGGCATGTGAAGAAGCAGCCCGTTTAACAGCAGAACAACAAGAAGATGAATTCGAAGATGAGTACTGCTATTACCACGATCTTCCGCCCCCTCCCGACGGGGGATACGGATGGGTCGTGGTATTCGCTTCGTTCATGTGTAACATGATCGTGGACGGTATAGCCTATACGTTCGGTATTTTCCTCTCCGATATAGTATTTTATTATGATGAAACTAAAGGAAGAACGGCGTGGGTGGGATCCCTCCTTTCGGGAATGTACCTAAGCGCGGGTCCGCTAGTAAGTGCTTTGACGAACAAGTTCGGTTGTAGGGCAGTGTGTATTTCGGGAAGTATTATTGCCACCATTGCTTTCGTATTATCGATATTCAGTCCAACTGTGAACTGGCTTATGTTTACGTATGGATTTATAGGAGGAATCGGTTTCGGTTTGATTTATCTACCGGCAGTGGTTTGTGTCGGGTATTATTTTGAAACAAAAAGGTCGCTAGCAACGGGAATAGCAGTATGTGGATCGGGTGTAGGTACATTCACTTTCGCGCCACTAGCTACTGCTCTTTTGGAAGAATACGGTTGGCGAGGAGCGAATCTTATACTGGCAGGGCTGATTCTCAATTGTATCATATTTGGTGCTTTGATGAGACCATTGGAATATCCAAAAGACAGCGGAGAGAAACCTCTTTTACAGCGAATGGCAGAAGAACGGAAGTTGGCGATGGAAAGAGGCAGTATAGGTGGATCTTACTTCATGGTGCAACTTCCTGATGGAACCATGGAGAAAAGACAGAAACAACCTATTAATAGAGATCCTGGAGTACACTCTAGTTTAGCTTTAGATCAACTAGCTGCGGGAAGCAATATTACCCCAATTCCCACTGTACCTACTCTTCCAACTATAACAGAAGCTAAAGTCACCGAACATAGCGGCAGCTCTGGAACACCTAGTCCAAGGGAAAGTATTACGGAGATTAAATCAGGTAAAAAAGTAGAAAACGGTCCGTCGGAAACAAGCCAAAGAGTAAGAAGAGATTCGGATAACAGCGCTATCGAAGTACCTAGAAACCCTAAAATTATGCCTAGAAATGCTAGTCAACCGGCTTTTACAACGCACGTTCAAGGTTTACCGAAGAATGGATCTGTGCCTACTTTTGATAGAATGAGGAAAACTTCGTTCGGGGAGAGATTCAAACCAACGTTAGTTCCTATTATATCGTCTTCGAGAAATGCAGTCAACAGTTCCAATGGAGATATGAGAAGAAAGAGAAACGACTCCACTGGTTCTTTCATCAGTAGAAATATCAGCAGGAATGCCAGTGATGTAAGTGCTAAATCTTTTATTTTATAAGGTAGATATAAATAATCTGGTTTAAAAATGTAAACACATGATCCAAGTTTTTCTTTTTGCTTTTGAGCTTGTTTTTATTAGTTCGGAGTATCAATCGTTATTTCCACCTGTGTTACTTCTATTCACTTAATATTTTACCTGTCACGTCATCTAATTCCCACGAATTGTTCAATATTTCTTTACTTCGAGCTACAGATTTGAAAATAATTGATAGCAGAAATGTTATAGCAAAGGTCAAATATAGGGTTGGCCAATGCAGAAAAAACGTAATAATTGATACCTTCTTATCTGAATTTTCACTCGACTTTAATATGACCACCACGACAAACCTCAAATACAATACACCATAAAATGCAAATGAGCAAACCCTAAGGGATTATACATAAAATTAATTTAATACAAAAAATCTAAAATGTCAATATTACGTACCCACATTAATTTTTATAAAAATACTAAATATTGGTTTAGGACATTTCTTTACAATTCAATAATAAATATATTTCGGATACTAGCGTCAGATAAACATAATTAGTAAAATAAATATATAATTACATACCTAAATACATAAGTTGTCTTCTTCAGATAAGGAGGCATCATCATCATCAGTTTCTTCATTTCCCACAGAAATAATAATTAGTTCTATTGTTTCCTCTATTAACATATCGAGTTTCCAGAATGTTTCTTTCTCTGCTATGACACGTCTTATAGATTTTTGCCACAGATTAGTTATATGGGGGTAAGTTCACAGTAATAAGGTGGTAATCGAAACACTTTAACTCCATGATCTTTTGATATTTCATCTACACTATACTTATTAAATTTTCTAAGACAACAATCTGAGTTCTTGCTTTCTCCATTTAGTGTGAGATAACGGTTCCTTTAATCTTGAAAGGTAACTGGGAATTGTCCATGACTATTGCAGAATTGGTAGGTAATAAATATATCATTTGAGTGACATATTCCTCAAAAACATTAGCAGTCGTTTCCAGGGGCGGCTCGTGATAGTACAAGATGGTGAGGCACACTACACTTAAGGAAAATTATTATTATTATGGTTAGCTTCTCTTTGCTCCAGTCATACCCGGCTAAGGAGGCATTGCTCGCGCCAGCAAACAATGACTTGGCGTGAGAAGGACTTCTGACGATACGCGCGCGGATCAACAAAAGTCATCCTCACCTCAAAGCTCTCCTAAGCCCTCCTCCACCCTCCCTTATGTGCACTGAAGGTGCAACATAAGGGCTGACTGCTTTTTGAAAAAGTCCGCGATTGAGCTGTATTTATGAGCACCATGTGTAATAGGGTGCTCATAAATGTAACTTAAATGATACCCAAGGTGTCGTTAAGCGACTTACTCCGGTTTATCATGAAATCTCGTATCGTGAGATAAAAGCGAACGAAAAACGAGGGAGCTCTAATCCTCGAGCCTGCACCTTGGTTAGCGGCCAAGTTGTAGCCTCAAGGATCTAGGTGGCCTCTCCCGTGGCCTTTTTTTATTTTTATAATTTTTTTGTGAATTTTTTATTATTTTATATTTTTTTTGAATCTTTATATTTTTTATTAATTTTTTTGGGATTTTTATATTTTTTTGGGGGTTAGTAGGTATTTTTTATCTGGGAGATTTGTTAGTAAGTGTTATAAATGGCGACTGCTAATCTAGTGCCATCTTCTTCACGCTCTCACATATCCCTTCAGTTGAAGCTTCGGTCTAGCATATCTCCATTGATCGTTCTCGTCGTAAGATGTTAGTCGGAAGGTCGATTTTGTGACATCATAACGTGAGGCCGTTTACGTTAAATAAACTTAAACAAAGGGTTAAATTTTGTTTTTTGGTTTTTTATTTCACGATTTTTAAAAATTATAATTATTTTAGAAAAACTTCAAAAAATATAAATTCTAAAAGGAAAACTGAGTTCTAAAATTAAAGTTTTTTATAAATTAAAGGAATTCTGCGAGACTTCTGTTCTGCAAAATGATCTATTACATCGTCTATAAAAACGTTCTCATCCTGTGATTTTATAAATGATTTTTCAATTGAGATTTTTGCCATATTACTCAATCGTGTCTGTCCAGTTGTATTTCTGATGTAATTTTTAATCCTTTTTAGCGCGGAGAAACTTCTTTCTGCAGAAGCACTTGTCACTGGCAAAACAACACAAATGCATAATAATTTAAAAACTTCTGGCATACAAAGTTTTAAATCATAATCGTGAAAAAAAGTTAACATTTCATAAGGGCTTGCGCAATTTTCTATTATATCATTCCCGTACATAGCGGATAACTCACTTTTTAGTTGATTTATATCAAAAATATTATACTGCGTTGTCAAGTTTTTTAATAGATCATGAGGAAATTCTTTAGCAAAAATGGGAAATTTTGATATATTCAACAGATCAAAGAAATGTAATTTTTCAACGTCGCAAAACCTAACCTCTATTTGGGTTGCTATAATGTCAAGAATTTCAAAAAAAATTTGCCTTAATTGTTGAGTTTTATCAGTCATTTCAACTCCCTTACGACGACGTTTCGAGTGTAACGCAGCGGTATCCAGTTTTTCATAAATTGTATCAAAATAAGTACTGTTACTCCTAAATTCACGTATTTTACTTAGGGTATTTTGAAGTAAATTTCTGGCCTTAACAATGTCTGTATTTCTATTTTGTAGAATGGAAAAAACAGTATCAGTTTGATGAAAAATCAACGAAAATATTTCTAAAAAAAATATGTTCTGAGGATCTTCTAAAAAAGCTTTTAAACCTACTGCTTCTCTTATTGTTTTGTCATCAAAATCGCGACTATTAATAATAAAATCAAAGGTCTCAAGTAATTTATCCTTATTATTATTAACTGTGAGAACTGCGCGTGAAGTAAAATTCCAGCGAGTTGCTACATTAGAAGGTATACGATTTCCTCCAATGTGTTCTAACACTTGGGTACGCTTTGTAGATTTAGAAAAATATGAAGAAAAACCGGATAAGGTTGAGAAAAAAACTTTAACTTGTTGAATTGAACTGCATGCGTTACTTAAAACTAAATTAAATACATGTGCATAGCAATGAATGAACATGGCTTGAGGCGCTATAGATTTAATTTTTGCCTGTAGACCATTCACTTCTCCCGACATTACAGAAGCTCCATCGTATGTCTGAGCCACTAATTTACTATGCAAGTTGAACTTTCGAAATTTGGTAGATAAAAATTCAAATAAATCTTGAGCAGAACGCCCGGAACTTACATCGTAAAATCCCATGAATCGTTCGACTGGTTTATCGTTTATTACGTATCGAAAAATAACGGATAGTTGTGAATGGCAGCTTATATCAGTAGTCTCATCCACCTGCCAGGAAAAGAATAATGATTTTGAAATTTCTTCCTCAATTTTTTTATTTATAACAAAAGCAATTGAATCGATTAATTCATTTTGTATGGTTTTAGATGTCCCAGAAAAAACTGATCTAGAGTCATTATCATGTTCTAAAAATGTTTTTAAATTAGTGTCAAATTTACTAACAAGAACAACTAGCTCTTTGAAATTCCCGCGATTTAAAGATTCATTAGATTCATCATGCCCCCTAAACGGTAACTCTTGCATACAGAGGTGTAACGTAATATCTATAAGGCTTTTTAAAATTTGCCGATTTTCTTTAACCCTAGCATTGAAATTTTCAATATCTATTTTACGCGAATTGTCTAGTGCTGTGGCGATATTTTGCTTTTGTTTTCTCATAAGAGTAAGCTTGCAATTCGATGTAATATGTTGAGAACTTTTATTGTGTAACAATAGACTCCGAGACAAATTTTTCAAATCAGTATAACCACTTTTGAACCAAACTTTGTCGCTAGTATTAGCTGTGGCAAATAAAATGCATGGCCAACAAAACAATTTATTTAATGTTATACTACCCGTAAGCCAGTCAAACTTTTCGTACCATGCATTTTGAAATCCCCGATTTGGTTTTCCGACGCCACCGATAGAAACAAGATGTTTACTTAAATCTGGAATAGGTCGTTTTACGACTTTAACTATATATAATTTATCTTCATATGAATGACTTGAAAAATTCTGCTGATTGACTAAAAAATTTACGAGATCACAAGTATTACGAATATTTACATTTACCTGGGAAAGTTGTGACGAAGTGCTCGGTGCTAAATCCATTTTTCACTAAAACCGAAAATCCTGCAGACAAAAACAAACCCACCAAAATTATTAAAAAAACTTAATTAGAATTGCACTTATTATATAACATGTAATCTTACTGTTTTTTTAATGAAAAACAACACGAGATACGTCAAACGTGATCCTGCCGCACAAAGAGGTCAACAGGAAGTAATTTAACTACTACTTACTCTTACTACAACAATTTTGCAGAAATGTTCCAAAATGTACCAATGTTGCCAATCTGGTAAATGCATAGAAAAAAAATATTTTTTGTTAAATCGGAAAACAATAGAACAATATGTATAGTACCATCTATTAAAGGAAAATACTCTACTACAACATAACAATGTTGTTACCAATTTTCAAATAAAAATCTATGTTTTATTTAAAATGTACTTTTATACCCCGAGGGAAAAAATGTAGCGAATTGGGTACCTTTGTACCCAAACGGCAACGCTGCTAATTAAAAGAACTACATAAAACCAGAGCGGCATGCCTCTCGTTTTCGGTGAAATCGTGGGCAGAAAATAAATAAATCATGTTGAATTTCGCTAGATATTGTGATGTCTAATATGTCAGACAGAGCAATGCCGTGAGGCTTGCCTCGGCGGCTATAATTTTTAAAGAGAGAATGAGATGCACAGATGATATATTAGAAGCTGGCGCGGAAAATGGAGCCGTTGTTTATTTAATATTTTGTGGTTTAAGCATGTCCCTTGTCCGGCCCGTAGATTATGAAGAAATATACAAAGATAAGACATCAGGGGTGTACATATTTTAATTTTTTATCATAATGAAAATAAAGTTATTTAGAAAATTCCAAAAAGTTAAATTGTAGTTAAAGAACGTAAATAGTCGATTGATACTGGTGAGGCACTGCCTCACCTGCCTCATAGGACCAGCCGCCCCTGGTCGTTTCTCTTCTCAATTTTCCCTTAGATATTGTCTCCTCCAACAGATAATTTCTTCTTTCTCTAAATCACCTAAAGTTTTCCACAATTTATCTTTTTTAATGTTTGCAAAGATTCGTCTTCATTAATGTCTACTAAAAGTTTATCCAAAGTAGGAATCTTTTTTGTAAATAAAATGAATGAACTTTTGTTGAATTGATTGTGTCACAGTATCGTCTATATGAATGGATTTTCTCCCTGTTGATGTTTTATATGCTTCTGGAATACTTCCATTTTTTCGTTGCTTTAAAAGTCTATAAATAGTTGCTTCTCCAACTCCGATAATATCTGAACACTTAAAACTATACTCCGAACAGTACTTGTAAAATGGTCATGTACAAGAGCATCATGTACATTTAACACTAAAGTTTTCATTGGCACGGTTAAATGACACTTTAATTTCACAGGAATAAAATTAGACATTTGTGACAGTGTTACTACACAAGTTCATTTATTAATATCGCTTTTTATTATAGAACTAACAATTCTGAGCGTGCAGGACAATAATCACAGGACATTACAAACACAACTTGTTAATCTTAACTAAAATGATTCACAATCTGTAAAACAGGGTCTGCAGCATGGAAAATTTAATCCTTTCTAAGAAAGTTGAGGGCTTATAAATTGACCTTCTCCTTTTTGGAAATTGTAAATATTTTGTACCTGTAGAGATTGCGTATTTATATCATTTACAGTGTCCTGTTAACAGACGTACCATGGCTTTGAATATTTTCCAGTCTTTTCTTGCTAGGTCTGCTGTAAATTTTGGTGAACGTTCTATAATGAACTGTTTCGCCTTTCTTTGTGTTCGTGAATTTCTCCACCAATCCAGAGATTTGTGTGCTACCTACTTTCTTGTAGCCGTTTTTGTTACTGCCTTTAAATCATAGCAGAAGGGTTCCGGTCCAATGAATGGCATCAAGAGGCTTGTTTGGCTGATTTCATCTGGTTTTCATTTCCCTTATGACCCTCGTGCCTCTCGTGCTCTGGTACCCAGGCTACCTTAACCTTGCTACGGCCTCCTAGTTTATTTAGGGCACCCACACAATCATAATTTTTACCATGCAGCTACATTGCCATGAACATAGTCCTAGTAGTCAAAATATACAGCTATGGTATTTTGTTTCTTTGGCAAATGGAATCTCTCTTCCTTCCAGCACTGGTGGTTTTTGTGGACAGATTTTTGAGATTATCTACAAAGTTTGTCCAAAGGAGAGGTGACGGAACTTGTCTTTTCTTTACCCAGAGTAGATATCGCTATCCTATTCTCCAGGGATGGCCTTACTCATCAGCATATTACCGCAAGTAATATGCAAAGTGTCTACTCAGTGCTTTAACTAAAGCGTTAATAACATTATTAAATGTCCTTTCATACTAAAAAGATCATTGCTATATCTTTGTCCTCTATTTATTGACTTTAGATAAGCCTATTTAGATCATCCACGCCGTATATTACAGACGGTAAGCATATTGACGATAGCTTAGAGGATTATCTTTTAGCACTGCCTCTCTTATGTACCTTTCCAGAAGTCTTTTCAGCGTTTTTAATAGAAAAGACGATAGGCTTATTGGTGTGTATGACTTTGGTATTAGGTCTGATATTTTACCTACCTTGAGCAAGTATACGACTTTAATCTTTTGCCATATTTTGGGTACGAACCCTATGCTAAACTGGCTTTTAGGATCTTGCATATGTGTGTAATCAATATCTCTAATTCCATAAGCAAAAGTATTGGATATCTGCCCATCTGTCCTTGGAGACTATATGGCTGAAATTTATTTATAATCTAATTCTGCTTGGTTTTATGATTGCTGTGGCTATTTCCTCATCTATAGAACTTGCCGTAGTCGGCCTTTGGTCTATGTTGGTTCGCCTATCGGCATTATTCAGAATTGTTAAGGCCGGAAAATGCGTGTTTATATTTTATCTAAGACTTTCCCCTTTAATCTCCGTAAATTTGCCATTAGCTTTGTTTAGGAAACCTACTTCTATAATCGTAGAACATTTTTTCAACATCTTCATAAGAAAATCATCTCCATCTCCATACCTTTATTATCAAAAAAGAAAAGTACGTTCAAAGAATAACTTAATTTTATTAAATTGTAGTACTCATTAATGGAATATAAGCAGGTAGTTAACTATGAAAAATCAACCTACCTATTAATAGTACTAGTTAACTATTTTCGAGAAAGAAACGACCATACGAGAGGGTCTGGACAATGAAAAGAGTCTCAATACCATTTACACCTTAGTCTACTCCCATAGAAATTAAGAAATCGAATCTGTATTGAAAGAGTAACTTCCATGTAACTTATTATACATAAAAACTTGTTTCTTAGTTATTTGTCGTCTTCAGCTCCACATTGTTTAAGTAAAATAAAATTTTATAATTATCATTATCCTAATTGGCTTTTTACACTCTAGCAGTTATTCACGGCGTATTACTGTTCTTGGAATTCATGAATTTTAAATTTTCGTGCACGGATTTTATGGTTATATAATCAACTTATTTGCTTGACGGGTTTCCTAAAATGTAATTAAAGATTTGTATCTGAAAATCTGTAACTATTTATAAAACAATATGCGTAAGCATTTACGTTGATGGAAGTTTTATGCAAGATTAAGCGGAAACTATTTATGTTGAATAAAAAGAAGCAATTTGTTCTGAATGTTCTATCAAAAAAGAAGATTTTTGAGTACCATATTTAAGTTCTACACCTACTTTTCACTAACTTTCTGTCATATTTAAGTTATATAATAAAAACTTTACCACTTACCCAAAAATATTCAGTTCTGAGAATGGTATAGGTGTTTATATAATTCGAAACGTATTTCTGAAGATAATTGTAATAATACAGTTCATAGACAACTTAGGAAAGATTAACTGATGGATGACTGATAGATCGACCGTTACTTGATGGAAATTTTCTCTCCTGTTGCCGACCAAAATGTAGCTTCGCCTATTTTTAAATAATTTTAAACTGTGTTTCCTTGTTTAGTGTAGTGTTATGTACAATTTTATGTTTGACATTCTGTGGTTGTTGGATAGCCCAAAAATTGACGAAATGCCCCTTTAATTAATAAAACTGTGCTCGATATCTGCCCTTCATTTATCAAAGTTCATTTATTCGAGCATTCAACCTTATATAAATTTTTTGTTTTTAAAACTTCCACAAAATTTATTATATTTTTTATTTTTTAACACTACAGCTGTTTGAGCAGACTGCCTTTCTCAAGTAAACTATTTTTGGCATGCGTTTACACTTCTGCGTCTGCAACTGAATAAGTTAAAAAGGGGAGAACTGTGTCTCAAGTTGGTCATTCAATACAGATATAATTCTGAAAGGATAGTGGGTAATGAATGAAGGCGTTAACTTATTAGTTCCGAGACTATATTTTTCCAAGTTCCAGTCGTTGATTGTGCTGATCTTTTAATTCCAATTACGAATTCTTCTCATAGAGAAATACTTCTACATTTTCTGAGGCCTCTTGATTTTTTACTTTTCGTATTATTAGTGGTAATTTTTTATCGTTTATTCTTCTTACATGACCGCACTATTATTTTTCTTTGATTTCCCAACCTGACTATATGTTTTTCTTCCTATCTATACTTGTTTTGAGACTATAATAATTTTTAAAGTAATGGTTTATTGTTTTTGGGGTTTATACACCTGGCTGATTATTTTCCAATATATCGTCTGCAACTTCCTCATTATCAAGGGCAAAGCGGCAAAGGGCGTAACTGTCTATCAACCATAGATGCCACTGGGTCGGCATTTTCGGTGGGTGTCTTGTGTGATGGCGTTTTCTGCAACGGCTGATTTCTCGGAGCGACTTACCCGACAGAGAGTTCCTCCTGTATTCAATCAAAACAATATTTATATTCTTTTTTGTTGTTTCATATACTAAAGCACACAGAAAATACGGTAAAGTCTCTGCATTGAACATCGTTCAATAGCCTCGAGGAAGAAGTTTTGGACTTGCGGTTCACCTAATTCGCTATCAAAGTGAGGTTTCCCGACTTCTTGTTGCTTCGTACAGATGTCGCTCCTAGCGTACTCAGGCATGTTATTGTTAGTATAGCGGCCAAATACTAGACTGCATTTCATTTTAGTGTTTGAACTTCCCCAAGTGTTCCTGATAATAGTTAAAAAACTCGAAACACGTGCAGAACAATGGTACAATTCGAATTAAAATGCAATCTTTTACTTTCATTTTAACGTCTTTTCTTTACGTAAAGAGTGAAAAAGTGTTTTCAAGGGTGAACTGTAGATGCATTTCGAACTAAAAGGTTATTCCTAGAATCGTTCAATATTCTCCAGGAAGAAGCTTTGAATTTGCGATTCACCTAATTCGCTATCGAAGATAGGTCTCCCGACTTCTTGTTGTTTCGTATAGATGTCGCCGCTAGCGTATCAGGCATGTTATTGGTATTATAACGGCCAAATACTAAACTGCAATCTTTTACTTACAATTGTATTTTAAAAAAATTTAGAAAAATATTAGTATACAAGCAAAAATAGAAAACAGATATCTCATTTTTTAGTCCATTGTTTTGGTGGTGTCTATAAGTTTGACATACCAAATTTTCAGAATATTCAAAGATTTTTCGGATTCTCAATAGATTCAGTAAATTTCAAAAACGTTATTTGTACAACTTTTTTCGCGAACTTTCATGTCTATGCAAAATGGAATATGTTTTTACTAATTGCACAAGTAATTGTCCCAATATGCACAAATATTTTTGTCGTAAAAATGGTGTTCTGCTTCCTGTTCCTGAATTGTTCACAACGTTCTCAGCTGAAGTATTTTCAAATATTAGTTATAAACAACTTTTCTATAAAAATCTAAGCTCCGACTCACTACAATCAACTTACACTATTTTTGTACAGATTCCGACTGGACTATTCAGCCGAATGACAAATAAGTCCAAAAACCTATGCTACATCTACATATTTTTAATATGTTCGTCTGTGCTTGGGAGGGGAAGAGTGACATTGGTTTATATGATAAAATATCGAATATAGGTTTATCGTAATAAGATAATAAATTACGAAGTTAATAGGTAGACTAATCTTGTAATTTGATTAAGATTTGATATAGGAGCTGAGTCTGGTGAATATAAAAACATTTTTAGGAAATACGATATGTTACCGATAGTTTCATTATTAAAAGATAAGAAAGAGCTATCGGAAATTCCTATTCTATGAAGGTGCTTGGACAAACGATCACGGTTGAATTTTCATCTTAATAATAGGAAATGTGATTTGTGATTTGTTATAATTAAAATTGAAATTTTTAAAGTTGGAGTGGTTTGTTATTTTTTTTATAATTCACTAGTAACTTAACCCAAATTAGAATGTCTAATTTATTATTATATTTGAAATTATATAACCCAGAAGAACCAATCCGTTCTTCTAGAGAACCAATTGGACAGATTGGCCCAGGGTAGTGTGCTGGCTCCCCTGCTATTCAACATCTACACAAACGACCATTAAATACATCATGAAACAAAAAAATTCATATACGCAGATGACACAGCCATCGCTGCACAAGGAAGATCATTTGCGTTGGTGTAGGGCAAACTTTCAAGAACTTTGATCTAAACTGGAAGTTTGCTATGAACGAAGCCAAACCTGTCAAAACATAGGTCATTTAAATAATAAAGAAAGATAAAAAAATAATAATAAATAATAAAGAAGCTGACAAAAAGCTGTGGTCGGGTTAGGAGTTAGAGCACTACCCAACCACAAAATACCTAGTGGTTACCCTCGACAGCTCCCTCACATACAAACAGCACTGTCAGAACACGAAGATGAAAGACATCGAGAAACAATGTCTTGAAGAAACTGAAGATAAAAGGAGCCAAAGAAGCATGGCTGACGGAGAAATGTATGGAAGTTGAAACACTACAACGCAAACATGACGATTTCCGTATGCACAAAAAAATTAAAGAGGTACAGAATACCAGAAAACAACGCAATACAGGCATAGTTGTAGACATTGAAGGCCAAATTTTGACTACCATTGAAGATAAATTACGAAGATGGAAAGAATATATGCAAGAATTATTCGAAGATGCAGCACGAAGTCCGACTGAAATAAACAATCCCTACGGCCCAGAAATAACAAACGAAGAAGTAACTATGGCCATTAAGCGGATTAAAGATGGAAAATCACCAGAACCTGATGAGGTGCATGGTGAAATTTTAAAGCTATTAGAGGCACACCAAATCACAGCTCTTACGAAGCTATTCAACAACATCTACGAGACTGGTTACTTACCAAAAGACTGACTACTATCAATATTCATTCCACTTCCTAAAAAAGCCAACGCTAGAAAATGTGAAGAACAGATTAATTAGTTTGATGAGCCATGTACTTAAAGTACTCCTTACTATCATTGACTCGAGCATATACACCAAATTAGAAGAACACCCGAGTGAAGTTCAATTTGGATTCAGAGCAGGACTCGGAACGAGGGAAGCACTTTTTAGTTTGCAAGTTCTAATACAGAGAGCCAGGGATGCCAACTGCGATGTGTATGCATGTTTCATTGATTTCGAGAAAGCATTTGATAAAGTCCCACATGGGAAACTAATCGATATCCTAAAAACATCAGGACTCGATGGTAAGGATATAAGATTGATCTCAAACTTATATCTCCAACAAAAAGCAACAGTACGATTAGAAAATGAAGTGTCCGAGATCTTCACAGTCCAAAAAGGAGTTAGACAGGCTTTGCATATTGTCACCGGCATTATTTAACATATACTCTGAAACCATTTTTATAGAGGCCTTGAACAAATCAGAAGATGGATTGCTGTAAATGGCCAATTTATAAACAACATTAGATATGCAGACGATACAGTGTTGCTGGCAGATAGTGCGCAGAAGCTCCAAAGGATGATGGATAACGTTGTAGAAGCATGTAACAAATACGGCCTAAAACTAAATTGCAAGAAGACAAAAATAATGATCATTAGTAAGAACACCGGCATAAACGCCCAAATTACAATTAACGATACACCGTTAGAAAGAGTGGAAAAAATATGCTATTTGGGCTGCAATATTAAGGATACTTGGGATCACAGCTACGAAACAAAATCTCGTATTGAAAAAACCAGAAGCTCTTTCAACAGCCTTAGGAAGATTATCTGCAACTTATCTTTAACTCTGAATTAGATCCAGATCAGAAGATCAGGGTAGGAATAGAAATGTCAAGGGCAGCGTTCTTAAAATTCAGGCTATTATTATGTGACATAAATCTAAATTCTGCGCTGAGACTTGAATATTACGTCTGGACCAACTACTGTACTGCGTAGAAACACGGGCGTTAAAAGCATTACTAGTTAATAAGATTGAATCCTTTAAACTTTGTATATACCGGAGAATGCTAAAAATCCATAGACCTAACAGTTACCAATAAGGAAATGCTGAGAAGGGTAGGTCGAGATAAAAATACAGTATATTGCAGGTCATCATTCAGGACACAGTATACAGTAGGTGGGAAAAGCGAATAGGTAGAAAGAAAAATTCATGGCTGCAAAATATTCGGGACTGGACAAACATGGATGTAAAACCACGCTACTAAGAACAAAGAAATTTTTAGAAATGTGGTCGCAAACCTCTGTTTATGAGGAAGGCATAGGAAGAAGTCTACATTCTAGTAAGCAGCACATTGGGACGCAGGTGACACAGGTGACGCAGTGCAGGGCAGGCTACACAGGTCAGAAAATATACGTGTCACGCAGTGTGAGCGCATATTTGGAAGCAGTCTTCTCGAAAATTTTGAGGTGCGAATATCGAATATATTATATGAACATAGAAAGAGAATTTTATAATTTAAATAATGGCGTTATTTCTGGACAGTTCCGAATCAGAGTCAGACACAGAATTTGAAGAAACAGTTTTATTATTCAACATGTCAAAGAGAAAAAAATCATTTTGGAAAAGCAACTATATGAAAAAGAGAAATACTCATGGGGAATTTGCACTATCATCAGAATTCTCTGAGTCTCGTTATTTAAATTATTTTCGATTAAGCAGAAAACAAGTTGATGAAGTACATAATATAATAGAAAACAGTATTTATTCAGATGGTTGTAATGCCCAAAAACCAATAGGAACCAAAGAAAAACTAGCTGTTTTTTTAAGGTATTATTTTTATTAATTTTGTTTTATTTAAAAATACAAAAATATCATTTTAAACAATCATAATTCTATACTCTATAATTTTCCACAAAATTACGAATATTACCGGTATCAACGGTTTGAGGAGATGTCTCAGCAGACAACCTGGGGTAAGTGTAGTAGATGAATAATTACTGGTGCTTCTAGAGTTGTAATCATTTGAGCATAAAAAAGAGTTGTTGGGAATAGGAGCTAGAGGATTATTACAATGTTGATTCTCAGTATGCTGGCTACTGTGACTGGAACTTGGTGATGGAAGAGGTGTTGACGAGTAATGGGGCTGCTGAATATGGGTATTAACATATGCACTTGTAAAAACTCTTTGTTTACTATGAGTGTAGTTTTCTTGACTGGGATCATGAATTTCTAGATATGCAGCTTCGAGCTGCAATATAGCTTGGAACACATCATTTCTTGCACGATGTTGAAATTTAGGAGGCATTTTTTTGGTTATTTTGTACATCGACATATAAAAATGATAGAGATCATCATCCAAAGGCTTCTGTGCTGCCCTTTCAACTGCTCTTTCTTCGGCCCTTTTTTGAAGTTGCATAATTGACTGCTTTATCACTTCCTGTATATCATCATTTTTAGGTTTCTTATTTTTAGCTGCTTTGGTTGTGATTGATTGGTCTTCAGTTGCCTTACGTTTGGTATTTTCTTTTTGTTATTTTTTTGTATAACAATACCAGACGTAGACGGCTCATTAACAATGTCATTTTTAACACTCTCGATTTTTTCGGTATCATGTCGAATGTCGCTGGTCACCTCGTCAAAAATTTCACTCTCTGGACAACTATGGAGTCTTCCTGTTGTGGGTCTTCATCTTCACTATCTTCTTGTAAATTACTTATTTAATTTAAATAATTGGGATCGTTTATATCGTAAAGAATTCTCTGGCTTCTCACCAATTCGATTAATTGTTCATTCATTTCGAATATAACTACACAAAATTTTACTAGAAACAAACAAACTGCTCTGCACGTGGCACAGGAATCTGTGTCCGGACGACTGCGCTGGCAGATTTTCTTAAACACAGTTCTGTGCTGCCCTGCCCTGCGTTCCAATTCGCGCGGGGTAATGTAATTGTACGGAAAACAGAAACCTGTGCTGTCCTACGCTGCGTTGCCTGCGTCACCTGCGTCTGAATGTGCGGCGCGCCTCTTGGTGTTCAGCAGACTGCATATTATAGATAGGAAATAGCAAATAAAAAAAGTGGAGCACTGAAACTACAGACGCAAAATGAAAGTTTTTAGAAAACTTTTTTTTTCTATCATTTTTAAATTAGTCAAGTAAATCATTAAGCAAACTTAACTTATAATTATTAAATACTAAAGAACTGCCCATTAGTGTGCCTTATAGTAATTATACTAACACTACCGGTCATATGTAACACGAAATATCCATAATATTCTACTTTAACTATCAAACTCACTGACCTATTTCATAAGGCTTGGTTGGTTCTCTTGCCTTCGTACTAAAATTGATATCCTAAGTTCCACACGTTTCTTTTTGATATGGGCTTTCAGAGAAGTCTACCGTCAATATCATTCCCAAACATTACTGTATAAGCATAGGAAATCTGGCTATTATTTATTCTTATATGACTTAGACAGATTGGTTTTATTCAACATAATACGCTATGTTTTAGTCTGGGTGTTAATCGGATCTAAAGATGTTATGCAATTGCTCAAGATTAGAAATATCACTGGTGTATAGTTAGCATAGTGTCAGACCTAGTACATTACCCTGGGGTACATACTCCTGCTTAAAAAAATATATGAAATTATGTTAATATTTAATAAAATGAATTTGTAGAAGGTCAAAATTGTTTTTTATTAAAACTTATATTTAAGTTTCTTGGTCTTTACATGATTTCATAACTATATAAGTCGATTCTACACTTTTCCAAATGTTTGAAAGATTAAATTTGTATTAAAAAATCCTATCCCATACCACATTTCAAGTTCTATACAATCACGGTTATCAACAGGAAATATAGATATGTGTAAATATTTACGCATTTTAACGATTATCAGCATTATCAGTTGATGTATCCTATAACAGCTAGACTAACTGCAACAAATTATAATTTGCGCTTTGTGTTTTTTGTTTCGTCCTCTAAAAGCCAAAGTTCATGTTGACCACATATTTCTTTAAACATATCATTTTATTAGTCTATTGTTATGATTATTTTATTGATAGTCACGTAAATAAAAGGATTGTATTTCTTTGCTGTTTATTACTGCTGTTTTAATATTCAAAAATATTTTTAAAATTATAAACAGAGACATTTGGGACGACAGAACTAGAATCGTCATTATTATTCTCTTTGCGTTACCTTATTCCTGTTAGAGATAATTTAATTTCCAATTTATTTCTACTATTTGATTTTCTCCACTCGTTTCTATCTTGGGTCATATTAATCTTAATCGTATTTAACTACAGCAGCATGCATTCGTTGTTCTTTTTTCTTCAATTCAAACCTCCATAATACTGATCCTTTATATCTAGGGAAATGGTCCTTATTATGGAATAGCCTAAAATAGAATAAACTAAAAGTGGTAATACCGAAATCACCAGCATGTAGTTATTGGCTAGTGCTAGTCGTGCCTGTAGACAGTCCTCTATAAACTGTTTAAGGAACGTTGTAATTTCGTAGTTCGCTTTGTTTTTATGACATTATGAAAACTATTTAAAGTATCAATTCGATATGTACAGTCCGATAAGTACTACAACGAAAAGTTTGGAAATGTGGCGATTAATTTCTCAACATAGTATCCGTTTGCTCGATGATTTTACACTTGACCCAGCGATGTTCCAACTTCTTTAATCCGTCTCATTCGACTTAAATTTCTGCCCGGTGAGTGCCTTTTTCACGTTTGGAAATAAAAAGAAGTCGCACGGGTCCAAATCCAGAGAATACGGTGGAAGGGGCAACATATCGTTGTCCAATTCGATCAATTTCGCCAAGGCAACGGCGGTGGTATGAGCCGGTGCGTTGCCATACACTATTTTTCTTCGCCAAATAGGGTCGTTTTTTCGGTAATTTGGCGACAAATCTGCCCAATAATTCGCCGTAGTAAAGCCCCGCAACTGTTTTGCCCTTCTCCAGGTAGTCGATGTAGATCACCCCTTGTGAACCACAGAAAATGGTGGCCATCACCTTTCCGACCAATAGGACATTCTTCACCTTCTTCGGAGCACGTTTCTTCACGTTTCTTGGTCTCTGGTGTGTATCAGTGGATCTATGTTTCGTCGACGGTTACGAAACGAAGTAGAAACTCCTTCGAATTACGCTTAAATAGCGCCAAACACTGCTCTGAAGTGGTCTTGTTGTCCAGAGTGACCAAACACGACACCTATAGCACCGACAGCTCTCTCATGCCCAAAATCCAAGTCAAAAAGCGGATACGCCCGCTTTTTTGACTTGGATTGGGCTAAAATTTTGACATTAGCCGTCTACGAGAATGTATTCCACGATAGTAGATTTCTCTTGAGATAGTGGTGCCATTGTGCGGCGAGGCTAAGTATTTATCAGACCACCTATGTATGGTATGGAATACCATATTATGGAATATTCGTATGGAATATGTATTACGCATTACAAAATGAAGAAAAGAAGCCATGGTTCGTGCAATCCAAGTTGTGCGAAGTCAAAAGATGGGATACAAAAAAACCGCAGGTATATTTAGCGTTCCACGTACTACAATATTCTGTCTATCAACTAAGACGCATACTACACCAGCGCAGGATGTTGGAACAAAATTAGGAAGATCCGTAGCCTTACCACAAAACTTCGAAGGTCAGTTGGTAGATAATCAGTTGGTACCTTTAATAAATTAACAAGTCCATTTTGAAAAGAAAAGGAGAGCGCTGGAAGAAAATGGTTGGATTTATTCCTGAAACCACACAAGGATACACTTTCTCTTAGAAAGCCAACTGGAGATCCATCGATCCAATCCGTCCGTCCATAGAACCAAAGGCTTTAATAAGAGAAGTGTGACACACTTCTTTGATATTTTGGAGGCGATATTTTAAAATCATAATTGTTCAGCTGATAGAGTATTCAACGTGAATGAAACTGGATTAAATATTGTTCAGTTTAAATTCCAATCTTTTCTAGTGGCTCGAAGCATTTAGGAACCTTAACCTCTGTAGAAAGTGGTTTTTTAGTCACAGCAGTGTTGTTTTATTTTTAAGGTCAAATCAAAGACCAATTACACACTATGACATTGCTGAACTATTGGGAAAGGTTCAAACTGGCACCTTTTCCAATAGTTCAGCATAGACAATTGGGTGTGTAAAAAAAGAAAGGACCTCGAAGGGGTACGGCACCTGAAAAAGCAGCAATTATTATTTCGTCCTTTAAAAAAGACGATTTATAAATTTTAATACATTCCTCTTCAAAACAAACCAAAGCAGTACAGCTGAAAGTGTAAACGTAATCATTAGAAATCCAACAACCTTCCTGTAGTGGTCAGTATCTACGTAAGACCAAGAAGAAGGCAATCTTTCAAGATTCTTCTGAAGAATCCGAATCAGTAAGTTTTAAAGACTATTATTCTGATGATAATGACATGATAAATGTTGCAGCAGACAATCCTGAGGAAAAAGAAGCTACTTTTTTATTGAGATGGAAAATTATTGAAAGACAGAAAGTTTGTATATATCGTCATGCTAAAACCCAGACCAATTATAAAAAAAATCTATTCATTTTGATGTCTAAAAATTTACTCGACTGATAGAAATCTGAATATTTCAACTTGACTTTGTCCTACAAAAGTTATGTACGTGTTTGTTTGACTTGTTGGCAGATATTTCTTTGTGTTTATTGTTTACACATCCTGACAAGTGTAGTTATAATAACATGATTCCTAGAAATAATATTTCATTATCTCTCGTTGTGTCTGTTTTAATAGAATTGGCTCTGCGCCATCTAAGCGGAGAGCTGAATCATCCATCTTGTATTGGTTAGAATATCACCGTGTGCTTATGTGTTTTTAGACCTTCACACACATAACAAAGGTTATTTCAGGTTTTTTGTACAAGGTAGTTTAATTTGGCTGATATTTTCTTTGTTGTATATTTTTGGATCTTAAATAAAGTGATTCAAATTTTAACGACCTATTAAAATTAAACACAGGAAAATGGGGGTATTAAACTTTCATTTATTCCATTTGGGTTATATCCTGGCACCTCAAACAGGACTTTTAAATCTTTCTACAAATATATTCCCTCTTCAATGCTAGTCTCCAACATTTTTGTCACGTGCGGATTAATGCCACATTGTTTGTACTTGAAAGGACCGTACGTTCATACACAAAACCAAATAAGATTAACTCTATAAAACGTTACAATATTACTGCTGCATAATTCTAATTATTCTATATTAATTAATCTATTGGACTTCACTACACCTCACTATGATTTCACAGTTTTCTACATTTATGCTTTCGAAATATCTTATCACGTTAATAATATATCTTTGTGGTGGTCTACCTTTTCTCCTATACTACACTGGTTTTATTTTCGGGACAAGTTTTGGCATTCTTTCACTTCCTATTATTTATCTATGTCCTAACCAACCCGCTCTTTGTGACAATAAAGCTAGTTATTTTTACATTGTTGTATAGCAACATATATATATATATATATATATATATATATATATATATATATATATATATATATATGTTATATTTCGTTATATTTCTTTGGTCGTTGTTCTTCGCCATCCCATGTTTGTGCTAATTCCGCTGTAAATTGATCATAACATTTTTCATTCCCATCTTTCCAACAGGTCTATTTAAGTTTTTCCAAAACCCAAGATTCACATCCGTATGTTACAGTTGGTCTGATTACTGTCTTGTAAAATCGGATTTTTGTTTTTCGTGATACATACATACTTTGATTTCAGTAAAATTCTTAATGCTCCATATTTTTGGTTCCCTTTTGATCCTGATTTTTATTCCATGTTTATGTCCATTCTCATCTATTTTCAGTACTGTTGTTTATTTTTATATTGAAATAACTTTCTTCTGCTTGTTGGTATCTTTCATAACCATATATTTTGTCGTTTGTCGACTTAGTACTCCCATATCTCTCTGGGTCTTCCTCTTGATCTTTTAGTTTCTGACTTCCATCGGGTGACCTTTTTGATCAGTAGGTCGTTTTTCCTTCTCTCTATGTGTCACAGTTATATCAGTCTTTGCGCTTTAATAAATCTAACTATATCTTCTACCTGCATTAGGTCTCTTAGTTCATGGTTCATTATTTTTCTCATTTCTTCGTTTTCCATTCTTATCGGACCCATGATTCTTCTGAGGATTTAATTTCGCATTTTCTTTATTTTTCTTCATCTTTATCTGTGAGGCACATTATCTCAGCTACGTGTGTAACTACTGGTATGATTGCACCTCTGTATATTTTTATTTTGTATTTCTGGATGAGTTCTTGTCTATTAGCCTAGGATACCTCCGGTATGTTTTGTTGCCTGATATTAAACCTTTGACATTAAACCTTGTCATTAAACCTGCACGAAGTCTTGTAGTATTGCAAAGTATAAAGACATTCAGTGTAGTCAATGATCATTGCAACAATTTTGATGCAAAATCGGTTTCAAGATATCAGTGCTACACAAACGACGAATATTAATGTAACATTCACGAATATCTGAATGGAGAATAAAATATTTGATAACGAAATTGATAAGCGAAGTTACGTGAAGAAAATATTCTAATTAATTATCTAGACGAAATATAATTCAACACCCATGAAACAGTGAAGAAAAGATGGACTAATGGAACGCAAAACTACACTACAAATAAATACTCCTTAGAGTCTAAAAAAAAAAAAATCAAAATAAAAAAAAAACAATCTAAACACTTGATCTAAAAAAGGGAAATAGAAAATTTCCTTATGAAACATGATTAATATTACAAAAAAAACTACATAAAAAAACAGCTGATGAAGGTACTAAAAGCAAAAGAGATCTTCAAACAATATAAGATCGAGATAATGGTCAAATAACGTGAAATTACAGTTATTGGAATTTCGACCTATATATGCCTTACATATTTAAACTAATAGACTTAATCTGGCTACAACGGACACATTCGCTGAAAAAATGAAACGCAAAAATTCAGAATTGAGAACAGGAACTTCAATTTTCAAACCTAAAACTTGGATCAGTTATGTGCAACATGCAGTTATGGAAGAAAACCAATACAGTCAACGTTTGGTGGTACCGTTGATTACAGAGATAACAGTGATGACGAAATCCAATGAATAACCGGAAATATAAAAAATAAAAATGATTCTATTAATCATACTTATTTTTTTTTCTATTTCCATTCCCTATACTTCTGTAAAACTTATATGACTACCTTAAAGGAAGGAGATTTAAAGATCAAGTATTAAAAAGACTATCGTGACTATTGCGTTCTTTGTATACAATAAAGCACTACAAATAAGAGATGCTATAATTCCAAATTGTTCTTTTGTTATTATAAAGAAATTATCATTTTACTTCGTTTAGTGGTCAACTCAATGTCTGCAGGTGATTATATGTATTAGAGGTCAAAGCAATAATATTGGAATAGTGATTTTCCGTTGTAACCCTTTAAGGACGCGTTCAATACAGTAATATAAAAGTAAAGAATATAAAAGGTTTACAAGATCTGTTATTTCTAAAACCTCAAACATACACAAATATCTGACCAGGTACCAAGTCTGGCAAGGTGCTTTGTCTTCTTAACATATTTGTATTCATTGCAATACTTTTTATACGTTTTGTTTGACACAAATGTAAAAAATGGCATTCCATCTACAACTAGATTGCGCAAAAATGACACAACACAATCTCTCAATCTCAATAGAATTGAGTGTATATGGAACTTGCTTCAAGAAGGAATTGTTCCACATTTGGGAAAATTTGTAATGCGTTTTATTTCCGGATGCTTCCAGAAGTGCGGAAGTCAGTACGGTGGAGCCTTATAAGAGGAAACAATTTAACTTGAGAAAGGATAACTACAGTAGCAAAGCAACCAATTTGTGGCAATAATGTCAGAAGACCCTGAAATCTCAAAGCAACAACTAACACGCTCATTGATACGACTTCCTGAAAAAAGGAACGTCAATCAATAAGATCCAGTGAAGAACAATGAAATGGAGTGAAATCCCTTCCACATTGTAACTCTTGAAGATATAATAAATTTTATTTATTAATGTTTTAACTATTTGATTATTGAAAGTTACAGTGGTTTACTACATTTTTTCAATTTAAATAAGTTTTTAAATTCGTCACGTGTTTTATCTCTGACCATTTCTTAGTTAAAACAAAGTTGGCAGGCGGTTTTTTTCACGTTGCAGCGTTAAAGTTTCAGTTAATGCATATACTTTATTTGCATAATATCGGATATATTTACATGGATTAAGTATTTTGTACTATAACATGTTTTGTAATTTTTAATTTTTACTACCATTTTTTTTTTGTAAAACTGGGTTGCTTTTTACCAACAAATCTCACATGTAAGTTGTCTTTTATATTATTTATCTCTTTTTACTTTGCTTGGAGATGCCATCTCCATTTTCAATCGGCATTCTCCTTTTAATTTAAAGAACTGTTTTTCCTGCTAAGACCAGCTTTGTTCTTCACTTCCAATCTCACTTTTTAAACAACAGCCATCTTCAAGTTTGATCAATCACTCTAAAAGTATAATTTTAATAAAACATTAGTTGGCGTCGGGACGTCTCCTATCGAACTCAGCATGTATCCTATCGAAGGCAAAATCTCGGTATTTATAAATAGCGAACAACGTCTCGAATTTTATAAACTTTTGATTCGGTTAATTTTAAATGAACCTTCAAAACGATCTAAAATAAATAACTTTAGTTTACGTAGCAGGAAACTCTTGAACTCGTAAGTTGTTGAAACAAAGACAAATGGCGCGTTGGCAAAAAACAGGTATGCAAAGTTTGCGAACGCCCGTATACTGAATGCTTTGCCAATATCGACAATAATGTAAGAGTACAATATAATATAGAATGTAGTTAATTAAGACTCCTACAAGTTTGGGATGAAAATAGTGAAATTAAATAGAACAAAACGGTATATACAGGGTGATAATTGGCAATAGGA
This sequence comes from Diabrotica balteata, assembly GCA_918026665.1. Taxonomy (NCBI): domain Eukaryota; kingdom Metazoa; phylum Arthropoda; class Insecta; order Coleoptera; family Chrysomelidae; genus Diabrotica; species Diabrotica balteata. The sequence continues at coordinate 131,347,836 of OU898276.1, forward strand.
CGATTTTGAACTAAATGGTAAGAAATTTGCAAGAAAATAGTATTTTATTACTATCAAAATGAAGCTTATGTTATGCCATTTACAATCTAATTAAATATGGAAAATCATTTCATCAAGATGAGATCAAATTTCGATCCTCTTTATGACATCCTCCATAACACGCTCTAACATCGCTCGATCAATAGTCAGGATTTCCTGACGAATTGCGTTCTTCAACTCGATCAATTTACGAGGCTTGCTAGCGTATACACGACTATTTAAATAACCCATAGAAAAAAATCACAAATTAACAGGTCTGGAGACCTTGGATGCCACGGCAAATCTCCGAAACGTGAAATGAGTTGTCCTGGGAACAGATTGCGGAGAATATTTATTGAAGCGAGGGCAGTATGTGCCGTGGCATCATCCTGCTAAAACCACACATTCTTTTTGTTTCCTGCATAGTTCTGGAACCAAAATTTTTTGGATTATGTCAGCGTAGCGAGTATGGCCCAGTAATTCCAGTCGGGAAAATGGCACAACACACTGTGACTTTTTGAGAATGTAAAGGACACTTATGGAGATTTCGTGGGTTTTCAGAAGCTCAATACCTGTAATTCTGTTTATTAAAGGTTCCGTCCAAATGGAAATGAGCTTATTCGCTCATTCGAAGATGCTGACCAAAGTTATCCTCCAAAAGAGCTTGCATTGCCGTAGCGAAATCCTCACGTTGTTCAGCATCTCTTTCCATTAATTTCTGGACAATCTTCAATTTATAGGAGTGAAATTTCAGGTCCTTATGCAACATTTTTCTAAACGATTCCCGATTAATGTTTAACTCAATTGCATGTTTTCGGGAGGACCGTGTAGAGCTTCTGACGGATAAATGTATCGTATGCAAAGTGCGATGTTCTACCGTCCACTTCCCTATGTTTACTGTAATGGCATACATATATATATATATATATATATATATATATATATATATATATATATATATATATATTGTTATGCTATTTAAATTGTATTCTATTGCTTATTTAGAAAAGATCCTGTCTATATTTATTAAATGATCTAATCTCCAATTAATCACAATAAATCAGCATTAATTAATTACAATCTCAGGCTATTTAACTTGTACTATTTACCTTTGATCGTGGATTCAAAATATTTTCCAATTGGCTTCCTAATTGGGATAGGTAATATGACCTGAATAAAATACACAGAATTTCAACTGAAGTATATGTGAGATGTCCTTTATTTTATTGAAATTTTATATAACAATCAATCCTGTAATATTTGCAATACAATACTTTAAATATATGAGAAGTTGTTTTCTATCATGGACCCAAATGTTATTTTACATTGATTTTTAATATGTGTTATAACTAAGCTCTCTTTATAATTTTTTTCTTTAAATGATCGCAAAATTAACTGTCTCTATTATTTATTCAATTTATTTAATTAATAAATGAAAACCACACTCCTGCTCTAATGAAAATTGACTGACCTTTCGTTATCTGCCGTTGCAATTCTATGGCCACGCCATAAAAAAAAAACCTTTCTCTGCTTCTGCTCCTATTTTGGTCCAGAAGACGTACACCTTTCTCCTATCTGTCCTTGTATCTGCAACCCAACAACTCGTGTAATTCTATGCAGCCTCCTTTTGAACCAATCTCCGCGCCTGTTTATAACTTCAAATGTTTCCGGCTTCGTCTGATATTAATATTCTTATACCCTTTGGTTTTTCTATCTCTCTGTACCCCGTTCCTCACACTGATCAGCTTTTACACAGCAAATAAACACACCCGGTAAATTACGTCTTCGGGACTTCAAACAAACACAAACCACAAAGCTCCTTCCTTCTTGGGCGACGAAAACTGACTAACTCCTTTCCTCTCTCCTATCTCATAGCCAAAACCACTCCCTCCTTGCATTCAAAAATTGACCAATAAAAATCTTCTACCTCTGTGACGTATATCGTTACCAACCAACTCTCTCTATAAAACGTCATTCGGGTAATTCCAGAAAACAACATTCTTTAATTATTCTAACTAAATCTATCTGCTTTACAAATATTTCTTACTAATAGCTACAAACGATACCTGTTTCTCAATTCAATGTCTTTTGTTAATAAACTTTTACCGATATAATCTTTCGGGGGGAAAAACCACCGCACATCCCGGTCTATTGTTTAAACACTTTCTATATACACTTTTATTACGGGTAAATCCATTCCACAATAACCGACTTATTTAAATTTCTTATCGATAATATTTGAAAGTCTTGTCTCTGAGGCCTAATGAACAATTCTTCGAACAACTTAAAATACATATTTTGTCTTATACAGGATGTTTGAAAATTTATATGCCCGTGTCTTTATGAAATATCAATAATTTTAATTTTTATTTAAGTAATAAAATTTGTATATCGGTTTTTTATTGCTTATGGACATTCAAAAGTACAACAAATCCCCGCCTTTGTAATCGATAAAATTTATCAATCTATGCAACTAAATTTTCTCGAGGCAAACTAAAACGCACTTCCTGTATGCTATCTGTACTTATGCTACGTATTTTGTGGCCACTCGGTTTTCCTTATTTATCAGCGTTTCATAGTCTCTTAAAATTTTACGCAAATCATTTTCTTTGCCTTCTCCACATATCAATTTTTTGTCTCTCCCATCAAATTCTTCGCACATATTCACCGTGTACTCCGTGTCTTTTTCAAACACCACTGTCTCCATTGTGTCCTCTTCATTTTCCTTTGTTTTTTTTTTTTTGTTGGGCTCGTCTCTTCTTTTGAGGAATCCCATATGTTCTTTTCAACTGAATCCTTTTCCTTTTCCTTTCTTCGTCACCAGGTTCATTTCCACCGTTTGTTCTTTCTCTGATTCGTCCGTAATTTGTTTCTCTTGTTCCTTATCCTGTTCTTCTTCTTTTTCCTTTGTTATTTTCATCGTATTGGTTTTGAAGTCGATCACTACATGTTTTTCCGTTAATTCGTCAACGCCTACAATCATGTCATGTGACATATTCGGCATTATTACACATTGAAGTGCATACATATTTTTTTTCAATCGTACCATTACTCGTATACCTTCATTTATTGTTGCCAATGTCCGTTTATTTGCGCCCACTAAATTCACCCTAGGTATTTTATAAATTAGACTTGTTAAATTTACTTCTTCGATTAATTTTCTGTTGACCAGTGTTATTTCAGAGCCTGTGTCTATCATAATTTTAATTGGTTTCTCATTTATAAATCCATCCACAAATTTTAAATTAACTCCATTTCTCTTTTCATTGTTTCCTGCCAGTTTAATAAATTCCTTGGGGTGACAAAAAATTCCTGTTTGTTTCTTCGTTTTTAGTGAGCGCCTTCTTGAAAACACGCCTGTTGTTCTTCTGTGTTTTCTCGCCCGTCATCTTCTCTCTCATATTCATTTTCTTCTCTTTGCATATTATTTATTTCTCTTCTGTTCTCTTTTGGTCTATCATTCCCGTATCGGTTACCGCGAGATTCCTGTTCATTCCGTGGGTTATTGTATCTGTTTCCTTGGTATGGGCGGTTATTTCTACTCTGATTTTCCCGATCCCTGTTTTCATTCCATCTCTGGGTTCTGGGTTCATAATTCTCTCTTCCTTTCGGTCTATTTTCGTATCCCCGTCTAGGTATGAATTCTCGTCTTGGATAATCTCTTCTAAAATTTTGACCTCTATCTCTATATTCTTGGTTTTCTCTTTGTCTATAATTTTCTTGCGGTCTTCTTTCTCTTCTTTCATGCCTACGTGATTCTCTCATTTGCAAAAATTGACATAAGCTGTCAATGTCCTTGTAATTTTGGAGATTTATGTGGTCTTCCAAGGTATCTTCAAAGTGTCGCGATATCAACTCTACCAATTGTTCTGATGAATAATTATATTGCAAATGTTTTGCATTATTATAGAGTTGTAATGCGTACATCGTTTCTGATACGCCCATCCTCTCATGGTATTTTCCATTTTGTAACTCTTTATTTACTTGTAGTTGCTGGATTTTTCCCCAGAAATAATTTAAGAATCTTCTCTCAAAATCTTGCCAATTGTCAAATTCTTCTTCCTTGCTGACAAACCAAAGATTTGCCTCTTCTTTGAGATGGTTTCGGATGGTTTCCTTTGCTGTTGCAAACGGTCCTATGTATGTGACTTTTTTCTTTAGGTTATTTATAAAAGGCACTGGGTGTAGTTTCCTTATATCCCCGCCAAATCGTACTTTTACGTCTTCTGTGCTATGTACGATAACTTCCTTTCTTTCTACTCCTCTTATCTCCATCTCTGCAATTTGTTTTTCATTTTGCTTAAGTTTCCTTTCCATTTCTTTCCTGTCTTCTAGTAACGCCATTTCAAATTTTTCTTCTAACTGTTCCAGTTCCTTTTTATGGACAGCCTTAATATCCTTCATTTTAGTTTCCATTTCTTCTCTCTGCATCTCTAGTTTCCTCTCTGTTTCACTAACTTTTTCTAAACAGACTTTTATTTCGTTTTCATATTTGTCCATACGCGTTTCCATTTTTTGTTCCATTTTTCTTTGGTTTTCTTCCAATTTGTCCAATTTTTGTTCCGTTCTTTGTTGTGATTCATCCAATTTTTGTTCCGTTCTTTGTTGTGATTCATCCATCTTCTGTGATTGGAGTTGCATCATTTGTATTAATTTTTCTATTCCCGATTCTTGTTTTTCTGTCTCCATTACTGTTGTGTCTAATACGTCTTCCTGGTCTGAATATTCTTCCTGTTCTGATTTATCTTCTTGTTTTTTGTTCTCTTTGCTCTTGTTTCTTGTGTTTGGCATTTATTCTGTTTTTATCCCCGCCAAATATAAAATTCTACTGGTCTGTTGCAACAAACGGGACTTTTCTTGTTCAAATGTAATAACTCTTGAGTACGAGTATCAAATTTCAATATCCCACAAATAAATCAAATGGTAAAATATCAAATGTCAAATTCAATCAAATAAATCACGTATGGTAAAATTATCAAATGTAAATATCACACAAATAAATCAATTATGGTAACCTATAAATTGTCAATATCACGAATAAATCAATTATGGTAAATTGTATCTTAAAAAAATATATAAATCTTTATGTCCTCAAATTTTACATAATATTTCACTTTATCCACGGCATTCTTCTTCTTCTTCTTCTTTTGCCCTTTAATTCGTCCAATTTTGAACATAGGCTTCCCCCAGTTTCCTCCATTCGCTTCTGTTTTGTGCTTTCTGTTTCCAGTGTATTCCTCCTATCTTTCTAATGTCATCTCCCCATCTCATCTGGGGTCGTCCTCTTGCTCTCTTTCCTGTCCATGGTCTCCATTGTTGTATCGTGTTGTTCCACCTATTGTCTGTTTGTCTGGCGTTATGACCTGCGAAACTCCATTTTAGCCTGGCTATATGTTGACCTGCGTCTTTGACTTTTGTTTTGTTTCTTATCCAGATGTTTTGCTTCTTGTCTTTTAATTTTACTCCCAACATTGCTCTCTCCATGGCTCTTTGTGTCTTCACTATCTTATCCATGTTTGCTTTGGTCAGAGTCCATGTTTGGCATGCGTATGTGAGAATTGGGAGTATGCACTGGTCAAACACTCTTGTTTTTAAGTACTGTTGTATTTTCTTATTCTTTAGGACCCATTTTAATTTCCCAAATCCTGCCCAGGCTAATCTGACTCTTCTTTTTACCTCCGCTGTTTGGTTTTCCTTATTTATTTTTATTATCCACGGCATATAAACTTTCAAATATCTGCTCGTCTATTCCTATCCTTTCAAATTTGCCAACTAGAAATATTTTTCAAAGCTTTACACGTTGGGGGCCATTTTGTTATGCTATTTAAATTGTATTCTATTGCTTATTTAGAAAAGATCCTGTCTATATTTATTAAATGATCTAATCTCCAATTAATCACAATAAATCAGCATTAATTAATTACAATCTCAGGCTATTTAACTTGTACTATTTACCTTTGATCGTGGATTCAAAATATTTTCCAATTGGCTTCCTAATTGGGATAGGTAATATGACCTGAATAAAATACACAGAATTTCAACTGAAGTATATGTGAGATGTCCTTTATTTTATTGAAATTTTATATAACAATCAATCCTGTAATATTTGCAATACAATACTTTAAATATATGAGAAGTTGTTTTCTATCATGGACCCAAATGTTATTTTACATTGATTTTTAATATGTGTTATAACTAAGCTCTCTTTATAATTTTTTTCTTTAAATGATCGCAAAATTAACTGTCTCTATTATTTATTCAATTTATTTAATTAATAAATGAAAACCACACTCCTGCTCTAATGAAAATTGACTGACCTTTCGTTATCTGCCGTTGCAATTCTATGGCCACGCCATAAAAAAAAACCTTTCTCTGCTTCTGCTCCTATTTTGGTCCAGAAGACGTACACCTTTCTCCTATCTGTCCTTGTATCTGCAACCCAACAACTCGTGTAATTCTATGCAGCCTCCTTTTGAACCAATCTCCGCGCCTGTTTATAACTTCAAATGTTTCCGGCTTCGTCTGATATTAATATTCTTATACCCTTTGGTTTTTCTATCTCTCTGTACCCCGTTCCTCACACTGATCAGCTTTTACACAGCAAATAAACACACCCGGTAAATTACGTCTTCGGGACTTCAAACAAACACAAACCACAAAGCTCCTTCCTTCTTGGGCGACGAAAACTGACTAACTCCTTTCCTCTCTCCTATCTCATAGCCAAAACCACTCCCTCCTTGCATTCAAAAATTGACCAATAAAAATCTTCTACCTCTGTGACGTATATCGTTACCAACCAACTCTCTCTATAAAACGTCATTCGGGTAATTCCAGAAAACAACATTCTTTAATTATTCTAACTAAATCTATCTGCTTTACAAATATTTCTTACTAATAGCTACAAACGATACCTGTTTCTCAATTCAATGTCTTTTGTTAATAAACTTTTACCGATATAATCTTTCGGGGGGAAAAACCACCGCACATCCCGGTCTATTGTTTAAACACTTTCTATATACACTTTTATTACGGGTAAATCCATTCCACAATAACCGACTTATTTAAATTTCTTATCGATAATATTTGAAAGTCTTGTCTCTGAGGCCTAATGAACAATTCTTCGAACAACTTAAAATACATATTTTGTCTTATACAGGATGTTTGAAAATTTATATGCCCGTGTCTTTATGAAATATCAATAATTTTAATTTTTATTTAAGTAATAAAATTTGTATATCGGTTTTTTATTGCTTATGGACATTCAAAAGTACAACAATATATATATATATATATATATATATATATATATATATATATATATATATATATATATATATATATAATATATATATATATATATGTATATATCCTGATCATATGGTCGATCAGTGTGCGCGTGTGTGTGTATGTGTTTTTCTTTGTACATCCTCTGTATTCGGTTCTTTGCGAGTACGTCCCTGGTCTTTAGGAGTCTTCTTGTAGCTTGGTGGAAGAAGAATTGTGTCCTGTTCTCAGGCGCCTCAGTGGTGTATACTGAAGCCTTTCTCTGATGGTTGCATTTGTTCTTCTGTCTTCGCATGATGATCCTTCGATTATTCTGTAACATGATATCTCTGCTCTTTCAGTTTCTTCCAGTTGGTCTCTGATGTAGAACTCCATACTGGGACCGCATATAGGATCACTGATCTCACGCATACCTCGTAAAGTTGGATCTTCTTGGCCGTCGATAGTGATCCTTGTTTGTATGTCTGGTGCTAATAACATTTTCTCTCTTTTTGTCATTTTGTCTTCACAGTATCTTAGTAATTGGATTTTTCAAGATTACAAGAAAGCTGCCTTTCTTGTAATCTCGTTGTATCCTTAGGCTGTATGGTGTGCGTTGAAGTCTTCTGCTAGGACATTGCTTCTATTTATTCCAGAGCTAGATTGTTTCCTCCTTTCCTGTAAAGTGAAAAAATGTTAGTACTGCCTTTTTGATACCTACGTTTTCAAAAGATTGTATGTTATCTACTACTTGGTTCCATTTAATATTATTTTTAATGTATTTGGCTACTCTCCTATGATTAGGAGTATCTCCTCTACCATATCTATCATAGTTTGTGATCCTTGGCCATTACGTGTTCGTTGTATGGTGTTTCTCAGTTTCTGAAATGCAGATGATGTCCGGACTTTTCCTTATTACCATCTCCCTTAGTTTGTTTGCTCTTAGTCTCAGCGAGTCTATGTTGAATTGAAGTATCTTCAGGCGTTTAATTGGCATTGTAGAGCTCCTCTTATTTCAAGAAAACTGTTGCTTATTCTCGAAATGATTTTGCCTCTTCTTTCATGTCCTGGAGGAGTACCATTATCTTTTCCACGTTGACTATTATTTTAATTTCAGCTCATGTCCTCTTGATATTTCCTGATCCCTTTCCGCTAGGTTGGTTGTTGCTTTGATCTGCTTGTCTTCTTGCTGTTTGTGTTGTAGCAGCTGTTCTTGGAGCTGGTCTGTTCTTCATATTCTTCTGGGCCTGGTTGTTCAAGTATTCTATGTGTTCTTTGCACATTGTGTAATTGGCAATGTGTTCTTCTCTACAATTGTAGCATTTGACCTCATATTGAACTCCTTTTGGTAGGGGGCAGTTCTGGTGAGGTGATTTAGTGCACATTTCATGCACCTTGGCACATGCCACATTGAAAATATGGCTATTTTCAGGAAACACAAAAAAACTGTTTATCTGCAAAACTAAATATGTTACAAAAAATTTATCAATTATAAACTTTTACAAATTTATAATTATAAAGTACGTATAAAGTATTTATGAAGTAATTATTGCAGTCATTTTATTAGCATACTTCGCCACTGCATATTTCCAACGAAATACAAGAACAAATTATCTTCCAGGAAGAAATGTATACAAGAGTTTGACAAAGTTCGGCACACACGCTTGCTATATTAATTAAAAGGACATCTTAGTCCTATTTTAACGAGCATTATTTTCGAGTCTAAGTTGATGATGATTAACAAAAATAAAAGCAAGTGTGCAATAGGGTAGCGTCCTAGAGCCATGTTTTTATCTTTTATATAGTCTGGAGATTAAACTAACCAGTGGCATATAGTAGTAACAGCAATATTCGTGGCCGACACTGTAATGATATTCCTAAACTGGGATCTAACAGGAGCCAATGAAAAACTAATGAATCATGTAATTTAAGACAGCACATGTAGTATTGAGAACAAGCTGAAGCTTTTCTTCTGGTAAGCATAGATAACACTCCCGTACTCACCAAAACACAGACGAAATATCAACGACTTCATATCTAAGATGAAAAAATAATGTGGAAACGCATATACATAGAAGCCAAGAGACATCACTCGAGCTAACAATCAAGAGCTAGGCTATAAGCGAAAAATCACAGCTATCAGTAGAAAATAATATAAAAGTATATAAGACAATACCAAATGTAATGCTGGGCGTATGGAATAGAACAATGGGAATACAGTTAACTATCCAACATTACAAAGTACTGTAAGATTGAATAACAAAGAGTGAGACTAGAATATATAAAATATTTCAAGTATCTTTAAAAATTCATCTTTTTCTTGGCATTAACACCTTTCTTCGCCACCTGAATATTTTAAATATAACCTATCAAAGTGCCATATTGCTACCATTGTGAGATTAAAAACTATACATGGAAAATATGCAGCAGATCTGCATAAATTAGGAAAATTCAACAGTATGCTTTTGAGAACATGTTTGTATTAGAGATTTGAATCCTATTCTCCTGGAATGAAAATTAACGAGAGCTCTATATAACCAATTATATTTTAATCTACAAGAACAAGTGTGTTTTCCAATTGGTATGAAGTATTTACTAAGTTTCCATAAACATTGTCATTTGACAGAAACAGTTAAGATGTAATATAATGGCAGAAAATAACAAATAAAAATCTGTGGCTAAAGGAACTGCTTCCAAGCCATCTTCTCACACACATATAAAATACTGTAGATACTGAAGATGTTCGAATTAAACAAACTAATAATGACAACTCTATGATCTAAAGATAATATATCTAACGGAAGTCATCTGATTCATAAAAATATTCAATGTAAAAAATACACACTCTTCTGCCAACCAGTGTAAATGTACGTAAAAGACCATAGCCAGAAGACCTAAAGCCCTGTGTTTGCTTTACCATCGATGTATACTCATATTATGGTACCTGCTACAAGCTCTTTTTACAGTATTACTGATTATTCTGTGTTTATCGAGTTGTATGCAAATGACTCATGGAAATTTTAATAATTAATCAAATATACGTGCGGTTTTTGAAAAAGTTTAAATCTAAACAATTTTTGATGGGGACACATTTTTTTCTATAAAATATAAGCGATTACACATGTATAAAAACATCTGACTGATGCAAACGTGTATTAATAGAATACTTAAATAAAATATAGATTTGATTATAATAAGTTATATCATAAACAATATGATAACTTATCTTAACTAATTACACTGCTTTATCATTTAAATAATATAAATAATGAATATTTCTCATTGATTGAAAATTGAGTTTTAAGAATTTCAGCAGTAAACAATTAATAATTATTATATCATCAACGCCAATTAAGAACCCATCTGATAAATTGAAGACTGAGACTGAAGACAAATAATTACAATAGATTACAGAAAAGATGTTATATAAACCTTCTAGCGTGAACTAATCATACACTCTAAACTATTAAAATATCTTCATATCGTTCTAAAGTTATTTTGTTCTGGCATTTTGGTTGAATTGTGGCGTTTTTCAGACACCCTATTTCCGAGGCTTATTGACAGTCTTATGATAATATTCCGATGATGTAGAAATCACTGAAAGATAATTAGAACAAGAGCTCAGAACGGCTAACATATATAATCTATCAAAAAATAAATAGTAAGTCACAAATCATAAACTCGATACTAAGAATAGGCTACTTTCCTGCACAATGGAAGTTAGCAGAAATTATTACTATTCCAAAACCAGGAAAACCTTCGTATGCGATTACATCCTACCGACCATCAGCCTATTACCAGTTATTTCCAAAGTCGCAGAGAAAGTCATTGCCAGTAGACTGATTGTTGAAATACAGATTAACAATATTATACCTAATCATGAGTTCTGTTGTCGCCAAAAACACGGCACAACTGAACAAGTGCATAGGGTGGTAGAAAAGATACAATCAGCCTCCTAGGAAAAGAGCTTTTGCAATATCATTTTCCTGGATGTTAGTCAAGCATTTGACAAGGTCTTGCATCTAAAATTGCTATTTAAACTTAAGAACGCAATACCTCACTATACACGATACTAAATTCATACTTTAAAGAAAGAATATTTTATGCAAGATACGAAGAAAATGTATCTAACATCTACAACATAAAGGCAGGGGTTTCGCAAAGCAGTGTCTTGGGACCAATTCCCAACACTATTAAGTAACAAAATATTAATGTATAAAGCAATCATCCTACCTATCTGGACATACGGGATTGAACTGTTGGGAACTGCAGCAAATAGCAACATAGAAATACTAGAGCAATTTCAATCTAAGGCTCTTCGTGCCATCACTGATGCGCGTGGTTCATTCCAAATGCAGATATTTACAGGTATTTATATCATAATCCTGTTAATTTTTTATCTATACGAGAAGAAACGAGCTTTCAGCACTTATCCATCCCCACACTTTGACCGAGAATACTTTACTATTTCTTAAATGATGAGTATACCGTTGATCAAACCTATGATTTATCGGTCTACAAACTCTTACTGTGATCTTTACTATAAGATTGAAATACAATTACTATATTACGAATTCATTACAAAATTCAACTCATCTTCTCTTGTGAAACACAGGAATGCTGCCTGGACACGCTGTCGAGCTGTGGCAAAAGGTGCTTCTCTCAGATAATCTACTAACATCACATCTTGTTGCTCTATGGAGATCTGTCTTCTTGAACCACCCAACCGTGCGATAGAGGCAAAATGATCCAAATCTGCAGCAAATTGCCTCAGTGGCCAACCTTCTTCGAATTAGGCGATTTCTCATGTTTTTTGCGCGTCATTTAAATGCATTCTAGACTTGTTGGACGCGTTTAATACACTTTGACATTTAGCAAATCCGTACGACACTTCGATTTGACCGTATTACAGTAAAAATGAAGGTGTAAACTACTGACTGAGCGTAGCGTACAACGTATGTATTTGTGTTCATGTTCCATACATTCTTTTATAACTGTAACATATCTCACATTTATCTAATTACATAGTTAACGTAGTTTAAAATAATCCTCAATTGAGGTGTGTTTTGTGCAACTTGCCTTGTTTAATTTTCTGGCACGTTCCGAAGAATTATAATATTTTTAGCACATGCGTGATTTTCCTCAGCCCATGTTATGCCGGTATTGAAACAGTTTAATCTTGCATCTGGTTTTACTTTTACCTTATCTGGTTTGCTTTCTTTCCTCGGTCACTCCAAACCAAGAATGTAAAGCTTCTTTACTTGTCTCGAATCCTGTTTCTGATACATTTTGAAACCAATCGGTAATAGGTAGATTATCTTCAAGGTCAAATTTTTTTGTTTCTTGGGATACAGCATTCATTGTAGGCCATAGCTTTTTCTGTGATAATTGTATTAAGTCAAGTGAAAGAGAGCACTATGCGAGAGGGAATATAACATCGGTCAAATTAATTTTTAGTGGCTCTGCTTTATTCCTTAAAACTAATATGGTTGAGCAATTTATTTTTATACATTTTTTTTTAATTGCCGCATTGCCAGATTCCAGTAAGAGCCTAAAAAGGTAACCATTGATTCTGACAGGCATTCTGACAGAAATCTTTTTTGGACATCTACGTCACGGAACAAGACACCCTGGCGTCTTTCGCTCGAGTAGGATACTGGGCCAGAAGACCCCAGGTTAGTGCCGGATTAACCGTGTTCTGGCTAAAACCTTTTAAATACCGTTCCAAAGAGGTGGTCTTGCCACTCAATAAACAAATAAAATAAAAAAATATACAAATAACCATACCTATTACCGTAAATCAGAAAATATTTCAGACGTTAGGCCATAAACTAATATATAATCTTAACCATAAATTTCAGATCTCTGGCTCAATTTCCTCTTCTGTCCTCCTGCTCCTTTTTCTTCATCACCCCAGAAATCAGACAGTATACTTATTTTTATACATTGGATTTTGCCTTTTGGATCACTTTTTGATCCATCGACTGCAATAAAGGTGTGAAGTTTGGTGATAGGAAGATGGTTTGGATATTCCCATCACTTGAAAGTTCTTGTTCATTTGTGTAGTCTGGAGCATTGTAATTACGAGGAAAGTTTTTATTGGTAAATTGGATCTTTTTATAAACTTCTTCACCTGATAAAGTCTTTATGAAACCATTCACTAATATCTCTCTCGTGACCCAACTTTTCAATTGGTTTTTTTAGCGGACTGACAGACAAATGTTTTTAAAAAATATGGGATTTTTAGTTTTCCCAATCACCAAAAAATCCAATTTGTGTGTTGCAGTAACATTTGAACACGGAATAAATGTGATTATATCTTTACTTCCTTTATGATCTGGCGCGCTCGCTTCTTTAGAGGATACGATTGTTTGTTGGGCAATAGTCTCCAAAATAGACCACTTTTATCTGCCTTATCGATTTGGTCACGAAGAAGACCCGGTTTTTCTACATTGTCTTTAAAATTCTGGATAAATGGCTGCACTTCAAATCCGTTAGAATTTGAAGTGCAGCCACTTCAAATGTGAAAAATTAACCATTTTTCATCCGATATAGTTAGCAGACGGATACCAAATCACTTTTTAAATTTATCCAGCTACCCAACACTGGTCCGAAAATCATCTTGCTTTGTAATTTTTCTTACAAAATTCTCTTGCTTGCTTTCAGAATTTCTCCAGATACATGAATGTGTTTAGAACTCTCTTACATGAATCACATGTAGACAGCTTTTTTCATCTTTCGATATTCATCAACTCTTAATGTTTTGCGATTTCCTGATCCAGATTCCATCGTCTTCAGGCGGTCCATATTCTAGTTCAACTCCATATTCTTTTGCCAATTTGCACATGTTTTCTCCACTATCTAACTTTTTTAAAATGTTCATTTTATCTTTCACAGCTAGAGTGTTTGTTTACGATTACTTGAAATTTTTAACGACAATATTCTACTTAAAACAGCAAGTAAATATGTACGTACGTAGACGTACGTATGACGGAGCGCATGCGTGGTGTCTCTGTTTAAGAAGGGATGGGGGAGAACACGGTAGATGGTGGCGAAATATTGGACGTGTCGGTTTATTGAAGTGTTGGATTAGTGAGATTCTACTGTAATCTTAATATCTTTGAGTCCAGGTTTTTTCTTGTAAAAATTTTATCAGATGGATATGACGAACTTTATCGAAGATAATATATAAAAAAAGCATACAGACATAACAGTCTGTAAAGCATACAGACATAACATCACGTAAGAATAACGTGTTGTAGGTGCTTAGACCATCTCGAAATCCAAATTGAGTTCGGCTGATATTTTGTTCTAGCTTTCTGGATATTCTAGCATGTATCACTTTTAAGCATGCTCTCAACGTATGTCCCATCAGGATTAGAGTGCGGTAATCTTGGTCTTTACGTTCTGTCTTTTATCCATGTCATGGATACTTTAGGTATTGCATTCTTACATATTGTCTTTATAGGCTCGATAAATGCTGATTTAAAGTGATTCTATTTTTCGATTATGTTATTTTCGTTTTAATATTCTTCTCTTAGATCAAGTGGTCTTAAATTATTTTATTCTTTCAATTTTTGGTGTATCTCTTTTTTTCTATAAATATCCAATATCAGTACATTCCAACACACAATAGGAACAAAACACAAAATCTCGAATTTGCCTTTATATCTGAACGGCATATTTTGTTGAAAGATCCCTGACTTTTTTATGTTAAACAAATGAGATTAATGTATGTTTTTGAAATTTGTTATTTAGCAAATTATGTATTTTCTCTTATATCCATTACTTTTTGCAAGTAAGTTAATAATTGTTGTAATTTTCTGCTAACGTGGAAATATATTATAGTTGTATCATTAAAAGATGGGAAGGGAAAAATATTGTATCTAAGGGATGTTTTATTTTAATTATGTAGTAAACGATGGTTTATAGAATAATACAAACCTACTTCTTATTATTAATTTTTTATAATCATTAGTTAAAAATGTATTACAATATTGACTGCATTCACTTGGTAGAAGACCTTGCACTAGAATTGAAGGTTCGTTCAACATTAAATGACATCATATTTTGTTATGAGATGCGTTATTAAAATATTGTTTTTTATTTCAGGTTGATGTCGAGAGCTTGGCATATACTTCCAAATTGTCGATCAATAGTCGGAGAGAGCCTCGTCAAATGGTCAGACCACTGTCTAGGAAGGATATTTTTTATTCTGGATCTGTTTTGAACTTACCGGAATACAAATCTCAGAAATCTCTTACCAACTATAGACAGAGCATATTAAGCATACCCCAAATAAAAGGAGAAGACGATGGCACACGTAGGTATTCATATTTTTCAGTAAAAGATGTCTGTGAATATTTCTTAATTTTAAATTTACTGGCTGGAAACTATTGGTCTATGAAAGATATATGTATATAGATAGAAATGAAAAAAAGCTGTAGCCACTCACCTAAAACAAAATAAAATCATGGTGGTAGGTTCGGTATATGTTCTGGTTTGATCTTATTTATGTTTTACTCTGTAGGAAACCCCGTGTCGGAAATATTTATTTTACTTAAAAAAATAATAATAAAGGGTGTCTCAAAATTTACGAAAGATTTGAATTTAATAAAAAACCCTGTTTTTTTATTGTAATTTCTTATTCAATCATAAAGTACATAGGATACTTAAAAAACCGTAAAGCTAATTTTTCCCAAAAATAAGGTTTTCTTTTATTATTTTTGCAAAACTTTTAGTGAACTACTCAGAAAAACCATTTGACACAGACAGATAAAAGATCCGTATACCCATGATACTATAAACTACAGATAAACCCACGCGCACGCGATCAGTCGTGTGACGTCACTTGGCGACAAATGTCACCAGAAATGTTCTGTGTTGTATGGAGTTTTGTCAGATTTAGTCAAGATTAGTAGATATTTAAATATCTACTTAAATATCTACTAACCTTGAGATTTAGTTTTGTTTTATCGTTTATCTTGTACGTTGACATCGGTTTACTGGGTAAACCATCTTTCCGAAGGAGGTTTACTTAAACCATATCCAGATTTTCTAATTAAATGTAATGAACTGGACCATATTTTTAACAATTTTAACAAAGGGTCATTAAAATTAACCAAGAATTATTTAAAATCGCTAATAAATTTAGCTGTGTTCAGATGTAATGTTAGTAAAGGTGTAAATTATATTTTAAAATTAGAAAATTGAATAGATATATTAAAGAAACATCCAAAGTTAAGAAGAAGAAAATATTAAAAATTGTAAAATAAATTGTTAAATAAACTTGTAAATTATTACAGTGTATTTTATTTTATCAGTTGTATTAAATTTTTATTTTAATAAATCAATCCATTGTATATAAATTTCCATTTGCAAAAGGATGTTTAGTTCTTACTTTTTTATATAATTTTAGTTTACATTGCTAGGCTAACAGAGATGTATATATAACATATTGTTAAGATTTAATTGCAGATATTTTACCTAACATCCCTTAATATTCTAAATATTTAAATAAAAACCCCTTTCTTTCCATATATGTTTTACCGACTGTGATGATAAAAGGTTGGTGATAAAAGTGACTTTTATCACCAATTGACGTCATGCGCGTCGATGTACAAAATTCGATTGCGAAGTGGGTTTATCTTGGAAGTCTTAGTATCATGCGTATACCTATATAAATTAACCAAATCTGAACTGGATAAAGAAAATTAGGGAGAATGGATTAAGAAAAACGTTAAAACGGGAAAAAACAGAAAAAGCTTTGTTTGCGATACGGAAAAAAGCGTTAGATGTTAGTTTTATTTGTTTAACATTTTATAAAAGTAGCATATTTTATGGTAATTTTTTTATGTGCCTACGTGTCACACTATATTCAGAGAAATTTAATATTAGGTACCTAGAAATGGGAGCTATATGTAGAAATTAACACTATACCGCAAATTAATCATAATGATGTAATTTTATACTTTAGCAAACCATGCAAACAGTTTAATAGTTTAAAAACCATGTTGTGTGGCTTGTAAACACATTCATTATAAATAATTTTAAAGCAAATAACGCAAAAATACACTGCTCTAGTTAATTTCAGTCTACATCTAAACGAGATCGAACTGAAACATTTTATCCTAAAAAATTGATACACTTAAATGTATCTTGTAAATCAATATATTAAGGTACACGAGAAATCAAACTGGACCACATAATTTTCCTCTTGTCCTTTTTGTTTTTCGTTTATAATATCCATTACCTCATAATAGTCATTAACATCTTACCCGATGCATTGTGGTTCATCATTGAGCTTCGGTAGTTCTGATCGTTTGATTAATAATATTTCTCCACTGTTCGTGGTCATCTGTTACAATGTACCGTCTCAGTATACTATTTGTTGAGAATATTTTTCGTAATGTCTGTCCATAGCTGCCGCGTTAGCGTTGACTCGGAGGTGTTCCTTGAACCACCAACCGCTCCATTTTGTGATCACTTCGATGGATATAACCAAAGAACTTTAAAATTCTAGAGTAAACAGTACTAGAAAGACGGTGATTAAGTTTAATTTCATCTAAAACCGAGGTATTCGTGCGGCGAGCCGTCCATGGAATTCGAAACAGTCGTCTCCATGTCCACACATCAAAAGCGTCTATGCGTGTTCCATCTGATTCTTTAACTGTCCATGTCTCGCATGCGTAGTAAAATATGGAAAAGACCAGACTTAAAAGGGTCTCTTCTTGTTTGTCATAGTAATGTGACGATCACACCATACCCGTTTAGTTCAGTCAAGATGTATCATAGTTTTTAGACGACATGCAGGATGTAGAGGATCACTTTACTAGGGTGTGATATTGGAGCTACTAGTCTATAGTTGTTACGATTATTTGTTGGACCTTTCTTATGTACAGGTTTGATTATTGTCTTTTTCCAATCCTCAGGCCAGACGATTGTGTACCATATTTCATTATATGTTTCAAATCAAAGTTTAGAACTAAGACAAAGAATGGGTAGCAAGACAAATTTAAAATGTGATTTGGTATCCGTCTACTAACTATATCGGGTGACCAGCCACAGAACTACTTACCCATTATTATGGGTTCTTAACGATCTTATCCATTACCTTTTTCTTATTAAAGGTTCTTAGTTTCAAAAGCCCAGAAATTATTCCTTACTACAAATGATCTAGACAGGAAAAATATGTGGAAAATACATTATTTATGGCGAAGCTTTTTGTGATAGTACACAAAAAATTAAATGTAAGTTGATATGTAAGTTAATAAAATATCACCAGTTTCTTTTTTTTGTATTGATATTTACTGGATCTCTTATGATTTTGCAGGTTTCGAGTATACCGATCAATTTTTAGTTATCATAGCAGCTCTTCTAGTTATATTTCGGTCTAAAAGTTTTATATTAACTCAGGTTAGGAGTTTCTCAAATTTCGTTAATCGTTAGGATATGACGATAAAAAGAGTATAAAACCTCTGAGTTTTTTTATATGCATCGCTTTGCTTTACATGTTGACTGTAGGTAGAAAATAGTTCAAAAATCAAAATCTACCCTATGCCAATATATGCTTTTCCACTTGGGGTAGTTACTAACCAAACTCGGAAGTGGAAAAAGTTTAGACACTGTAAATGACAAAAATGTTTTTAAGAGTTTTTTCGAAAAGTCAATATTTTTGGAGCTTATTCGTGACTAAAAGTTCTGAAGTTACACGTCAAAAAAGCATGGTTTTTAACGGTTTCTCGTGAATTACTCCAAAAATTTAGATATTGCCAGGAAAACTGTTACTGTAAAATGAAGCTAATAAAACGAAGAGGTTCGCTTTTTATTATTATCGTTAATTTAATAGTAAGTTCTGGCTCTTCGAAAGTAGACTTTCATTTATCGAATACAGAAAACCAAACATATGATGTTGAATAAACGGAAAACGGTAAGTTTTTCATGAAAAACTTATAAAAACTTTTTTAAAGAAGTTTAAAAAATCTTTAAAATGGCCACCAGCAAATGTGATTTTCATGAAAATTCAGGTAAGTTATAACTAAAATAAAATTCGCTTATATTTTTAGCCCCGCCAATTCCACCCTGATTTAAACTATTCGTTGTTTTTTTACAATTTACTTTATTTATATACAAACATTACATTCGAAACTGGAATACCGGAGTAATTATTCCACTACATAAAAAGGAAGATCAGCTTCAATGTAAAAGCTACCGGGCAATAACGCTACTAACTGTGACATATAAAATACTGTCATTTATTGTGTATGGCCGATTGAGACCATATGCGAAACAAATAGTTGGGGGATATTAATCAATGTAGTTTCTGCAGGCAGAAGTCCACAATAGATCAGATCTTCGTCTTGAGTCAAATCTTGGAAAAGACTAGTGAATTTAATATAGACACACATAATCTTTTCATTGATTTTGAGAGTGCCTATGGTAGCATCCATCGAGAATTTCTGATCCATGCACTGAAAGAGTTTAATATTCTAACTCAACTCATTGATATAGTAAAAAAACACTTAAGTACAAAGCAAAATTCGAGTTCAAAACGCACTAACAGATGCAATACATGTGAGAACGGGCCTACGACAGGGAGATGCCCTATCCCGTATTCTATTCAACAGATAGAGATATTAAAGAAAATAATTAGAGTCAAAAGTCAACACCAGAGGAACAATAATAACAAAAAGTGTACAAAGATTGGCATTTGCAGATGATGTTGATATCATAGCTAGAAGCGAAAGAGAGATTATAGAAGCGATTAATGCGATAGAAAGAGCGGCACAAAACAGTGGCCTAAATATTAACGAAATAAAAACTAAATACATGAAGGCCAGCAAATCGACAGGCCAAAGAAACCTACAGAATCAGACAATAGGAGACTATAACATCGAAAGCGTGAAATTTTTTACATATATCTAGGTTCACTAGTTACCGTAGATAACAATGTCAGTGAAGAAGTTAAGAGAAGAATATATATCGCTAATAAAACATATAATGGACTAATTCAACATCTAACAACATTACAAGAAAAAAAAAATACCCTGATAAAACCGGTCCTTGTATGGATCAGAGACATGGATACAGTCGAAAAGCGATGAGAACCTATTAGGTACGTTTGAACGAGAATCCTTAGAAACATATGTATAAGGGGGTAAAAGAAAATGACATATGGCGCAGAAGATATAATTTTGAACTATACACAGCATACAGTGAACCCGAGGTCATAACATCCATAAAGATCGGACGTCTGCGCTGGATGAGCCATGTTGAACGGATGTTGGAGACTGAAACACCAAAACATATAATGAGGCAAACACCAGTAGGGAGAAGGTCAAAGGGAAGACCCAAATTTAAATACATGGAACAAGTGGAATAAGATCTGAAAACACTTAAGATTACCAACTGGAAAAACAAAGCAAGGAACAGAACAGAATGGCGGAAAATCATAGAACAAGCCAGGACCCAGAAAGGGTTGTCGAGCTAATGATGATGATTACATTCTAGAAGGAAAATTGGTTTAGAAGGTTTAGTTTTGAAAAAAAAAATGCGAGTTTAAAATGAAGACACTTTTTTTGGAATTTCTCAAAAAATCTCCGTTTTTTTTCAACATAACTCAACAAGTAAACAGAAACAATTCGAGAACACATTATTTCTATAAACTGAAAATTACAGGAGAGATGATTGTCTAAAGGTTGTATTCGCATGCGTTTTGCACCATCTTCAAGTATTTTCAGTGCAACCCTTGTAAAACGAAGGGATTAAAAAAAATTTAATATACACCACTTTGTAGTTTACTTTAAAAGCTTCAAAGCGGTTTATATTGAATTTTTCTCAAGCCCTTCGTTTTAAAAAGGGTTGCGCTGAAAGGGCTTGAGGGTGGCGCTAAACGTAGGCGAATACAACCTATAAACAATCATATCTCGTTTAATTTTTAGTTGTTTGTTTTATAAGCTGTATTTTATATCCAAAACAAACAATTTCTCCGATGAAATCTAAATTTTTTGAGGTATTCGCGAAAAATCGTTTAAAAACATGCTCTTTTGATGTGTAATTTGTGAACTTTCAGCCACGAATAACTCCAAAAATATTGACTCTCGAAAAAACTCTAAAGAACATTTTTGTCTTAATATTCACTATTCTAGCGACTACCATGTTTTTTTTATATACTTTGTAACCCCCGAGTTAAGGTGGTAACTACCTAAGGAGGAAAAGCACATATTGGCATACGGTAGATTTTGAACTTTGAACTATTTTCTACCTACAGTCAAAATTTCAAGCAAATCGATGCATATAAAAAGAATTCTCAGCAGAAACCTGTCATATCCTGAAATACGTGTACACTTAGGTGTTTTTAGAATTGAAACTGGGATTCTTGAATGTTAGCAGTTTGAGACATGATTTATAGAGATTTGATTCAAATTCTGCTTCCTCGTCGTCATTACCAGTTAGAGGTTGATAGTCCAAATTGGCTCTCCGTTTAATTTTTCTATATTGTGAACCATTATGACCATACATTTTTAATTTTTTAGTCCACTTGTAGTATGTTAAGTGTACGAATAATATCTTTTGATGTCTGTTTTGTAGTTGAATGAAGTTTGTAATCAGCTCTCACTAAAGATTTATCGATTAATTATTTCCAGTAGAGCAGTCAAAACATATTGATTATGTTTTGAACGATTTCAATAGCTGCTTTTAATTTTGTACGTGAGTGTAGGTTAAAATCAGTTATTTTCCTTAATTAAAAAGAGGAGTTTTGGGTATATATTAAATTACATTATAATCAATGGAATTTTTGTATCACCATTGTATTACGCTTCTGTTGCAATTTACAACTGATTAGTAAGAATTCGCCTCATTAACAAGGCTAAGTTTATTTTTGCAGTACTGGACTAAATTGAAAAGTAATTCAATTTTAATTTAATAAAGATGATGTTATGAAAATTCAATACTTTTCATATTAGCTGTGACATATTAGGGAAAAACAAAAGTCCTTAAAAAGAATGAAAAACAATATAATAGGTCAATTAAGGTAGATTTTTACTCGACACAACTTTGCGTATTCAATCAACGACAGTTGTGACAGTTGAAATCTATAGTATGAGATACTACAAAAAGACTCATCTAGAGATTAATAATTTTTTTAGGGGAACTATTCTTAAATAAACAATCAAAATGTCAAACTCATTATTTTGCTCGTAATTTAAAAACTTGTCTTTAAAGATTTGACGTCCACAGACTTTTTTGAGAAAAAAAAACATATACACAAAATGCGATATATGCCTAATTAAAATTGGTTAATAAACACAAAAGTTATTGCAAAATGAACAACAAAATCGCTATTTTTGAATATTATTAATAACTTTTTTATTATTTATTAAAATTTGTTTAAATGTACTTGAACTTGAGGGTCTTATCCTGTTTGAATTGTGTGCAAAAGATAGACCAGATTGGTTGAATAATTTTTGCGAAATTTATTTCTAAGGCCGATGCAGATAATTTTATTGAATGTATCTCAATAATCCTGGGCTTATTTTCTTTGTTAAGATGTATCCTATGAAAAAAAGTTAAAAAAGTACATTTATGTACACAAAATGTAAAATTTAGTTCAAATTAAATGCCAAACAAATATTGGAAAACTGGTTAAAAAATACAACTTAAAAAAAAGAACTTGGCTCCGAACTTTAGGAGCCAAGATAGCATCTTTTTTATCACTGTGTTACGTTAATTTTAACAATATTAATGACTGAAATGAACCAATCTTATGAGAAAAGTCAAAGTCTTTTAAAAACTTTTAGAAAACACAATTATTAAAAATTATTTAAACAGGAGCGTTCCGACTAGAGTGAGAGGAGTGGGAATAGCCGAATTAAGGGCCAGCCGCACTCTTCAAAAAATCCAATGCAGTTTTAAGATCAAGAGCGTTCAGAAAAAAATGACATATCTCGGGTTCTACTGAACTAAATTTGCCCTTTCTTTTTTTAAACTGGTTTACAACTTTAAAATAATAATATTTATCGTATTTTCATAGCAAAATTATTCAACATAAAGCAGCTATTAACAATGGGATATACAAACCTTTTCAAGTGACAAAAGTCACTTTTTATTGTTATTTATTTATTTATTTAAAATATAATTATGTTTACAAATATTATTTATAAACGGTATTAAATTGGTAAAGGAATTGATAAACAAAAAAGTTCACTAGGTTGTCAAGTTCTTCGCGACATCCCCACAACATTTTGGATGTAATCCTTGAATTAGCTAAAGCTTCCAAGTCTGTCTTTGTAGATATTGAGCCGCTTATCTAGTAATAAAACACTGAAAACTTTCTCAAGTGAGCTATTTTTGTTATGCGTCTACACTTTATATTCTTTAACTGAATAAGTTAAGGGGAGAACTGTTAATTTTAAGTTGGTCATTTAGAATTATATCTGTATTTTTTCATTTTTTAATTTCCATCATCATGATCATCATCATCAGCCCCTCTCAATCCACTGCTGGACATATGCCTCCCCTCTTTGTCTCCAAAGTGTTCTATCTTGTACTTGTTGTATCCAGTTTTTTGTTGTCTTTCGTAAGTCGTCTTGCCATCGTGTTGGTGGTCTTCCTCTGCTACGTTTATCGGATCTTGGTCTCCATTCAACTAGTTTGCGAGTCCATCTTCCATTCTTTATTCTGGCAACGTGTCCAGCCTATTTCCATTTGAAGTTACAGCTTCTTTCAATGACGTCTATGGCTTTGGTCTTAGCTCGTAGATCTTCGTTTCTAATCCTGTCTCGCAGATTGGCCCCTATCATTGATCGCTCCATTCTTCTCTGTGCTACTCTTAGTTTTTGTGCGTTTTTCTTTGTGAGCGATAATTTTTCTTCACCATAATTCATCACCAGTAGCACGTATTGGTCGAAAACCTTTTTCTTCATATTAATTGGGATGTCACTCTTAAAAACCTTCCTAAGAGCTCCGTATGCTGCCCATCCTTGTATTAGTCTTCTGGATACATCGGTTGTTTGATTGTCCTTACATATCTTAATTTCGTGACCCAGATATATATATATATATATATATATATATATATATATATATATATATATATATATATATATATTTGTCTACCAGTTCTATTTCTTCATTTTATATTTCAAGGTGTTTACTTGGTACTAAGTTTGTCATATATTTTGTTTTTGTTATATTCATTTTTAAACCTATTTTATGACAGGATGTACTAAGTTCTTCCAACATTTTCTTTGTTTGTCCCAAATCGTCTGCAATCCTATGTCGTCTTCGTAGCTTAGGTGGTGTAGCATCTCTCCGTCCACATTTATTCCTTTGTCACACCATTCGAAGGTTTTGATCGCTTTTTCTAGAGCTGATATGAAAAGTTTAGGTGACAACGTATCACCTTGTCGGATACCTCTTTGGATTTTTATTTGGTTGCTGTTAGCGTGTAGTTGTATCGAGCTTGTCGCATTTTCATATATATTCCATATTAGCCTCGAATATCGACTATCAATGCGGCTCTCGTTTAGTGCTTCTATAACACTGTCGAGTTCTTTGCCGTTCGTAGCGTTGCCCGAAAAACCAGGAGCAAAAGTTTGTGAAGATTATAAGTCCATAAGCCTAATGAGCCATCTGCTGAAGCTGTTCTTAAAAGTCATCCACAAAATCATCATCATCAACTAGCCTCTAACGTCCACTGCTGAACATAGGCCTCTCGCATGCTTTTCCACTTAGTCCGATTTTGCGCCATCTGAATCCAATTTGTAGTCACTCTTTTTATGTCATCTGTCCATCTCGTTGGGGGTCGACCTCTATTTCTGAAAGCTTGTATTCGGGGTCTCCATTCCAAAATTCTTTTTGTCCACCGGTCATCAACTGTTCTTGCTACATGACCTGCCCAGTTCCACTTTAGTGTTGTTATCCTTTCAATAACGTCTGCTACTCCTGATCTTTTGCGTATGGTAGCATTGGGTATTCTATCACGTAGAGAAATCCCTAACATAATTCTCTACATTGCTCTTTCAGCAACTTGTAGTTTACTCACTGTTGTTCTTGTGAGCGTTAGGGTTTCTGCGCCGTAGGTCATCACTGGCAAAATACATTGATTAAATAATTTTCTTTTCAGACACATTGGAATCTTAGACCTAAAAATATCCTTCATCCTTCCAAATGCAGCCCAAGCGAGGTTTATTCTTCTTTTCAGCTCGATTGTTTGGTTGTCTCGACTTATTCTGATCTCATGGCCTAAGTATTTATAGGAGTCAACTGGCTCAATATCTTTGTCTTCTACTGAGATGTTTTTGTTGTGGACTAAATTTGTCATAAATTGTGTTTTTGAAAAATTTATTTTAAGACCAACTCTTTTTGTGGCAGTATGGAGTTCTTGGAGCATTATCTGTGCCTGATCAAAGCTGTCTGCAATAAGAACGATATCATCTGCAAATTTAAGGTTATTTAAAAATTTTCCATCTACATTGATGCCCTTTTTGTTCCAATCTATTGTTTTACGAGCGCATTCTAGCAAAGTTGTAAATAATTTAGGAGACATGTTGTCTCCTTGCCGAACGCCTCTTTCAATACGAAAAGTCCCAGTATCTTCATTAAGTCTTACACAGGCTGTAGCATGTTGATAGATGTATCTGATGAGAGATATGTATCGGTGATCTATTCTACATTGTGTTAGAGCTTGGAGCATTTCACTTTGATTGACCGTGTCCACAAAATACTTTACCGGAAATGCGAGGAACAAATTGCGCCCAATCAGTTTGGATTTGTGAACGCCGTGGGTACGAGGAAAGCTTTATTTAATGTTCAGATATTGTTTCAGAAATGTAGACATGTCAGCTGTAATGTTTTTGCATGCCTAATTGACTACAAGAAGGCTTTCGATAGAGTCAGACATAAACAAATGATGGAAGGGCTAAAGAGGACAGGGATTGACGGAAGAGACTTAAAAATAATAGCTAACCTGTATTAGAATCAATCAGCGGTACTCCGAATAGATGGAGAATATACAGATCAGGTTAAAATCTTAAGGGGAGTGAGACAGGGGTGCATAATTTTACCACTGATATTTAATCAGTACTTGGAGCACATTTTTGAAGAGGCTCTAAAAGATATTGATGAAGGTATCTCAATAAATGGAGTCAAGCTCAATAACATGCGGTATGCAGATGATACAATAGTGTTTTCCAATACCATAGAAGGGCTGCAAAACTTAGTGAACAAAAAAGGGAAACAAGTAGAAAATATGGACGGGATATAAACACCAGCAAAACCAAGCTAATGATCATCAGCAAGGAAAATATAACTGGAGCAAATCTGTATGTGAACCAAATGAGAATTGAACGAGTCTCACAATACAACTACTTGGGAACTATAATCAATGAGTCGTGGGACAATACCCAAGAGATTAAATGTCGCATCGGAAAGGCAAAGAGTGCATTCTTGACTATGAGTTCTGTGTTCAAGAGCCATGACCTCACCCTTGAAACAAAAATAAGGCTCCTTAAATGTTATGTCTACTCAGTGCTTTTGTACGGAGTAGAAACGTGGACATTGAAGACGGAAACTGTATCAAAACTTCAGGCTTTTGAGCTATGGTCAGACAGAAGGATCTTGAAGATACCATGGACAGACAAAGTCACCAATTAAGAAGTACTGCGGAGAATGAACACAACTGCAGAGTTGGTCAACATCGTGAAGGGCCGTAAGCTGCAGTACTTAGGACATATAATGAGAAATCAAGGCAGATACGAGCTACTTCAATGCATTTTACAAGGTAAAATTGAAGGAAAAGGGCTCTAGGACGAAGAAGAATATCCTGGCTTGCTAACCTGAGAGCATGGCATAGAAAGACCTCAACACAGCTATTTCGTATAGCAATCAACAAAGTCATCATAGCCAGAATGATCGCCAACTTTCGAAATGGACAGGCACCCTAAGAAGAAGAAAGTTTTGCCAAGAAAATTCCTGTAATTCCTGAAAAAAACCCGTATATACAGTTAGGACGAAAAAATTCTTGTTTTTTATTCTTATAAGTAAAAATATCGATGGGTAAATTGAGTATTAATAGTAGGATGGAACTAAGGATAGATTTGTATCCTAGTTGGAAATTTCACACTAAATTCAGTGATTTTATTTCTTAATTAATATAGTTTCTGGGAATTAATCTCAAATAAAATTATTCTATTAACGTTTCTATTTTTATCTCGGTAATCGTTTTCTATGTTTTTTTAGTTTTTAAAAATTTTAACTTAATTTTCCTACTTACATTTGTGTTTATTTCCATTATATTGTTCTAATGAGCAATTTGTATAATTGTATAATTTTCTCAGAGTTAGTTTATATTTCAAGGTTTTGTTATAAAAGCTCTACCATCGCTTTTCTTCGTGCTTTTTGTATATATTTCAGAGTGTGGCTCGTTGCAAATTCCAAAAGTTTCCCTTGAAGGGATCTTGGGAATATAGCACATCTGACCTTGTGAAAGTCAAAGATCGGATTTATAAAAACCAACTCTAAAGAGACAATAAATTTGCAGAGTGAACAATATAAAAAAGGAAATCAAAAGACTAAAAAATATGGTCTGAAATATAAAAATATGGTCTTCATTTTTTGGTGACCATTCGTTTCACCGAGCGATTGCCGGTATAAGCAATCCTCGAGTTACTGACCAACGGCTCCAAAGTTGGAAAAGTGGTAGGGCACCCTTTTGTTCTCGGGTTGAGAAATCGGCTCCGAAGGTGGCTGGCTCAAACAGGTGGCCCAACTCACTTTTTTTAACATATGAGGTTAGAATATATTTTTCCGGTAGCGAGGACAACTAACACATACACATCGTGGCAGTAATAGTTAATAAAATATCTAATAGAGTAGCGGAAGGCTTTTTCTCCATCTCAGAAAGAGTAATGGTATTAAATTTAGTGACTTCTTACGCCAACTTGGACTTAATACAAGTGTATGCTCCTATGACGAATGCCTACAAAGTAGTGGAATTATGAAAGTAATGGAAAATAACGAAAACTAGGGAAATTACGATAATCCTACATTCCTACATTTTTCATGCTACCAAACAGACAACTGTATAGATAGCGTTCGCTAGCAGATACATCGAAGAAAGTAGTTAAGAACCAATTAGATTAAATTCTGATAAATGAGAAATACCGTAATGCTGTGAAAGCATATCCTGGAGCAGACGTGACCTCAGGTCACAATCCACTTATAGCTAGAGTTGCACTCACTTTAAAATATTAAAAGACATTAAAGAATTCCTGCAAGAGACACAAGCAAGCTTAAACAACCCAGCATACAAAAATGCCTCCAACACGAGCTGTATCTGAACTGTAGCAAACTGAATATAGACAACAATGATATTGACGAGCGCTGGTATCGACTAAAACATTGTTTACTGGAACCGTATCAAGAAATACTTACTTAATACATCACTTACGTGATGGGAAAATAGGAGTGAATGAATGACGAGATACTTAATACGATGGAGACAATGTAAGAACAACGATAACAATACACACAGAGAGATTAACCACGAGACCAGGAAGATTATAACGCAGACAAAAGAAAAATACTTTGAGGAGAAATGCAAAGAGATCGACGACTTTCAAAAGAGATACGATCTATTTTATCGACACAAGAAAGTTAAATAAATGGCAGGACTAAGCAAACAAAATCTTATCGGTGCACTTCTGGGTAGACACGGGATTGCTATAACGTACGTACATATAAGTACACCGCTAGACAGAATATATCGACGAACTGTTCAATGATGAAAGAGGTGACAATTAATGAATGCTCTCAAATCAATAACTACAACTACAATGACCTCACGATCATATGGAATTTATACTATAAACAGCGAGCAAAAGTACGTATTAACAAACAGCTGTCAAAGGAAATTGAAATGAGGCGTGCAGTGTGACAGGGATGCGTATTGTCCCCAATTCTTTTCATTGCTTACTCGAAAGAGACCCTGAATTAAAAACTGTGGAGGGTGAAACAGCTGAAAAAAAAGTTAATGGTTAACAGCATTAGATGTGCGCATGACATTTTCACCTTATCTATTGAAGATCTTCAGAGACTGGTGACCAGAATAACGGAGTATGGAAAAGAATACGGTCTAACAATGAACGTCAAGAAAACCTTAAAATATATTAAAATATAAAAACTCAAAGAAATAACGAGAATCTTCTAATAAACGAAACCAATGACGAACGAGTGGACAATTATGCATATCTTTGAACAATATTAATTCCGCAAATGATTACTTTTAGGAAATCAAAATCATAATACAAAAGGCTGGAGCAAATTTCAACAAAATGCAAAAAGTGTTCTCCACAAGGGGATTGTTGGACCTAAGAATCAGGTTGGCAAGGTGCTACGTTTTCTCTACTTTGTTTTATGGAATGGAAACTTGGAGCTTGAATTCGACATCAATGAAATAACTGGAACCATTCGACTTGGTGTATAGAAGAATTCTAAAAATAACATCGTGAACAGAACCCGTCATAAACAAACAGGTTCTGAAAAGAATGGATAAAGAAATGATGATAATGGACTTTTCAGAACAGTCGTCTTTAACCCTTTATAGGGCAGAATTATTTTTTGGTAATATAAACAAATTCTTTGCAGATTATAGATAAGGAATGATCCGTTATTGAACTTTCATTCGTATTTTCATTTTATTTTCACTCCTTGTTTTTTTTAGGTGGTTGAAATTTCGTCCACAGCCTGATTAGGTATGTTGACTTTGGTAAATGTAGTTGTGGTTCCATAATCGACCACAGAAAAAAACACATTAATTAAACATTTTTATTATGAAATAATGGAAAACATTGAATACATAATGCAACCTGGCAATCTGAGCATTTAATACTTGAACGTTTTGGCTTTGCTCTCGTTGAACAGAGTGCACAACGTCTTGATGTTCCTTTTTCTGGCATGTGATTGCCAACATCGCTTAGTCTCACCGTGCTTTCAACGCTAACCGAATTAGTGGTTGCTCCCATTTTCTTCAGTTTATTTCTTCCTATTGTTACCTTAGGTCCTGGTCTCTTTCTGTTATAGAAATCACCTATGAGCTCGTTGGCCAATACACTTCTAAAATGGTTTCGATTTAATGGACCTCATTTTCATTGTAGTCTTATAAGTTATATATGAATTTACCACTGCTGCATCAATCAAATAGTAAATAATCTTCATATACCATCTTCGGGATTTCCATGAAATTGGATAAGAAGCATGAAGTTGATCGAATAGATCGACTCCACCCATATAGCGATTGTAATCACTTATGGCTTTTGGACACTTAACACTTTCTTGTTCACCATTCGGTTTTCTTCGCAAAACTGAAGTAATCTTAAGTGGATTATGCATAGTACTGCCGACTAAAACACATTTGCGCCCCCGATCTTTCCATTTAACAACAGACATATCATTGGACATGAAATAATCGTGTTCTCCCATTTTCATTGTTTTGTCCTTTCTCATATGTGTTGGAAAGCCTTTACGATTTATTCTAAAAGTTCCACAGCAGAACAAATCATAGGTTAACATTTTCTTCAGAAGAGGAAAACTCGAGAAAAAATTATCGAAATAAATGCAGTAGTTTGCGCCTCTAAGAGACTCGGTAATGTCTAATACCATTTTAGCGCCTAAACCATATTCAGCATGTTGTGATTGAGATTTGCCTTCATATATGCTAAATTTGTGCACGTATCCAGTTTCGGAGCATGCAAGGACCCAAACTTTAAAGCCTCTTTTTATGGGCTTTTTCGGCATATATTGTTTGAGAGAACTTCGCCCCTTGAAAGCAACCATACTTTCATCTACCGCAACATTTCTACTTGTATAAAAGTTCTCTTGAAAGCGTTGCTGCAGTTCTGTTATCAAAGGCCTTACTTTGAACAGTTTGTCAAAATTGGGGTTATTTTGATTTCTTTCCATGTTTTCGTTATTTTTTAGATGGAGAAAACGAAGAATTTTTAAGAATCGTTTTTGCGTAAAAATTTGCGAAACTCTTGGCACGTGCATGTGAATATCAGTTGACCAATAATGGCTCAAACTAGGTAGTTTATGAAACCCCATGATTATAAGAACCCCTAGAAATGCTTTCAGTTCTTTCTCAGTTAGGTCGAGATTATTATGATTTTGTTGTTGAGCATAGAGATTTGACTGTGTAATTATATTAGCTATAATATCTTTGCTCATGAACAAAGAAAACACGTCGAATGGTGAATTTATATTGACCGGTTTTGCTGGGCCAAATGGTCTGGTAAACGGCGCATTCGAATATTTTTGTGCATCAGAAGCGTTATTTCTCCATTTATATGTATCATCGCACTTTACTGTGTTCTCTTGGTTCTCTTCTATTTCGTCTTCGCCTGAGGAAGTATCGACGTCGTCAAAAATGCGATTTGTTCTTACCTGAGGGTGGAAAGCTATATCATCCATTGAGTCATCTGAATCAACATCAAGAAATTCAACCTTGTCATCATTAGACAATGAAGTAATAGTCGCGTTGGATGCAACCGACGTTCGGTTGGAAATAGGAAGATTATCTTCTGCATCAGAATCACCCTCAAAATCTGAATTTATGGCTTGTTGATATGGAATACCATCTATGTAATCAAATAAATCATCCTGAGTCATATTTTGTAAATTTTCAAGTATATTGCGGTGTTCCATTTTCCATTCCATTCCATTGTTGTATACAAATACCTGAAAATTTTAATTACTTGATCTACCGCACAGCAATTTAATTCTTGGAAATATTATTCAAGTAAGTCAGATTTACGTAAAAAAAGAATATAATTGTATAGATTTAAAATAAACAAGAATGAAAATACATTTCAATAGAACAATTGTAAAATCAGCATGTGCTACTTTGAGGTTATGTTTAGTAAATCAAGATATATCATCTTAGCGCCAATAAAATCTGAATAGATAATAAAAGACCATAATACTGTGATGTGTTACCTTGAGTTTGATGTATAAATCTTTTGTAAATTATTTTTCTAACTTTTACAAACGGCAAAAACCTGTGATCACGTTCAACGGTAACTTACAGAGTATGATGGGTTGTGGTTGGCGAATCGACCACATTGCTGTCACGTTGCCGTATTTTGTTCTGTGGTGTTCATTTTGGGTACAATTCATTTACAAACACTGCATTTGCACTTCGGTAACTTTTCATGTCAATTACTAGCTCATAAGTATTAATAAGAGCAGTGGTCGAAATATCGACCACAGACCTATAAAGGGTTAAAGTCCTAATAGCTATGATGATTGCCGACCTCTGTCGCGGAGATGGCTTTTAAAGAAGAAGATTCGTTTCGAATATTAGAGATCATTCTGGCTACGCGTCTGAGAACTTTCAGAAGTAACTTTAAAAAATAAGGTCTCCTGATAAAATATAAATAACCTGGAAAGAGAGCAAAATCCAAGGAGCACAATAATGTTATTCGTCTAAATGTCACAAGTTAATATTTCACATGACTTTGCATATTATATGTACACAGTGACTCGCTTGAAAGATAAAATTTATGAAATATAAATAAATGTCTATAAAAATAATGGTATATAACCTCTGTAAATCAAAATAATAAAGCTGTTGAATGAACTATATTAGGTTTATAAGATAATAAGTAATCATTGTTTAATATTTTGTATTATCAGTTCTTATATAAATAAATGTAATATCGAGATACAAATAAATAAATAATAGTTGACTCAATGAGTGGATTGAAAAATGATGAAATAATCCTTCTTTTTGCCTTTTAATCGGAGTCGTAAAGATCAGTCGAGAGAATAAAAGAATAGCGTCTCTAAAGCGGGCCGAGAAGGATCAATATCACTTTGTCAATTTCTTTCTCGTAAATAACATGTTTATATATAATTTTCAATACTGAGATATACGAATATGATGCTATCGTTTAATACTTGATTAGGCTTACATAAATAAATATAATATCGAGATCTAATAAATAAATAGAATTTCATCTCAATGACTGAGCCATTTTGAGATTATAATATGAATATTCCAAAAGCCCAAAAATGATTAATATGTCAGTACTCTGTCTTATTTTTCGATAAAGGTTTAAATATATTGACAATCACAGCACTGTCTTATTATTTTCTGTTGCAGTTTTTAATTTCACTTTCTGTTTTGCTCTTAGTCAAATTCCATGTTTAACGGTTTTATTCTAGTCTTTTCTTTCGTATTTCCTGCTAATTTTTTTTGTTTTGAAATTTTAAACGTTTTTATGTTATGTTGTTTTTAATGTATTAAGGAATTTTGTGTTTCTTTTTTTAAGCCATTTTTAATGTCTCGAATGAGTCACAAATAATGTCTGTCCTAAGTAATAATATTATTATAAAATTACTATATAGTATAGTTTTGCGAATGTTTCTAATAGTTTCTCTTATTCGTCATTATATTAATATACGCTTGTTCAATTGAAACCTATATTTGTTCAGGTTAGTCTTGAAAACATTCTGTAATTATAGTTATGTCTGTAAACGTCACACTGATCAGATCGTATCATTTGTGTTTGGCAGCGATTTTAAGTAATATTGTGATTTAAAAATGGCATTTGTTGTTAACAATCCGTCCAAATATAAGCAGCGTGT
This sequence comes from Diabrotica balteata, assembly GCA_918026665.1. Lineage (NCBI taxonomy): Eukaryota > Metazoa > Arthropoda > Insecta > Coleoptera > Chrysomelidae > Diabrotica > Diabrotica balteata. Next base: position 131,381,763 of record OU898276.1, read on the forward strand.
GGTCATTCAATTTTTGTGTGCTGAAGGTTTGTAACTATTGCAAATGCATATGCGTATCCAAATGTCAAAGAGTGGTATCGAAAATTTAAGACTGGAAGAGAGGAGACGATGAATAAGCCGCGACTGTGCATTGAGAACTGCATTCTTCTTCTTCACGTGCCATCTCCGCTACGAAGGTTGGCTATCATCATGGCAATTTTGACCCTGCAGGCTGCCGCTCGGAACAATTGTATGGAAGTGCAAGCAAACCACTCCCTGAGGTTTCTCAACCATGACATTCTTCTCCTATCTATGCTGCGCTTACCTTCAATCTTTCCTTGCATAATTAGTTGTAACAGTTGATATTTATTCCCACGTGTAATATGTCCCATGTATTGTAGTTTCCTCATTTTAACGCTCAATACGACCTCCTTTTGTTTGTTCATCCTGTTTAATACAACTTGGTTAGTTATCTTATCCTTCCAGGAGATTTTGAACATTCTTCGGTACGCCCACATCTCAAATGCCTCCAGCTTACCCATACATTGCTTTTACAATATATTACTTTGCTTACACAACATTTGTTTCATGTTGTTAAAGGCACTGCGGGCTTTCTCTATTCTTATTCTTATTTCTCTGGTGTATTCGTTTGACTCGTTAATATTTGTTCCGAGGTAATTGTAATTTTGTACTCGTTCAATGAGATTCTGTCCTACATGTAAGTTGATATTATTGATACGTTTCTTTGTAATTATCATGAATTTGGTCTTCTTTGTATTCAGTGACAGACCAAATTCTTCACTTGCTTCTACCACTTTGTTTAGTAATCTCTGTAGGTCGTCAATATTTTCTGCTATGAGCGCGGTATCATCAGCATGTCGGATATTGCAAATCTGGTGACCGTTGATCTTTACTCCGGCTTTTTCGTTCATAAGAGCTTTTTTAATAACTTCTTCCGCGTAGACATTGAACAAGGTTGGAGACAACACACAGCCCTGCCGGACACCTCTTTTGATCTGTATTCTATCTGATATCGAGCTGTTAATTCGTACTGTAGCTTCTTGTTTGTAGTATAGATGCCTTATCACTCGCATGTCCCTTGTATCAATATTTTTATTATCCAGTATTTGCATCAGTGGCCTATGTTTTACTGTATCAAATGCTTTGTTATAGTCTAGGAAACACACAAATATGTCCTGATTTACGTCTAAAGATCGTTGTGTTAGAACATTAAAAGCAAACAGTGCCTCTCTAGTTCCTAGTCCGTCTCTATAGCCAAATTGAGAGGGTCCGATGTCAACTTCCAATGAACTGCATTAACAGACAGGAATGTGGCTTGTTAGGAAGGCTTGATTAGAGAAAATCATCGAATTTTAACCAGAGAAATTTCAGAACTTTTTGGAAAGAGAAAAGAAAAGGGTTCCTCGCCTTTTGTCAGAGGACCAAAAGCTTACGAGCGGGTTTATCATCACAACAGCGCACCTTAACTAGAACAGAAATTGAATCTTCTTAAACTTGGATTTTGAGGATAATAGGTATAATATACAGTAAATTAGAAATACAGTTGTAAACAATTTATTTATTAAAGAAACTTCAACTTATAGACTATACAGATTGATGCCTTCTTGACATATTTTTTACAAACTCAAAAGTAGTTATACGTTTTTCCTGTAAAAGACGTGAAACATGGGATATTCAATGAAATTTCTTTTAAGACAAATTGCTTTTCGATATACTCTATAAGGAACACTACTTATTACTATAATATAGGTATCTATTTGAAAATTTTTTAGAAGCTCCAAAAATTTGAAAATATGAGGATGACAAGTATAAAACTAAATTTTCAATGGAAGGTCTTGTATGCATTCGGCGTTATTTGTAGAGAAATACTATTCTCGGCCCACATGGTGGGTGAAAGTTTGGCGTCCTTAGCGATGTAGTTTTTCACCAAGAAATCTGCAAATTTTTGAGCTGGATTTCTGGATTAGATTGCTCCAAAATCAATCGCAAGGCTTTGTCTTCTTAGTCCAGGAAGAAAAAAATCAAACACGTATTTTAAGTAACACGAAATGTCTGATTCTTTCGAATGTTCCGTTGCGAATTCCAGTTTCTCAATCTTTGGTCATCTGTTTCATATAAATAAAGTTGAATTCATGGAATTGTTTCTTTGTGAAGAAGCTTCATGGACTTCTCACAAATGTCTTTAACGACCTTTCTCTTCAGTGGATTGTTGAGTTTTTGGAGGTTTAGCGTTTCTAGACTGTTACTCTCATGGTTGTGATCACCTTCAAAGTGGAGTAAGGATTCTGTACGGTGCCGAAGTTACCGTTTTCATATACAACTTACATTCACAGTCTGCACACTGCTATCACTTTAATTCTCCTGGCAATAACTTGTGGACATAATATTTAAAACTGTTCACCACTAGCATGGGTTTCCCTGTTTGCCTTAACATTTATGTAGCTTATATCTTCTATAACGATATGATCAAGAACAAGCAAGCCACAAAACTATCAGCAAACTAATTTGAAATAAGTTTGTGGTGAAGAGGTATACAAATTTAAAGAATGATGAAAAGATCCAGTTTCTAACTGGCCACCCTAATACCTTCGCTACATCGCCTACCTCCATAATTTTTCAAAATTTCATCGGGAGCCAATTCGCACAAACACCTTTATCGGTAGAGGGCTTATTACCTTCGAGCAGGAGCCAGTTCATATGCACCCACAACACCTTTAAATATAATTTCCAGAAATTATTGTCGGAAAAATTGAAGTGATGGCAGTGTGCACATTGTGGATGTAAATCGTATGTGAAAACGGAAAGTTCCCCACCATACACAGTGCTCGACTTTGGTGATGATCACTACGTACCTCTTGTATATGTCTTGCTTCCCAAAAAGGAAACCGTTTTCTACCTACGTGTATTCCAGTTGTTGAAAGAGCAATGGACCAATAGAAGAATAATTTTTGACCTAGCCTTCTATATGTGGATTTTGAAATAGCAATTTACAAAGAAGTTCACCAAGTTTATTAAAAGAGTTGATTAGTTTATTAAACCATTCTTAACTTAAGTGATTATAACTTTAATCATATGAAACAGGTGGAGAACGATTCAGAAATTGGGTTAACAACGGAATATTTGAAAAAATCAGATATTTACGTGTTTGGTATCTTTTTCTGGACTACGAAGATGTAAGCGATTTTTTTTGCAATTGATTTTGGAGCAATCTTACCCAAACATCCGGCAGTTAAAAAATTTGCAATTTCTTGGTGAAGAACTACATCGCTGAAGACGCGAAATGTCTACTTACCCTTACCAGGTGGGCCGGAAATTGTACGTTTCTGTAAAAAAAGACGAATTTATGCGAGAGCTTCCAATTAAAATTCAATTCTTTGTTTTAAACTTGCCATCCGAATATTTTTCAATTTTTGGAGATTCTGAAAATTATTCAAATATATATAGCTAAGATGTAGTAGTGTCCCTAAAGAGTATATCGAAAACAATATGTCTTAAAATAAATTTCATTTAACATCAAATAAGTCTTTTACAGAAAAAAAAACGTATAACTGATTTTGAGTTTGTAAAAAATATATCAAGAAGGCATCAGCCTGTATAGTCTGTAACTTGCATTTTCTTTAATAAATAATTGTTTAGGACTACATTTCTAATTTCTGGTGTATGTTATACCTGTTTTCCTTAAAATTCAAGTTTTAGAAGAAGATTCAAATTCTGAGAATTTAGTAACGAGCGGGAGCAATTTTATGTATAAAAATACGGGGTTGGGAGCCAATTCGCGTAGGATTAAAGTAGTTTTATACAGCTCGGGATCTAGTTAAGGTGCACCCAGAAACACACAGATTTTGCACCACCAAAGAAGTTTAATGTTTAACCTTCTGCAGGAAAGTGTTACGTGCGGTTACCCAAAAAAATATTAAATTAAGTGGTATTTTTCTGAAAATAAGATACGGTCATTGTTTAATTGAAATAATACTGTAAAACGTTTTTGGACTGAAACTTAGAATTATATACGTGTAACTTAAATGAGCTTTGAACTAAAGTATTTACTTATCATTAGGATATTAAAATTATTTCACAACATGGCGCCCGTCCATTTTAATAACTAAACTTTAAAAATTTCGAACAAGAAAGTATCAAGAAAATCTGTTTACCGTGGAACAGTTTTGGAGGCGCACTTTATCACCATACATATACAATTCCCTTATTTTACTAACTAAAAAAACGTTTTTGCTAGAACAGAGTCACAAAATCTAGATGGCATGGAAGGCGTTGTTTTGCAAATAATGGAGTGTGGCTTTACTTTATCAGACGCCTTAGAATAATATAGAAAAACTAAAATCGTAAATATTAAATATAATTTTTTGGTATAGTTTACATACATACTGATAACTAATATCACATCATGCCTATTTCAATTATCTCTGTTGGTATGCAGTCAAATATTTAACCTATTTTTAGCTGATGACGGTTCGGATATTCTTTAATTGTTAAATTATCGCTAATTAGCTGGATAACACCTTTCATTTGATACATCTATTCTCTGAACGCGTAATTGTTTGTTGGACTAAATAGTTAAAGAATTTTGTCCTTATGTAATCGTTTTATTTTCGTTACAATAAAAGCAAAACCTTTCAGGTCACATTGTAAACGGAATACATGTACAAAAAAATGATGTTACTTGATGTTACCGAGACATTATATTCTATAGTGAACCAAATGTTTTTATAGCCAAGCTAAAGAATTGAATATCATTCTATAATATTGGTTTGGAACAAAATGGAAAATGAACAAATTAAATTAAGTATATCATAGGAAGTATTACCAAAAGGAACGATTTTGCTAAACCTATCGTTTTCTTAACGTGGCAACGGAATTAATTTTACTGTAATCAACGTGCTCTCTATATTATATTGTACAAGTGTTGATGAGTTAGGTTAGGTTAGCAAACAGCAAACAACAGTTGGAACAAAGTAAGAATTGAGTTGTGGAGGTATTTATTGGAACGAACACAAAGCTTGATACCGTGTGTAGGAATAGGTGTTACCTCAACGTTTTTAACTTTGCATAATCTTTCTTCACGTAACAGTCATATTTTATCTTCATCATCAGTTGGCGTTACAGCCCTTCATGAGTCCTCGCCTGCCTAAATCCATCCTTCCTTGTCGAGTGTCTGTCTTCTCCATCCCCTTACGCCAATCTCCATTAAATCGTCCTGTATATCGTCCAGATAACTAAGTTTCGTCCGCTCCCTTCTTCTTCCGACAGGGCTATTTAGCATGGTTATTTTAGCAATATCAGTTTCATTCATCTGCATAACGTGGTTCGCCTATCTTAGGCGGTTTAATTTGATAGTTTTCACGATATGGGCATGACCAAAATGTCTATAGAGTTCGAAATTATATCGCTGTTAGTTAACTCTGCCATATATGGTCCTCAATACTTTTCTTTCAATATATTTATTTAAATGAGAACGTACATTATAACACTTCGAAATGGACTACCTCAGATGAACGTACTAAGTTTCAAGAATGCTTTCAAGAAATCAAGAATTGTTTCAAGAAATCAATAAATCAAATGACAAGGAGGAAAATCCTAAAGAACACAATCAAAGTAACTCAGTGTCGATAAAATCAAAAGAGAAGTCTATTCCAGTTTTAGATGGTAAGCGAAGTGTTAATTTACAGAAAACAATTTAATACATATATATATATATATATATATATATATATATATATATATATATACAAACAAGATAGTTTATTAGGGTTGCAGTCAGAATATTGGCCGGGATGTTAAAAAAAACACTCTTTTGACTTTTTGTCGAGCTTTCGGAATGGTTTTATTCCTTTTTCAAGACTATTTCTTGTATATATATATATATATATATATATATATATATATATATATATATATATATATGTGTATAGAATGTATAGAATAACTGCAGTCATTATCGGACAATAAGTCTGATGAGTCACGTTTTGAAGATCTTTCTGCGAGTAATATATAGCAGAATATACACGATATTAGAGGAGAGAATTAGCAATACTTTTTGTCGGATTTAGGACTAGTTTAGGTACGAGAGAAGCCTAGTTCAGTATCCAAGTATCCAAGTTCTGATCCAGAGATGCAGATTTTACTCTTTGTATTCAGAAAAATGTTGAAGGAATCCCTAATGGAGACAACTGAAGATATTTTTGTTAATGATGTAACCGTAAACAATATTAGATATGCCGACGATACCTTCAAATGTGTCAGAGTACAAAATGAGCTCACTGAGAACTTTTCAGTAGTTAAAAGATTAAAACAAGGAGACGGACTGGCATCGATACTATTCAAACTGAGTCTCGAATATGTGATAAGACAGCTGAATATAGGAAGAAGTAATCTAACAAATAAATCAATACAGATTGCCGCCTATGCCGATGACATCAGCATTATGTCTTGCAGAACAAAAAAGACGGCAGAAATATATTCACAATTAAAAACAGGGGCAAAAGAGACCGGACTAGAAATAAATATTCAAAAGACAAAAAAACTAATACAGGCAAGAGCTAGGGGAAACAGACGCACAGTTGAATTAGAGGACGATATTAAAACTATAGAAAGTTTCACGTATCTGGAAATTGCATTAAACACGAATGGAACAGAAGAACCAATGTAAACAAGAATAGTAAAGGGAAACAAGGCTTACTTTTCACTCGCCCATGTTTTCCGCTCTAAAAACACAAACTGAAGATCAAAAATCAAGGTCTACAAAACTATTATCAAACCAATAGTAAGATATGGGTGTGAGACATAGGTGATGTCACAAGGCACAAAACGAAATATGTAAGTCTTCGAAAGAAAAGTCCTAAAGAAGATATTTGAACATATTAAAGAAAACGGACTATGGAGATCCAGATACAGTCATGAACTCTACAAACTGTTCAAAGAGGTACCGATCTCAGAATTCGTTAAACTTCAGAAACTTCGATTGGCTGGTTATGTAGCTAGAATGGAGACCGAAAGATTACTAAAAAGAGCCCTAGCTAGTAAAATGCAGGGCGCAATATCAAAAGAAAGGCCAGGAATTAGGTGGGGAGATGAAGTGGCAACGGACGCACAAAATAGGCTAGACGTGAGAAGCTGGAGAAGATCGGCGCGGAACCAACAATATTGGAGGCATAGTTTGGAGGAAGCCAAAGCCCGATTTGGGCTGTAGCGCCATTGAAGAGAGACGATACGGTAGTGCTGGCTAATTGCGGAGAATACCTTCAAAATTATATATAATTCATATAAAATACCTTGTGAATGTGACAATTTTTATCTATTGTTCTGAAGCTATTTTCTTGTGGCATTGTAAATTAATTACTATTTATAACTGGGAATAAGCCACAATTAAAGATAAAAATATGTTTATTGACGTTTCAATTTCCAATTCGGAAATCGTTCTCAAAATACAAACAGTAAATTAAACAAATTTTGTTTTTTGTTACATAGTGAAAAAATTCTTCTAATAATTTAATTTTATCTGACTCATTTATATTGACAATTCAGACATACATTATGCATTTTAAAGTAGACGACTTTAAAATGATATTGCCAATATTGTTGAGTTGCGCTTCTGGGACGACTTTACTCATAAGATAGTTCATTCGATTACATGAAATCAACTTTAACTTGAGAATATCCGTCAGAAAAAATCATAGCATGTAATTCGTCTTTAAAAAGACAAACACATGACATGATGACAGTAAAATTCTCCTGTTAGTGATTCCATAGTAAATTATGAGGGAAAAAACCAGGAAAAAAAACCTCATAATACTATCCCGACATTGTAAGTATTTGTTCGTGAATTTAGTTTACCTTCAACAAACATCAAAATTCTGATTTTATATGTTACGTTATTTAAAAAATATAAATGATGTATCCTCTATATGTTACTGACTTACTAATACTGGTATTTTCTTATTAATAACTTCCTCTTTCAATATTGGTAACCAGATCCTACTACATTCTGCCGAGGAATTTGCGACACAATTGGCCTCATTTAGCATAATTAGAGCCGCTTCTTTGATTTTTCTTTTTTTACCATCCGTTTCTTTTAGGACTATATTTGAATTATTCCATTAAACCCTATGTTCATTATCCCATGCGTGTTTACATATTTGAGATCTATCAAATTCCCTATTTTTAATATAAGATTGATGTTCACTTATTCTAACATTTAATGGCCTTGATGATTCACCTAAATAAAACTGATCGCATTCACAAGGTATTTTATAAATGCAATTCTTTGTCCTTTCTTGTTCATTGTTAGGTTTAGTTTTGGACAAAATAGATCTCAACGTGTTTGTTGTTTTGAATGTTGTTGAAATGTTGAATTTATTTCCTATCCTTTTAAGTTTTTCTGATAATCCTTTTATGTACGGTATTGTTATTTTCCTCATATTATTCCTTGTGTATGCTGTAGGATAAACAAAATTTGTTTAATTTACTGTTTGTATTTTGAGAACGATTTCCGAATTGGAAATTGAAACGTCAATAAACGTATTTTTATCTTTAATTGTGGCTTATTCCCAGTTATAAATAGATATTAATTTTTATCTAGGTGAAACTTCAAGACCATTAAGAATAAACTAGCAAAAATTTGATAGATCTTAAATATACAACTATGCTTGAGACAAGAAACATGGAGTCCAATGGAAAGATGCATCAATAGCTTTAAAAGAAATAGATAGTAAATGGAAGAAAATTAAGGAATCTGCCTTCATCTCACTAAATGAAGATAATTCAAATAATTCAACCATTCAAGTTAATTAAAATGTAATAATTTACACATTAAAAAAAATAAAACTCGACTATCTAAAGAAATCACCCAAGCGAACAAAAATCCATTAAATTGTTCTAAAAAGGTACATTTTAAAACCCTTTGTATTCCATATAAAGTATGTGCCTCCAAAATCAACAGTATAATGCATCAAGATCTGGCTATTACTAGATAAAAGAAATTTCCAGTAAGAGTATAACAATATTAATGAGTTACTAGTTGGTCAGAGACATACACTTCGTTTGTATTCTTCAAGTGTCATCTCCCCGACGGAGGTCGGCAATCATCATAGTTATTCGGACTTTCGAAAGAGCTGCTCTAAAAAGTTTATTTGATATACATCTGTACCACTCTCTTAAGTTGCCCAGCCATGATATTCTACGTCTCCCTACGCTTCTCTTTCCTTGGATCTTTCTCTGCATAATCAATTGGAACAAGCTGTATCTCTATCTACGTGTAATGTGTCCGAGATATTCCAATTTTCTTGTTTTTATTGTATTTAAAATTTTCCATTTATTTATTTATCCATTATTACGTACAATATTCTTCATACCATTCAGCTGTCCAGTTGATCCAATGTTTTTTTAAAGAGAGTATAAAATTTAAAAATTGTACTTTCATTAATATTCATGAGAATATTCAAGGAACGACCTACAAGGTGGTCCAGAATTATGTACATTAATTTCTAGAGCTTATAGTACGTCCAAAAATAAGGGTACTTCTTTATGTACACTTTTTTATAAAAGTTAATAATAAGGGAGATACAAGCCTTTAAAGGGGTGAATTGAAATTCTTATTTTTTCAAATATCTTCCAAACGGTTTTGAATACGGAGTTCATATTTTGGGAGTGATTATAAGACATTAGGATAATTAATTTCATGCCACCACCTACTACATCCTATATTAATACAGGGTAGTTTTGGAGGGTAAGTGGGGGTTATTGCGTTACATGTTTTTTTAATTTTTACATATTTTAAAAAAATGTTTTAAAAATTGTTTCCTTAGACTTTTCTACGCAAAAAAGGTGCTCTTGTAATATTTCGATAGATATCACCGTTTTCGATTTATTTAAACTCGAAGGTATACATGTATTTTATTGGAATCGTTACATTTATTAATATTCATCAAGTATGCTTTGGAATTGACAGTTGTGTTTATAAGATATAAAATATGAGCAATAATATTACAAATTAATGGAAAATTTAATTAATACTTAACATTTAATTAATGGCGAAAATAATATTTCACAACAACTGTTCAAAATGTCCTCCATTTTGTTGAATACATAATCTAATTCTTTTATTTAGCGAACGCATTAATCCATTTAATGTTACCGGATCGTTTTGTAAATCGGTAAATACTTGTTCAATTTTGTCTCTTAACTCATTTACTGTATTAATTGGAGTGTTATACACTTTTGATTTCAAATAACTCCATACTGTAAAGTCCATTGGATTAAGATCAGAACTACGAGCAGGCCAATGAATCGGTGCATCCGCACCCCGGCCTGTTTCTTCGTATTTGGAATGGAATATCTTCCAAAATATCATGTAAAATATTGTCTAGAAAATTGTAATACATGTTACCATTTCAATTTCCGGGAAAGATGTGGTATCCTATGAAACTATTTCCTAAAGTAGCTGCCCAAACGTTTATCTTGAACGTGTGTTGGAAGTGAGTTTCCATTGTAGCCCTTGGAGTTTCTTCAGCCCAGAAGTGCATATTTCTAGAATTGGACATACCTTGTCTTGTAAATGTGGCCTCGTCTGTATGATTTAAGCAACAGAATATTGCTTAAAAAATTTGGTGCAGTTTGAACTTTATTTTGCAATACTTCACAAAAATCAACTCTAAGTGGCATATCGTCAGGTAACAATTCCTGCACCTGTCGATAGTGGTAAGGATGTAATTGCTCTTCATGCAGAACTCTAAAACACTTTGATGGGAAATATTCGTTCTTAATCCTAACCTGCGTGTACTTATTGTGGGGACATTTATTACAGCATCCAATATTTGCTGTTCAACGCGAACATTTCTTGCTTCTCTACGACGACCAGCATCTGTATTCCTTCTTTGAGGACAGCCGGTTTCTCTCAGTCGTCGTTCAGTACTTACAAAAGTCCTGGCATTGGGAATATTTCTGTTCGGATACTTTTCTCTGTAGCGTCTTACAACGGCAGCATCATTTCCCGAACATTCCTCTAATACTAAAAGTATGTCTGTCATCTCAGAATTTGAATAGTGTGCTATATTGCGGGAAAACAAATTTAAAAATATAGCAAAAGAGACGTGTTAAACCAATTTCACTGTCGAGTACAATAAAAGTGTAGATAAAATAATTTAATTGTTATTAAACGTCACTGACAATTCATAGACTACTTGAGATTAAAGTGTTGTTGCTAACACAAGTGTCAATTCCAAAGCATACTTGATAAATATTAAGAAATATAACGATTACAATAAAATACATGTATAGGTACCTTCGAGTTTAAATAAATCGAAAACGGTGATATCTATCGAAATATTACAAAAGCACCTTTTTTGCGTAGAAAAGTCTAAGGAAACAATTTTTAAAATATTTTTTTAAAATATGTAAAAATTAAAAAACATGTGACGCAATAACCCCCACTTACCCTCCAAAACTACCCTGTATTAATATAGGATGTGGTAGGTGGTGACATAAAATTAATTATCCTAATGTCTTATAATCACTCCCAAAATATGAACTCCGTATTCAAAGCCGTTTGGAAGATATTTGAAAAAATATGAATTTAAATTCACCCATTTAAAGGGTTGTATCTCCCTTATTATTCAGTTTTATAAAAAAGTGTACATAAAGAAGTACCCTTATTTTTGGACGTACTATGAGCTCTAGAAACTAATGTACATAATTCTGGACCACCTTGTATATTAGCAATGCAGGCTGACCAACTTGCTAATATAGGTCACCAAGCGAACCAGAGAATCCTGGGATTAATACTAGTAAGATTTTGATATTACTGTTCCTTGCTAGGATAATTCCTCTTTTCATTAAATACGATATGTTTGTGTCTTTAGAAAACCCCTTTTTTTATTTTTTTGCACTTTTGACGTCCCATTGTGTTAGGCCATGAGTAAAGAATTTTTTAAAGCGAACTTTTTAACTATGTTCACTAAATACATAAGCTTGAATTTATTTTTTGTAATTTTTTCCTTCAGAATTCCTGTAGGTTCAAGTTGTAGTTCCAGTTTGTATTCATGGCAAAAAAGCAGTTTACTGGAGTATAAGTTCTGCAAATAAGGTTGGATGTTTCCAAGGGTCGTTATCAACATGGGTTTTTCCTTATTTCTCGAGTATTTATTGTCTATATAACAAAGTGCTTCTAATTTAATAATTGATTTCATGATAGAGTTGTTTTTAATGCTTAGGTTTTCAGTACAGAAAAATCAAAATTTTATATCAATCAAATATATAACAACACCTTTCAAAAACTTTCAATACTAGTCGATGCCAATTAAGTCTAAACTTTCAAGATTTAATTCCCAGCTAATTTAAAATAACATTTACAGGTTATATCAATTAATTTTTCTAAATTTTATTTTAGGAATTTTTTTTGGAACCACTTTTTGGATTTGAAATCAAAATGTCGAAAACAAAACAAAAATGTAATTTTTATTTGCCTATCTTCATTGCACAAAATATTTAGTTTTGCTGGCATTTTTATAGTTGTCACCAACTTCACGGACTAATAATCCTTTTTTATTCGTATTGTAGTATAACCACCAAACAAGTGTCCTCCACCGTCGGCAACTTTGATGTCTTTAGAGTGCTGGAACTAAATAGAGTAATCGAACTAAATAATGTAGAAACTAGGCTAATTATTTCGTTTGATGATTCCCTCTATTTTTTTAACTTTCTGCTCGGAATCGATTGCCTTAATTCGATAATTTTATCAACCACATTCCAAAACAAAGTTTTGAGCATGAAATAACACACTTTCTGTTTATTTTATAAAAGGACTTGTTCAGTGTTGCTTGTACAATGCTTGCTACATATGAGATATGAGCGATGAAATGTTGACCTATTTACTTATTTAGGGGTCTTCCGATCTTATTTCAAAAAAAGTTTCTAAATAGACTGGAATTTTTTTAACATAAAATGCTTAGAAACCGTTTGGTTACAAAAAAGAATTATTAGATTGCTTAGAAAACATTACTGGCAGTAGAACAACAACCCGATAAATCAGGCAATAGGGTTAAAGAATGATTTAGTGAGAGTAAGTGGGTAGTGGAAGTCAGCACAAAATAAACAAAACTAACTACGTGATAGTTCAAGCGCTAAGGGTTTTAAAAAAAAGTCATACTTACTGTTTTATTTCTGAATAATTATATGTGACTAGGACATTAATAAGGGGGTAATCTTGTAAAGAATTAATTTTTTTGGCAACTCTATAGAGTCAAAAATGGTTGGAAATCACGTTTTTCGTACCAATATGTCATTTATCTCTAAAACTAATGATTTTAGATAAATTTTGCAAAAATGATATGAAAAAAGGTAGTTTAAACAATTCAGTTGTTTGTGACTATACCAAATATTAATCTCGAAATTTTTTAACTTCACAGAATGCTAGTTGTAAACTATTTAGTCGATTAGCTTTAGATAACTCATTTTCCATTAGATTAGCTTGTATGAAAATCATATTATGGAGAATAAACGATGCCGATTGCCGAGGGCCAAAATTCAACACCAATATCAAAAGTATTCGGAACTAAACAAAACTATTAAGCAAAAGTGCAAAAAAGCTAAATAAAAGTGGGTAATTTCCGAATGTCAAGAAGCGGAACGCCTACATGCTCTAACTACATAACTTTCATAGAAAGATTAAAGAAATCATTGCTATGACAAAGAAATATCCTTGAAATATCTTGGTTCCGGTAGAGCTAGCAATTGCTCAATTGCTATTTGAAACCCAGAGAAGAAATGTGAATGCCGAAGTTCTTAAAATATTTGACTCTAAACATCCACGTATTGTTCAACCGAATATATGATTCAGGCAATATTTCAATTAACTGGTTAAAATTAACGTAACGATTTCGAAAAAAGATTGTAGTGACTATCGCCTCGTAAGTCTTGAGCCATGCTCTGAAAGTTTTTCTTCGACTCATACACTCTACACTGTCGCAATCGGATTGGATTGATTGAAATATCCTATATGCGTCTATATTCTTTGGTTTTGGGCATAAAGTTAACGACAGTCAACAAAAAGCTGGATTGCGATGAAGAAGTTTAACTAAGAATCTATTTCGCAAGAACACCATTCGTCAAACCTACAAATGTTTTATTGGCTCGCAGTCTCTCACTTGCTCTTAGACTACTTGTTGTGAAGTGCTACATGTGGTCCATTTTACTTTATGGCGCACATACATGGTCACTTAGGTAGATCACTGAATCGCATTAAATCGCATATGCCATTAATTTGGCAATTTTAAGAGCCGCAGGTTGCGAACAAGAACTTCTCTATATAGTTAAGGAAAGAAAAATTTCCTACCTTGGCCATATCCTTGGAGGAAGCAAGCACGATATTCCCAAACTAATCTTACATGAAAAATACAGTCGCGCTATTTCGAAAGCCGAAAACGGCACTTTTTGAGACATTCAGCTACCAAAACAAAAATTTAGTTAAAAGTCTGACCGTCATGCTTTTATTTAGGTACATTGCGTCGTATTTGAGTTAAATTTCAAAAACTTAGTTCAGTACATAAACAGTGCTAATTTTCAATACATACATTACATACTACTGAAAGTAAACTTAAGGTGCCATCTAGCGCTTGGTAACCGGAGTATGAGAAGAATAGTTTGGTAATTGAGAAGGGAGCCACAGTTACCCTGACATGACACGTGATAGGTGCAACTTTGGACGGCGATACCGGGGCAACTGTGGTTCCAAGAGAGTCTAGGCACCGAACAACGAGTTGTTCGGTGGTCTAGGTTAGTTTGTTTTCAACTTATTCTTTCTATCAGTCGTGGTGTCGGAAGTAGATATTCACAAGAAGCATTAGAACTGGTATAAAAAGATTTGCAATCGGGAAAATCTTTACTAAAGAAAGCTACAATGGAACAGAGCGTACCGACATCGACACTTGGACTAAAAGTGAATGGGTGGAAATGTAGACCAGAGACAGAACCATCGCTGGTAGACCAGAATTTCATTTGAAAAAAATTAAATTGTATTTAAACAGGTGTGACTGAGGGTGGTAAAACTGCCTTTCTAAAGAAGATGAAAACATTTTGGCTTCTTGGATAAAAACTATGAGTAAGTGGAGGTTTCGAATTTCTAGAAAAGAAATACTCAACACTGTACAGTTATATATTTAGCAAAATAATCTGCAAACACCATTTAAAGAAGGGAAGCCTGGTGAAGATTTGTTTCTAAATTTTTCAAAACACAACCGACTTTGTATTAAGAAACCTGAGATAATTGAATAGTCACGTGTAATACAACAACGTTTTACGATTTCTTTGGTCAACTAGAAACTATTATGATTTATTTGAAACTGCATCAATACCCCACTAGGGTATGGAATGAGGGGCTTTTAATTATGACCCCACTCGTACTAAGGCTGTAACTGGAATCTGAGAAATATCACAAAGGTAAACTGCAGGCTCAGGACGGAAAACAACAACAGTTTTGGCATGTACTAATGCCAACGAATCCATATTGCTACCTATGATACTCCACAAGGATAAAAGGTTATGGGACAATATGTTCGGTACCGATGAGTATCCAGAGACATCTTACTACGTATCCGAAAATGGTTCGATGACTGAACAATAATTTTTTGTATGGTTTAAATTTTTTTTGAGATATTACATTGAAAGGCCTACTCTTTTGATTTACGATGGTCATTTATCGCCCATTTCACCTGAACTAATTGCGTTAGCTATGACATAATATGTGACTATTCTTAAATTACTGCCACATTCTTCTGCAATATTACAGTCTTTGGATGTGTCTGTCTTCAACGGGCTCAAGTCTTCATTTGATGTTTTGTTAACAGATTGGCAGCACAGAAATGTCGGAAAGCACCTAACAAAATTCGAATTGTCCAATTTTTTGGGAAAAGCTTGGCGTAGTATTCGAGAGATTGTTGTGGTAAATGGCTTTTTTGAAAAACATGTATTTTTTCTCTAAATCGAGATTTTATTTGTAAAGAAAAGTTAAATCCCGAAAAGTTAAAACGATATTATGAAGAGAAAAACATCTGACACACTTCCTTGTAAGCTAACTCTGATCCCATGTGCAACCTCTTGCAGCTGTACTACGGAAAGCCAGAATTACATTGCTTCAACTTCCGTTGCATCCCGTTTATCTGTTTAATGATACATAGCATAGATATACACGGAGGGGCTGCCTACGCCCAACATTTTATATGGAACATTAATAATATGTAACATAATCGATAATTGTAACCCAATTTTTAATGTAGGTTATTGAGAACCGAACTTTTTATTTTCGTCATTCCGAGTTCCTGTTTGTGAATGAATTCCAGCAGCTTAGGATAATAATTGAGATCGAAAAATGCTGACCTCTTTTAGAATATAGTGTAGGCGTTGCTAAGCTGAGGGATTTCTGGCGGCACTCGGGATTTTCTTGTGTATAAAACGCACTCGAGGTTTTCTCGTGGGAGATTCCGTGTATTTGAGAACTAAAGAATACATTGGTCATTGATTTTTTATATAACATTAGGTTACGTTAAGATAAAGAATACTCCGTAAAGCAAAAAGTACATAGTATCACGGTGGTATCTAAAAATTATTTTTATCTTTAACCTTTTGTGGTACTTTTTCATGTATCATAATTTCCTAGAACGTCGTCAGTTAATTGCGTTTTATAGTAGCAACATCTACTAGTGTTCGAAATAGTGATCTGGAGCTCCAAAAAGTTGATGTAATTTCTTTAACCACGATGTTTTCCTTCTATCTTGACCATGTTTCCGGTTAATTTTGCCTCTGATTTTATTAGTTGCAGTAGTTCATATTTTTTAGTTCTCAAAATATAATCCATATATATTTTTCTTCTTTATATTCGATTTATAGTTCTGTTATAATTAACTTTTAATATTTTATTAAATAAAATTATTTTTAATGCGTACATCCAGAAGTCAGTGCAAAGAAAACCGAATACTTGTGCATTAGAGAACAACAAAAATATCTCATATCAGACGACAGAACCATGATAAGTCACTGCAACGACTATAAATATCTGCATATCAATATTTCGCACGATGGAAAATTAGACAAAGCCATAAAAGAAAGAAATACGGCAGGTAGAAAATACATTACAACGTTAAATAGTGACCAACGCTTCAGCCAACAAAATAAAAAGACAAATATAGTTAAAAGAATGTAATATTGACAATATATACGTGTAGCCACCGGATATATAAGTATAACCACCGGATATATAAGTATAACCACCGGATATATAAGGATAACCACCGGATATATATGTATAAAAATCGAAAGAAAAAATATTGGTAACGCCAATGGAAATGGATTTTTGGAGAAGATTGGCAGTACGATCTAGAAGAGAAAAGATTAACAACGAACGTATTAGAGAAATAATGGGAATCAAACGAACAATCACTGATGCCATCAACAAAACAACTTATCTGGTTCGGACAATATTCACAGCAGAGGATTCTTCACATTCGACGTTCAAAGCCCTCTGCAGAGCGTACAAGGCAAGGATGTAGAAGCCGACCAGACATGGCACCCAACTATCCAACACGGACTTACGACCAGGCCTATCTGAAAGTCAACACCATTGAATACACAGTAAACAGCGGGGAATACTACCGCGTAACAGATCCATGCACGATAGCAACCTATCCTGAATATATTCTGAATCTAACATCCGCCATCGAGATCTGCAGACCTGGTACCTGCAGTGGTAAGTCCAGAAGCTACTGAAATCCCTAGTCACTCTCTGACCTACAAATGTGTGGTCCATCACACCACGTAAGCGCAGGTACACTCGACTGTGAACAACCGTGAAATAAAGCGAATGAGAACGTGATGACCAAGATAACCAAGAAGGCCAACTCGCCGAAGGAGTTGACCGCGGGTGGCGCCTGCAGGAGAAGAAGATAGCACTACCTCACCTAGAAGCCGTTGTGTTATGTTACTAGTTAGTATTTTATTCCTTCACAGCTAAATTAATGGCTGAAAGATCTAGATCTAGAAACTACGTCAATACGCATCTTAACCGCGATCTCTCATATAATGATTGCTAAATGATCATCAACCTATGTAGGAGACTCTTTACTTATGTTTAAAGATCACAAGTTAAAGATTAATCCTCCTCACAGACTAGCTAATATATATTTTTCATGTAAAAGTTTTCTATTCTTCTCTCATTTTTTTTTCTAAGTAGTTTGCTCGTTAATCTATAGAATATTTAACTAACAAAATTATAAGATGGCTGATAACCTTAAGGTGCATTTAAATCAAATCGAACACTAACGAACGAACGAACGAAGGAAAGAAGTAATAAAACAAACGAGGGCAACCAAAATATCTGGCTGTCTAAACAATACAATATGGCCTAATAAAAACATTGGAATTGAGGCTAAATCGAGAATATACAAAGCTGACATAAGGTCTATAATGACATACAGCGCAGAATCTGGACCAGAAACAACAAAAGCCAAAAGATTGCTTGAAACAACAGAAATTAAGGTACTTCTTGGCGTCTCTGGAAGGACTCTTCTAGACCGAGAAACAAGTGAAAACATAAGAAATACATGTGGGGTAGATGATATTACTGGTTGGGTGCCAAACAGGAAAAAATAGTGAAATGAACATATTAGCAGAATGGAAGAAAGAATTATAATAAAAATCGCTCGAGATAAATCGCCAACGAGACGAAGAAGTAGTCGACCTTGAAAAGTTGAAGCGACAATCTGAATGTTGATGCAGGTGGATGAAGTTTAAACAGGCGATTCACATAGAATAAAGAAGGAAGAGGAGGAGGAAGAAGAGCTGGTCTTTATTTTATTTTGAAAGGACATTGTGGTATTAAAAACTTTCATTCATCTTAGTTAAAAAATATATATAAGTTAACCGAATTCCCCCGTTTCTTATCCAAAAAGAACTTTCGATTGACTCGACAAATTTCTTGAAGAGCTCTTAATAATCGTCTTTTCTGATCAGTTTGCTTCAAGTAGTTTCGGAGTATCGATTTAATTCAAAATTTAACTGCAAGTGCAGAAAGTCAACAACTGAACGAAAAGGTATTTGATGCACTAAATGCATTCAAACGAAGGTGTATATAAGTGTATAAAATATAAGGGGAGTTTTAAATTCATAATATGTTCGGCTTGTTTTTTGTGACTAGATCATAATATATTAGATTATGATATGAAGTCTAAAAAATGAGTTTCATCTATTTAAAAAGGAGTTATTTATCTTTGGTATTAATTGACGGTTTCTTTGATCAGAACAAGATCTAGCAGATATTGAATGGAAGATACATCTTCCGTTTATTAATTATTATATTCAAGTAAATGTATTATTAGCTTGCTGGGTCATAATTATTTACTTCGTATTTTTTTCTTAATAATTATTAAAATTATTAAATTTAAGTGCAATTTTCACGATAAGTTAAATAATGTTCTACAATTAAATCAACAATAAAGGATTGCGTTCGATACTTTGATAGCTGTAAAAATTGGATCTGGTGGAATTTACTTCCACCCAAAAGTACAAGGCAAAAGATCAGTAGGAAGACGCCAGAACTCATGGCTGAAAGACTTAAGGAGATGATTCGACCGCTCATCCGCAGAAATCTTTCGCGCAGCAGTTTCCAAAACCACAATTGCCATTTGGATCGCCAACCTTCGAAAGGAGATGGCGCCATGAGAAGAAGAAGATGCTTGAGGGAGGGCGTGGTATACACATTGAAAAAACATTGCTTATTCTGTTACCAATTGGCGATGATCGCAATACTAAGGCTATTGCGATCATCGCCATCGTTAGCCGTATCTGGAACAGCTGAAACTCTATTAGAAAGCAGACTAATTGCTCATTATGCCTTTAAATTAACATTAATCTGCCTAAACATCGCCAAAAATAGTGTAATGGAGAGGATTTAACAGGTATGCAAATTAATCGTTTGATACGAATGTACGACGTCCCACAAGAGGTTATTATAGGCACTGGAACTTTAAAATATATTCATGACAACCAAAACATTTTTGATGTAGCCATGATCAACTGTTGCGGAAACGCATGCCTATAACATCATCTAATTTGTTGCGGCGCGTAAAGATGCTCCAATTGACAACTAATATAAGAGTATTTTTGCAAAAGATCAAAATGCAATTGTGTTTTCTAAGTTGTTAGACGTTGGATATATTTTTTTCGGAAATAGCGCAAGTGTTCAATAACCATAATTGGTTGAGTGAACGAGCAATATTGGCGAAAAGAAAACACATTTCGATGATCTTCATACGACCATTCAGAATTTTCTTTTAGGAAAGTTGTTTTAAGCGAGAATGACATAGTCAACTATCCTACAGAGTTTTTGAATTAATTGGAATTGCCTGGAATTCTACCTCACACTTTTACGATTAAAAGTAGGATCATTTGTCATGGCAACCTCGAATATACAATGAAATGAGACTGACTAGGATAAGGCTAATGAATAATGTCATTGAGGCAAAAAATTCAAAGGAGGTGATGTCTTGATCCCACGTATAACGATAATTTCAACGGATCTACCATTTGATTTTAAGCGTCTACAATTTCCCGTTCGTTAAGCTTTTGCAATGGCAATAAACAAAAAAAAACGCAAGGCTAACCGTTGGAAGTTTGCGGAATTAACTTTCCGTAAAAAGAGTTTTCATGTTTTGCGTATGGACAATTATTGGCATGTCGGAAAACCGCCATCGTTGTATATTTCATCATCATCATCATCATTGGCTCGACAACCCTTTTTGGGTCTTGGCCTGTTCAAGGATTCTTCTCCATTGTGA
Organism: Diabrotica balteata; assembly: GCA_918026665.1. Taxonomy (NCBI): domain Eukaryota; kingdom Metazoa; phylum Arthropoda; class Insecta; order Coleoptera; family Chrysomelidae; genus Diabrotica; species Diabrotica balteata. Next base: position 131,402,594 of record OU898276.1, read on the forward strand.
CCTGTTTCGTGCTTTTTTAACAGTTTTTAATTTTTAATGTTGTTATATCATTTTCTATTTGTTCTACGTATCTCAGCTTCGATCTTTCTCTTGTTCTTTTTCCTACTGGCACTTGTTTGAATATTTTGTTTGGTATTTCGCCTTCTTCCATTCTTTCCACATGTCCAATCTAACGTAGGCTTCCTATTTTAATGAATGTTGTATATTTACTTGTATATTTACGCACCTCAAAAAACAACAAAAATATTGTTTATCAGAAAGCTTTAAATTGAGTCATTTTTCTTGATGCATAATATTTTTAAGTACTTTTTTTGGTTTTCTATTAATTTTTGTTATTGAACTTCGACACATTATTTAATTCTAAGGCGGTATAAAGTTCGCTGAGTCAGCTAGTTATTATATAAATTTAATATACATACACAATTATTTTCATTTAATTCAAATGTAAGTATCTTTCCAAAAGAATATGTTTTAGAACACATGACAACGACAACATTTAGATAATATAATTCCATAAAACTCTTAAATTTTAAAGAAGTTTATATTTTTCTTCTTCTTCTTCTTCCTTCCAGTATGTAGGCTTTAAAACCTGTTTCTTCTTCAATATTAGCTTCTTAAATTGTTTAAATTGTCCCACCATCTTTTTATTGGTCTACCAATACTTCTTCGTCCATTTGGTAACTTATCTCGTGCTATTCGCACTATTCTATCCTCTGCCATACTACTGATTTGTTCGTTCCACTCCTGTTTTCGTTTTGTCACCCATCCATTTATATCTTCTATATTGCACGCTCTTCTTATGTTTTTACTTCTCTCCCTATCCAACAGACTCTCCCTGATATTCGTCGGAGTATTTTCATCTTTGCTGTTTCTAGCAGTCGTCTCGCTTTAGATGTGTCAGGTCTTGTCTCCGCCGTGTATGTTAATATAAGTCTAATCACTGCTTTATAGATTCTTGTTTTTGTGTCTTGTCTTAGGTGTTTGTTCTTCCAGATTGTATCATTAAGAGAACCCGCCGCTTTACTTGCTTTTAAGCTTTGTTGTCGTACTTCTTCAACATCTCCGTAACTAGTTATACTATTCCCAGATATCTAAACTTCGCTTCCTGCTTTATTATTTTGACCTTTACGTACTGCTTGTATTATCTCGTCCATTATTATATTAAAGAGAAGTCTTAAAGAGAAGGCTTAACGAGTCACCCTGCCTGACTCCGCTTTGTACTGGTATACACTCGGTCAGTTTTTCATTTATCTTTGCCTGTATTCGATTATAAAGGTAGATGTTTTCGATGGTTTGTATAATATTGATTGGTATGTTTCTTTTATACAGTAGGTGTAAGACATCTTCGACTTGGATGCAATCAAAAGCCTTTGTCAGGTCTATAAAACATAGATATGCTGATCTATTATACTCGATGGCCTTTTCTTTCTTCTTCATTGATTTCTTCAATGTTGTTTTTAATTTTCTCCCAGCTCGCGTTTATATCTTCGATGTCGTATATTTGTTTCAGCTGTATTTTCTGTGCTAGCCTCCTTTGGTACATTTCTCTTGTAGAGTCGTTCCACAGTGATTCTACATTGAATTTTTCCTCGGTTATATTTGAAATATCTAGTATAAAATAACGAATTTTAACAAAATTTCCCGAGATAATCTATACCGTTAGTGATAAAAAAAATTGGTACAATAGGCGGTACTGTAGACTAGCTTGAAGCTGTATACTTTATAGCGCGAATACATGTTTTATGTATTTTAAAATTTTGAGACTTTCGATTTTTTGAACAGAATATACAAAAATTTCTTAAAATAAGTAAGTAAATTTTGTAAATCGATGATTGTAAAAAAATAATAAAATTACTTTATTTAATTTTTAAAATATCATTTAAAATTTAAACATACAGAAAAGAATATGAAGCTTCGCGCTTGTCTACAGAAACGCCGACTGTACCACTTTTCTTGTGATCTGTCAAAGTTCTGTCAAAAAAACTACAAACCATGAAGAAAGTTTCTCCATAGTAAATGCAATTAGGGACTATTTTGTAACCTATGTGTCTATGGCACAGGACAAGCTGGTTGCTATAGAACGGCGTTTCTGTTTAGGATCACCTTATCTTAGTCGGTGTCGTATTGACTCGTCTTATTTTGCCATTGAAAAAAAAACATGGGGATGAGATTGCACTGGTGTCAAGAACGTGTCCAGTGGATTCGGGAATGGAATAGAATTGTTTTCAGTAATGAGTCTCGATTTTGTTCTACGGCCAATGCTAGATGAAGAGTTCGCTGAAGACGTTGAAAGATGGAAAATTCAATTTTGCCAAAAACATGAAATTGAGCTTACTTGTCAGTTATATTTTAGAAATAGTTGCTATACCATACATGGTAGCAACAAAATATAGCAAAAGCCCAATTTTCCAACAGAATAATGACGAAGTTAGTAAGCAGCAGTTACTGCCAAACTCCCTCGTAACTGTAGGGCTATTAGTAGGTATTTATCCGTAGCCAGATAGGTACTCTGATCTTTCACCCATTTATTATGCATGGGTCACGACAGGTAGAGATGTGATTAAGTCCCTGGTTTATATAAAATATAATTCAAGTTGCTTGGAACTTAATTCCTCATTAGACATTAATCACCTTATCTGACGAATATCTCGGAGAATTGAGAAATTTGTTATTTTAACTCATTATTAAAATTTCTAGACAAAGACCAAGGAAATTGTTTTCAAACTTTGGGCATTTGAAGTAGTTTGTAAGCAATTTGGACTAACAAAAACTTATGTTTTCCATCAAATGCAAAGCACCCAGTGATTTAATCTTAGTTGAACTTGCGAGAAAACTGAACTAAAAATTAATGTGTATCGTGCAATCGGTAACCATATTTTTTAATTGATGGTTATCGTAAGGACTATTAATAACAAGTTATATAAGTATTTTATTGGCCATGGTGGCCAAAAAAGACATTTATTTATTTCACTGTTACTCTTTTTACTACTTTTCATTACATATATTACGACATATTATGGTAACAACTGAACAATGATACGTTATTTTCAGTTTTAGATTGATTTATTGAATTGTTTTGTTTGTTTACCTCATGTAATTTTTTATATTTGTTACAGCTGGTGATATATGCCCTTGCCTGGTATTACCTGATAGTTTCAAATCTGCACTGTCGCAAATGTTGGACGTGAGCCTGTTGAAAAATCCAGTATTTTTAATGATCGGAATTTCGAATTTGTTCGGAATGGCAGGATTGTACATACCTTTCGTCTACCTTGTTGAATGCGCTAAATTAGATGTAAGTAAATATATGTTTGTGCCTTTATTTAATATATTTAGATTTTTTTAATATCAAATTATGTATGTATGATTAGGCGTGAGAACTGCGAGCAGGTACTGCCGTGACCTCAACATTAGGAAAACCAATTCGTGTTTATCAGCCGTGTAAATTTAGATCCCAGGCATTAATGGTAGCGATAGAAGAGATTGAGGGGGTCGACAGATTCAGGTCAGTTCTGGATTGGCCAGAATATCTTTGCACATGGCAAAGGCAGCTTAGAGTATGCGAATAATGTAAAAGAGGAGTACCAAAAATCAGAAGTGATAGATCAGAAGTGATCAGAAGAAATAACAAAATAAAAGGATGTGAGAAGTGTATCCAGTATCCAGTCTTGACCTGGTTTAGATTTCGAGTGAAGCTCCAAAGATATTACATAGAAGGTATCATCGTCTTCCTCAGACTCTAAGTGAATCCTTTTTTTTAAATTAATTTTTTTCATCTTCTCCTTTATGCCAGTCTTGATCATTTTATTTAACCTTTTTTTACTTTTTCTATTGCAGCATTTTTTAGCTTCTTTTTCGGCACCTTCTTTTTTTGTCCTTTCCTTTACTGATGTGCTTGTAAGAACCGAAGATTTCATGGGTTTCTTTCCTTTTTTATTATGTTTCCTATCTCCAGCTTTTGTATAGGGACTGTATATTCTCAACGTTGCTATTCCCAGCCTAGGTAGTTTCGACAGCGCTGTTTTGACAAGTCATGCCTCTATATATAACTGAGCGTGACAAGAACTCAGCATTAGTAAACACGTCTTTATTGTAAGGGCGTGATTCCTGTGGCTTGAAATTCAGAAATAATATTCTTAGGATTTATTGTTTTGGTCAGTACCAATTTCGCGATGCCAGGAATATCGTAAATTGTCACTATTTTACCAGAACATTTCGTCATCCAATCATCAACTAAAATAAAAATTTTTAAAAGATACATAAACTGATTTGTCAAGCGGTTACAGGAGGAGTGTACGGTTACAGGAGGATGAGGAGTGTAAGGGGAAAGGATGACGTGACGATAGCATTTTCTTTAGAAAAATTAAACACTTCAATAGAAAGATGTGACTCATGTTTATCCAAAACTAACAAACAATGATGATCTTTTGTAGATCCCACATGGTCTTGAAAATGTTTAATAAATTTCAAAAATGATTCGGATGTAGTCTATCCCGATGGGTAGGAAGTACCGATGCAGCCTGGTGGTCTGTTGTTGATAAAATGGTCTTTGAAAAACACGCGTGGAAAACGAACATCGGAGGAACCGAATTTCCTATGGCGCTCACGGCCAAGACCGTAGTAACTGTTTTGCTCTTTCTGCACTGGCATAGCATTTCCTACTTACTACTACACTGATCACTTATCGCTGGGAATAGAGTGGCAGCCGTAGCTCAGTGGCTTTGTTACTGGCTTCACAAGCTGTAGGGCCCAGGTTCGAATCCTGGCACCGACAAAAATTTTCAATTTCTAATTTAACTGAGCTGCCACCGTGTTTCGGAAGGCACGTAAAGCCGTTGGTCCCGGCTCCGAAAGTGGTCGTTAAGTCATGTTAAGGGCGCTTGCGTGACCTGAAAACCCTAACACTAGACCTTAGCCAGAAGGTTACACGAACTTTACTTTTTTGCTGGGAATAGAGGACGGGTCATTTATACCGTCGATGATGACGTGTCTTGGGTGGAGGTTGGCGTGGGGGCCAGCGCTAGCCATGCGATTTTCCGCGCCTGCTCGTTCCTCTTGTTCTTTTGGTTCTCTCGACGATGCTGACACGGTCTGTATGAGGTATGTTATAAAATTTAGTTGTTTACTCTTTGAATGTAAATTTATTACTTCCCTACCCTTCTCCTATTTCTGCTACATTTTTATTTGGTGTCTTTGTGCACACCGATTTCATCGACATTTAATATATCCTTGTTTTCAAATTTGTAGTTTTCCGAAACGCATTTCAAATTATCAAAAAGTAGGGCAATATTGGTTTTATTAAACCTGGTTGCACGTCTAAGGCTCGTAGCTTCAGGCTCCCTGATTGATAGTCGATCGTCTGTTCTTAAATAATGTGAACCAGTCCTTTGTAGCCATTTTATGGTTATACCATGTATCAGGAACACTAATGACATTCTTATTAGTCATAGCAAATTCACAAGCTAATATTTTAATGGTTTGTGGATTGATTCCATAATAAATTTTCGATGAATATTTTATGTACTCTTTAAGTTTATTCTCTATTTGATCTGGAAAAATCTGTCTTGGTTTAACATATCCCATTATAATCTTTCGACCGTCGGGTTCGTCGTTTTTTTTTATCTAAACAAAGTCATTTTGTTGATCTCAGAAGGCGATAGCTGCTTCCCACAGAGATATCGTTTGGGCTTCATAGGCTTTCTCAAAGTTCTCAATTGGGATTCTTCATCGATCCGTCGTCCTAGTATAGTTCCGCACCATATTTCTTTATGAAAAGATCAAGATATTAGACCGTATTAATGTGCCCGGCTCCTTGTATTAACTTGCTCCCATTGAATATTTTAAAATCTTAAGTCTTAAATCAAACTTTCCTCTTCTAAATCAAGAAGACTGAAAAATTTAAATTTTCTCAAGACACTCAACTTTAGATACACTACGAATTATACTCAAAAATTATTTTGCACTAATGGAAACAAACATTCAATTATAAAACCACCTAGAGCTACTCCTTACTCATTTTCTGTGTAGGCAGGCGCGTCTCTTCTATTAATGAAAACCCTGCATATATTTGGATTTTGGAATATAAAACTAGGCAGTTCAAAGAGTCTAGGATAAAAAGCCGTTTTGTTGAGTCTAATGTGGACTTTTATGATCTAGAGTCGTAGGAAAGATAAACTTACATAATTCTTAAATTTGAAAAATTCACTAAATTCCAAGATCTATCACGAATCTGGCTTTACTTCGTTCACCATGGAAATAGAGAGCAACAAGCAAAATGTATTTTATATGTTTTTGTAAAACAGAAATTGCACAGAAAACACATACAGTACAGAAGAACATAAAGTAAACCGAAAACCAACGCCCACCGAACGATATGTGAGCAACAACTCCAACCACCATCCAATAAACAAATTAAGGGTTAAAAAGGTTGCACATTGACTCGTCGGAAAAATATTAGTAAAACATGACATCGAGTCCATCATCGAACCTAACCTAACGAAGACAAAACAAGAAAAAAATTAATGGGAAAATCCCAGTAGTTGGCTGTATATCATCGTTTAAAAAAACATACAGAATTTAAAACACTTCACAATTGTATTTTGGTATAAAAACATATAGTTAAAACTTTTTAAAAAGTGTCGTCAAAATGTATGTAGTAGCAAAACCTTTTCGATCTAATGATCATCCTCAGTGCCTTATGTAGTTAAAGCTAACAATAAAGTTGTGGCTGTGACATCTACATATGGGTTTACATCATTCCAAATTTAAATTATGTTGTCACTCTAGGTCGATGGCTTTGTATAAAATTTATTACTTTAGAACTAAAAATAATAAATTACCCTAAAGGACCCTAAATTAATAAATTTTATCCAATGTCATCGACCTAGAGTCAAAACATAATTTAAATTTGGAATGATGTAAACCCATATATGGATGTCACAGCCACAACTTTATTGTTGGCTTCAACTACATAAGGCACTGAGGATGATCTGGCTAGATCGAAAACGTTATGCTACTACATAAATTCTGACGACACGTTTTTTAAAAAGTTTTAACTATATATTTTTATACCAAAATACAATTGTGAAGTGTTTTAACTTCTGTATGTTTTTTTTTACAATACAAGAAATTTTAAGATCAGCTACAGTTCCAAAAGAACCGTTGTCTACTTCAGCAATTTACTGCATTTCCTGAGGTTATGGAACTAGAACAATAAAACATAGTGTAAATACTCGAATTACCGAACACAAAAGAAACTATCGCCTTGGTCACTGCGAAAAACTGGCTGTTGTAGAATACATCATTACACAAGAGAATCAGCGAATCTATTTCAAGAAACTCAGGTGTTCTGTGGAACATCTCACTACTACCCACGGATGTTCACAGAGGTTATCGAAATTAAAAATCATCCCATTAACTTTAACATTAAAAAAACGGGTCTATAAAACTCACACTAGACAGACCAAAAATTTTAATACCAATTCCGATATCGATTTCAATACCAGGCCAACCGATAGATCTCTGGAGGTATATGACAGATACAAATAGCTCAGGTACTCATGGAGGAAGATCATTAGTGAACGACAAAGCGATAGGTAATGTATACATTCATTACCGCATCACTTTTGATAATATCTGCTACAATTGCAGACGATACACAAGGAACGAACAAACATACAACGGTCCATAAACCCTAATAATAATGTTATTTAAAGAGTTAAAGTTTAAAGGTTATTTTTCACTTTTTATTACTTTCTTTATTTTATAATCACTTGTATGTTTTTGTGGTTATGGTTTATTTTGTATAAACGTTATGAGTAACTTGGAAAATTTTATTTTAGGGAATTGATTCTTCTCAAGCATCTTTTTTGCTTTCCATTATCGGTATAACAAACACTGTGGGTCGTCTGGTATGCGGATACATAGCTGATTTTCCACAAGTCAACGCACTTTTTGTTAATAACTGTTGTTTAATTATATCTACGATCGCTGTAGCTTTAACTCCCCTTTGCCACACGTATGGATTGTACGTCACCGTAGCAATCTTTTTCGGAATCGCAGTATGTAAGTATCACGTATGTTATTTTTTAAAAGTTAATTCATAGGTTTAAGTGTAGCCAAAAATAATGATTTATAATAAAGAGAAATGTGCGTTTTAATTAATTATTGCGTATTACTTTTTTGGACTTGTTCTAAATATGGCAATTCAATTAAAACATGAAACTTTTATTAAAATGGCCAAATGAACAATTTCATATTTCTAGACATCTCTCGTCTTCACTCTCTTTGCCTTTATTGTTATGCCGGGTTGGTTTCCAACGATTCTTCAGTCTTGAATTTCTGATTTTAGAATCATTTTGTGGCACCACCTCCCTCCTAGACTCGACATGAAATTTGTCAGTCTCCCGTTTACCTGTCATAAGTTGTTATTCTTCTTCTTTGTATGTCGTCCCCATTAACGGAGGTTGGCTACATTTCTAAAAGTTTCTTTATCTTTTGCAACGTGGAATAATTCGTCTACAGTCATGTTTGTCATATACGGTCTCGAATATTTCGCAGCCATATGATACGCTTTCTCAAGGTCAATGAATACCAGATGAGCATTTGTTTCTTTATTTTATATTTTTTGATCGGCTGCCTTCTAATGAAAGTTATGTGTGCTATCTGACTTATATACATCGAAACCAATTTTAGGGTATTTCGGTTTCCTTGTATCTGTTTATGAGTTACCTCTCCCTTATTCATGGCATGACTAAGTAGTTTTATTGCCCTGTAGTTTGTACATTCATAAACGTATCCTTGGTTTTTGTATACAGATAGCCCCGTCTGTGTAGCAGGTACCTTTATCTGGATACCATATGGTCATAGATCATTATCCATTCGGTATCCCTGATTTGATATAAGATCTTACAACATCCTGATCTAACCGTTACGCTGTGTATGTTTTCTCGCAGTCTATAATATTCTATTCCTACTTCCCCCTTTTTATCTTTGTCTAAAGAGATCTAAAGGGGGAGGTACAGTAGGGTACAGTAGGTACAGCCTTATAGCTGCCCTTGGTGTGACAATCATAGTCCCTCTAAATCCAAATCAAGAATCTTAATTTGAAGATGGCACTTTTTTACTGCACCTTTGACCACCATATCACTTATGTATATGTAATTGTGGTTTTACCACCATGTTATGAAAAATCCAATATAACATGTCTGGTTTTAAACCCCGCATTTTTCCCTGGGGACGCGTGGCTACCATTAACGTAGTTGCCGCTTTCTTGGTTATTCGTTTTATTTGCTGATTTCATACATTAAGTTTAAAGTTTTTTGAGAGAGTCCTGCTTGATACGCATACTGTTCCTATGTATCGGATTTTTAACCAATACACCATCCCTAATTTGCCTATCGAGCAGTTTTTTTAGTATCTTCAGTACGAATGACATCAGATATATCGGCCTCATTGACCTTGCTTTTACTGTATGGTTTAGCCAGGTTTAGGTATAGAAGCAATCCTTATATTATGCCTCCATGCATTTGTACATACCCCAGACCTAATGGAGCCTATATTATCATACCTAATTTTTTGTCTGGAAGGTCATTTCTCATCTGCATCATTGGCGCTTTGTGGCAAGCACTCTGGCAATTGGTTTATTTGACTTCGATCTTGTAGACATATAGCCATATTTTTTAATTAAAATTCTAACGGTGGTATAGTACTCTCGAATTGATATTAAATACTGATTTTTGTGCGCTTATGTAGTTAATTGTATATAATATATCTATGGCTTTTTATTAAACTATTAATGTTAGACTATTATCTTCTTTTAATATTGGTAACCAGAACCTGCTATATCCTGTTGATGGGTTTGCTACACATTTTTTTTTTTTTTTCATTTTAAGTAAGATGAGGGCTGTTGCTTTGATTCTTCTCTTTTTGCTGTCTGTTTCTTTCAAAAATATTAATGTATCTTTACATTGTACTCTGTGCTCATTGTCCCCGGTATGTTTGCATATCTGGGATCTGTCGAAGTCTCCGTTTTTTTTTCGTATATTATTATAAAAATTAGTGATCTTTAGGTTTCTCTTACATAAAGTGTGTTGTTTGGTATGGTTTAATCACAGAATAATAAACAATCAGAATGCCCACTCTTCATGGAAAATTAAGTACGCGCATCTCGTTCGCGCAGACGTTCCGCCATGTTTTAAAGGGAACCAGTGTTGTTTAATGAAAATTTATGTGGTGTGCATAGAAAAATTAACCCGGTTTAATTGACTTACCGCAATCATAGACATACTATACAATTATTTTAACATTGTTAAATATAATAACGTAAATATAAATATAATTAAATATAATATAATTAAACATAAATATAAACAATTACATAACCTCACAAATCATATGTCGATAAAGACCCATTACACCAAAGGTGAGTCTCAATCCGAGTCTGTGTTTCCTTCTAAAACATGGCGCGCGTGCTGAAAACCTTGATTTTCGGTAAAAGGCGGTATCTGAGAGAATAGATCTCAGTGTGTTGATTGTTTTGAATGTTGTGATATTGTATTTATTTCCTATAAGTCAACTGTCAAATTGGCTGCCACAAAACGCCAATGATAAACAGCTATAGGTTAACAATTTCTTGATTCTTAATTTATATTTGTTTGAAAACGATTTCCTGATTGGAAATCAAAACGTCAAAAACAAATAATGTAAAATATAATTTTCATTGTAGTTAGTTGTGGTTTAATCCCTAATAAATACAATATTTAGCTTAAAGATGCCACAACAAAATAGTGTCAGAACTAAATAATATATGTGTTATAACAGTTAACAGAAGATTTAGATAAGGTCCATTCGCTCAACTCGGACATATTTTGACAGATTCATAGCTGGAAACCTACAACACAAAAGTTCCTACTCACAGTATTAACAACTTAAATAAACTAATATTACAGACTTCTTTCATTGATAAACCGACTATATAACTTCTTGCCAATATAATAGAGAGTCCTTTGTTACTTCTGAAAGATATAAATTTAAAGGTTATATTTAAATTGTTTCATGCTTACATATATTACAATGGTAATTTAAAGGTGAAAAATACTCATTAATGTCGGAAGTCATTAGTAATGATGAAAACTTATATTAAAAGTCGTTTCCCTCAGAAATTTAAAAGAAATCCCTGTTTTCAAATGTGTTTTCCTATTTTTGATTCTAGTTATATTTTATACTTTCAATTTTCAATTATTTTAAATGGGTTTTTGGTATGACCTAACCGGTTAAGTTTACCGAAAGTATAAGCTGAATATAGCCATATAGCAAATGTCAACCATGAAATAAAATATTTCGGTTTGACAGTGTTGGGATGTTTTTATAATGTTTGTTGTATGCTTCAAATATAAAGAGAGACATCTTTTAAAAAGAACATTTTGATTATACTGTCTTATGAATTCTGCAGTTTTTAATTTATATGAAACAATAACAAGTAAATATTTGTAACGTTCGAGATTAATTGCAGACATCTGTTGTAATCTGGCAACTGCTGATTTGACGATTGCCAAATCTATCTCCTAATCTATCAAAGGGCAATTTCCAAAAAATGTTCTAATAATTAACTGCAATTAATCTCCAAAGAAACAAATATTTACTCATTCTTGTTTTATATAAATCAAAAATTGCAGAATTTATAAAATAATATAATCAAAATGTACTTTTCTAAAGTTGTATATCTTTATATTTGAAGCATACAGCATATACATTATAAAATATGCCAACACTCCTAAACTGAAATTTTTTGTTCCATTTTTGAGATTTGCGGCTATAATCAACCAACTAACCCAACCTTACCAACACTCTGATTCAGCAACTGATCCTGACAAGTTTCAATGTAAGTTTTTATCATTATTAATGATTTCCGACATCACTTAACACGTATTTTCTCTTTTAAATTACCATTTGAATAATGTGCGTATATATGAAATAATTTAATGTTGGCCCAGTAATCCTTCCCAATTACCATTACTTTTTTCATATTATATTTTAAACGAGCTGTTTAACTTTTTAGCTGGTTACATCTCTCTAACCTCAATCATCCTAGTGGATCTACTTGGCTTGGAAAAGTTAACCAATGCGTTTGGTCTTCTGATTCTTTTCCGAGGAGCTGCAGCCATAATTGGTTCTCCGCTAGCAGGTGCCTTATACGATGCAACCAATTCCTACGATGTACCTTTCTATGTCGGAGGGGGTCTTTTTGCCATTTCAGCCATTACTAGCTTTATAGGTAAATATTAATGTACATTTTTGATTTAGATCAGTGTGATGTTGGGAACCGGTGTGAAATGGAAGAACTACTACTTTTTACATTTCGCGGAGACAAATTTAACACATTTGTTTCAAAGAACGTTTATTAACAGTCACCTGCATTTAATGTATATGTTGTCGTATGTAGGTATACCTATAACATCAACGGACAATGGCAACAATAACTCCCGTCGTGAATGAATGCTATCAAGCGTGAAAACTGAGTGTATGAAAACAAATTGTTTTTATGACAATGGTGACGCGTAGGGTGCCTCTACACTTCTAGGTAAAAAGCAGATGATGACAGGGAATTTCAATAAAAATTTCCCTTTATGTCTGGTCTTACCCCTGTTCTTTGTTTATTTTATATACAGTGTGGCGCAATAAGTTTTAATAAAGTAATGGCGGATACAGTTACGTTAAAAATCTGAAATTACGAAGCCATAGGTTTTTGATGACGCTGAGTTGAAATATAATGACGTCCTGAATGTGACGGTTATATCGGAAGTAGACGTCAACTTTGTTATTTTAAATAGAACCTAATATTTTTTGTTTTGTTTTAAAATTCACAATTAGATCTATATTAATAAAAATGTATCGCCGAATTCTTTATACGGGCATCAATTTAGAACGACTGCACCAAATTAGATAATTCTTGTTTTATTGTATTTGTTATTATCAGGAGAAGGTTTGTGTAAAAGACAATTTTCAAAAAATGGTATGGAAATACCTTAAAAATAGTTTTCTGTAATTTTAAATCACAATATAACTAATAGATGGCGCCATACTATGACTAACAAAAGAATAAATAGAGAGTAATCGAAGATTTTATGTCATCTTTTAATAAAAGCACCTCTATTTTGACATATACGGATGCACAATTGTGCGTTCTATTAACAGTATATTAAATACAGACCAGAGAAAGTTTATTTGAAAATTCCTTATTCTGACGTAACCTGTCAAATTACATATAGAAAGAAAAAATACATCTAATTTCGATTATATTTCTATTGGCGACGTGCAAGTACTTGGATGTGATACGAGAAACGATCGTGCGCGAGTAGCGGAGAAATCTTGCATTTTTTACTGCACGTTTCATAGATTTCATAAATTCATATTGTCAAATTGTCATATTTCATATTCGTTTGTTTATTTACACATTCTGTCACTGAAGAAAATGGGATTTAGGAAAGGCTGTGTTATAAATTGTAAAAATACAACAAAAAATTGTCAATTTAAGTTTTATTCGTTTCCAACTTCTAAGCACAAATTACTACAAAGAGAAAAGTGGATTTATATCATAAAAAAGCATAAGTAACATAACCTAAATTATGCATTGTTATTGCGCTCGATTTTGTCAGTTTCGATGTCAGTTTGAAATAAATAATAAATAAAAGTTCACTTTTAAGTGTAAATTTTAGTTTCATAATACTCACTTAAGTTCATTTTAACCCATAAATCAAGTTTAATGTTTAAATTTTATTTTTTTGAAGTTTTCAAAAATGCATCAAGTTCAAGTTTTTCTGAAGATGCATTAAGATATATTCGCTGTCCAATAGTTTACAGGGAAAGAATTAATTGTTCAAACCAATATAATGATATCATGGGCTTAACCTGCTAATTTATGCATAATTTATGTATTGGCATTATTTATGGTAATTTATTTTTCTTAATTCTTCCACATAATTCTTCCATTCTTTTTTGACATTTGCCACTACTAAAGCTTTTCCCTTTGACTCAGTGCTTGGTTAAAAAGTTATTTGGTGATTTAGTTTCTTAAATCCAGTTTTTGTTATTGCATCCATATTAACAGTAATGCTGTAGTTTAATAATATATTTATTTGTATTTACACTACATACGTTTACCTTTTAATAACATACCGACTGTCCGACATAACCTCAATCCTACTTTTTCTTCTTATTCTTTTTTGGGGCTACGTCCTTGACAGTTATCCGGTAACCTCGATCTAACATGAAAGCGCAGTAAATTTTGCTGATTTACTGCAACACCAGATGTCGCTGTTCCGAACTTGCACGGTCCCAATAGATATTTGACAAAATTTTTGTTTGTTTTATTTAATGAATATAGTATTCTTATTATTCTCAATTAGTAAATCTTTATGATTATTGTTTACGTTATACAGATAATATTCATAAGTATTTCTGACAACTATATTTCTTCGTCATTTGCTGCAGCTAAACTAGCTATATCACAAGGAAATATGGCGCTTCATAAGAGGTCAAAGAACGGAGATAAAGGAACTAATAGAACCAAAACACATAGAAAAGGATACATAGATTGACTACATATAAAGCTATATGCAGAAGAAGAACAAACAACGCTAAAACCGGAAACACCAGGAATTACCACAAACGAAGAACTTAATATAAATGTACAGGAAGTTCGAAAAATACTTGAACACCTGAAGAACAGAAAAGCAGCAGGTAAAGACGGGATACCAAACAAGTTACTGAAATATTGTGGAGCAGTAATGACAGAACAATTAACAACATTAATTATTAAAATTATAAAACACAATAAAATACCGGAAGAATGGACAACGAACGAACTAATTCTACTATTCAAAAAACGAGACAAAAAGCAGCTAGAAAACTACAGAGGTATACACTTGTTAAATACTACGCTAAACTTACAACTAAAATTTTGCAAGTGCTAATAAATCAGAGGATAAGTTTAGCAGATGAACAACAGGGTTGTCGTAGTGGAGGATCGTGTATAGATGCAATATTCGTGAAATAAAGCCAATTACTGAGAAATCACTAGAGTATAATAGACCAGCATTTCTGTGTCCGATTGACCTAAAGAAAGCGTTTGACAGAGTAAGACTCAAAGATGTAATCCCCTAAATATTATAAAAACTGTCGAAAACATCTTCCAAAATAACAAAATGGAAGTCAGAATAGATGGACAACTTATAAAACCTATATAAATAGGCAGCGAAATAAGACCAGGGAATTCATTGTGCCCCGTGCTCTTTAATTTGATCATGGATGAAATCATCAAAACCGTTAACAAAGGAACAGGATACAAAATAAAAAACAAAGAAATAAAAATATTCTGTTATGCAGACGACGCAATATTGATGAAAATAGTCTGCAAAGACTGGTCCACAGATTTAACATAAGAGCAAAGTAGCAAAGCATCAGTATTGAACAAGTAATTGAAATAAAATATCTGGGAATTACTCTGTCTTGCTATGAAAACCTGGACAAAGGAGTGAGAGATCAAGTACAAAAAGCTAATAGACTGGCAGGATGTCTGAATAATACTATATGGCGAAACAGACGCATTAACACAGAGATAAAATCAATAATTTAAATATGACCATAATAAATCAATAATATAAATTTAAAGTGTAAGACCAATAATGACATATGCCTCAGACACAAGACCTGACACAGCCACAGCGCAAAGGCTACTGGAAACGGCAGAGATGAAGAATTACAGGAAATACGCTGAGAAGTGAAGACATTAGAAGAAAATGTAACGTACAGTGTATAAATGAATGGACACAAAATAGACAAACAGAATGGAATAACCACATAACCAGAATGGAGGAGACCCGTGTCTCCTCTATTCCTCCATGGCAAAATAGCAAGTCCCAATCGGCAGAAGAAGTATCTGATGACCGCGCAAAAGATGAAGTCAAAACCTTCCATAGAGGTTTTAATCCGCCAATGAACAAGCAGAATGGTTCGTCCACATCGTAAGATGAGCATTATAGATTATAGCATTCTTTAAATAACATTTTAATTAAATTCAACGTTTTACTCTTTTCAATGGTCTTATTTTAATTTTTAGTCTAGGATTAGGTATATATCTTCTTCTTCTTCAAGTGCCCTGGTAGTTGCGAACGTTGGCTGTTAACATGGCAATTTTGATCTTGTTTGCGGCGCTTCTGAATAGTTCGACCGATGTGAGCCCGAACCACTTCCGCAGATTTTGGAGCCACGAGTGTCTTCTCCTGCCTGGCCCTCGCTTACTGTCTATTTTTCCCTGGACAATCAATTGTAGCAGACGGTACTTATCGTGTCTCAATATGTGGCCTAGATATTCAAGCTTTCTTTGTTTAATTGTATTCACGATTTCTTTCTCCTTTCCGATTCTTTGGAGTACCTCTATGTTGGTGACATGTTCGGTCCAGGATATACGAAGAATGCGTCGGTACACCCACATTTCGAATGCTTTTAGTTTTCTCGTTAGCGTCTCCGTCAGCGTCCAGGCCTCCACGCCATACATCAAGATCGGAAAAATGTAGCATTTAACTATACGTAGTTTTAGGAGAAGAGACAAATCCTTGCTTATGAGGAGCTTTTTCATATTGCTAAATGCTGCTCTAGCTCGTTCTATTCTTGCCTTAATTTCTATGGTCTGTTCCCATTTTGCATTTACGTTGGTGCCAAGGTACACATAAGATTCTACATGGTCAATTAGTATGTTACTTATCCGTAATTGTCGAGCATATGTATATATACTTCATCTAATTTACTTACTGTTGCACGTCATCCGCGTCATATTCCGTGAGGTCACATGATACCAACACGAAATATTTAGGCGGTAGGTGTGTTCTTTTTTAGAATCACTTTGCCGAGTACACTGGCATTACAGCCACTATACATATTTTATTATATACGCGTAAAAATAATATTTAAAGATTTCTATTGATGTTAACTTAAAGAAATATACAATAATATGTTTCATTTAAATTATATAAATGAATTATAAAGCGTTTTTATGAAGAAAATTTGTTCGGAACACACTGTAACTGTAATCGAACGAAGGTGATATTTTGGCATAAATTGGTAACACTTATTTGACAGTTGCGGTGTTGACACTTTTTGTACTTTATTATTTTGAATTTTAAAGTGAATACCTCTTGTTTTATATTTTTACCCATTTAATAAAATCTGTTCTTTTTAGAACAAAATAAGTGTGTTTTATTTCAAAAATGTCACGTAAGAATTTAAATAGTCGTTGTAAAAAGATCGTAATACTTTTGCAATAATTATGTGACCTATTTGATTTAAAATGGAGTCAGTATTTTTTTATACTTTGGCAACATGTCAACTTCGATCTTTGTCAATGATAATGACGTGCAACGGTAAGTAAATTAGATGAAGTATAAGTAACACATAGGATCTTAAAGATATTTATAGGTTATTTTTATATTATACAAAAATATTTAATGTCATTTGTCAAAATTAAAGATTTATTTAACATGTTAGCAATAACTCTCTTTTAGACATAAACTTTTGTATACTTTAAGGTCGATTCAGACACATCAGTCACGTCACAGTCACGGTACCGAACCGGTCCTGTTTGGTCACAGAACTATCAACTATCTGACAGCTGGCAAACTGTTCGTCAACTGATGAGTGTGAATGCCGGCGCCATATTTGTATTAAAGAATATTTTGTATGACGGATGGTTCGATTCGGCGCAATCACTGTGACGAGATGGTGACGAGACGTGACTGATGTGTCTGAATCGACCTTTATTAAAGGATCCTGTAATAAAGGCGACTGTCATCTTACAGTTTCAATAACTCTCCAATGTCAGTATTAATAGATTAAGATGATTGAAAAATAATAACGATGAAGTTTCAATATATCAGATGGGAAGATAATGTCAATAACGCGGTTTGAAGAATAAAACATATAATAAAATTAAATCTTAAATTTGACCAATGTTAACAAACCCGCAGTATGCGAATTCAATTGTTTGTTCTGTCTTTTATTTTATTTTTTTAATTTTAGTTTATTATCAAGACATTTTTTTGTAGCTTAAATATATCTTTCAAAGAAAATTTATGACGCCCCAATAATATTTGACAGTAAATAAATAAATGCTATTCATTTTCTTTGCATTTTTATAGAAAAGAACAACACTTACAAAGAGAACAACAGTTCAACACTAAAGCATTTGTCGAAATGGTTTATAAAATTTTTCCACATTTGAACAAGGGAGTGCATATGATACTATGATAGAAGCTGTAAACATTGGATCTGGTTAAATTTACTTCTTTGATGCTGAGGTTGGACAGAAAACAAGTTACTAATTTTATTGTTATAGGCAAAGATCAGATCGCAGAAGTCATAGCTTTGGCTTCGTCTTCAATATTTTCAACTTTATTGAAAGGCAAACGAATGGCAAATTTTGACTTGAAATTACCATTAAACATCCAAATTTTAACATTAAAATTTTATAGTAAATTTAAGTGGCGAAAGATATTAACACCTTTTAGAAGCAGACATACGACCGATGCGCGACGTTACTTACTTTACAAAATGGAGAGGCGGCTTCATCTTGTTATCAGCATATTTACATTTTGTTCAGCATATTTACATTTTTTATAATAGATGGATTGCCAATCATGGCGTGTTTCGTAGGACAGCTCGGACTTATCTCTTTTAGATTTTGGCATTTGAAGTTACATTAAAAATCAGGTACATATTTTCCACAATTTCAAGGCCTAACTTAATGAAGGATATTCATAAATGTTTACAAGTAGATGGTGCTAATTTTTAAAAGTTATGATTATAACATTTAATTTGTTTAAAATTACATGTAGTTATTTTAGTTTGTAAGTTATCTAATTAAATTAATAGCAAATACCTACAACGTTTTTAATGATATCCACAATTAATAATCCTTTCATTCTATTGGTTACTTTTCAGAATTTTAAACTTAACCGCTAATATGCAAAATTCAAATCATTTATAAGTTGCTTACTTTAAGAGAATCTTGAAAATACTTCATTTTTGGTACAGGACATTGTGCACAAATTGTATCTAAAATTTCATAAAGAATTCGAAATAAAAATAAAAATTATTAGGTTTTATTAAAAAAAACCAAAGTTGACGTCTACTTTCGGTATAACCGAAAGTGACATATTCAGAATAACATTATATTTCAACTCAGCGTCATCCAAAACATAGAGCTTCGTAATTTCAGAGTTTTAACATAACTGTATTACTTTTAATTAAAACTTGTAACGCCATATATATATATATATATATATATATATATATATATATATATATATATATATATATATATATATATATATATATATATATATATATATAAGAGTAAGAAAAAAGAATATAAGCTATGTCATGGATGATGTTATTAGTGATTGTATCAATAATTGCACTTTTTTCATTCCATTTATCAAAAGATATGTAGATGATCTAGTTTTGGCACTTCCTAAACACAAAATTCTTGAAACAGTCAACATTTTCAACAATCATAATCAACATATACAATTTACAGTTGAGGAAGAGGTGGATAATTCTCTACCATTCCTTGACATGAAAATTGTAAGAAATACAGACAATATGTTGAAAACTAGATGGTTCAGAAAACCCATATGTAGTAATAGATTTATAAGCTATTACTCTAATCATCCAAATAAAATGAAAATGAACCTTATAACAGGATTAAAGGAACGTGTTTTAAAACTTTCTCATCCAGACTATCTACAAGAAGATCTTCATTTGTTAAAAAATATTTTAATTGAAAACTCTTATCCTCCTGATATGCTACATAGGATGCTTTTTTTTTTTTTTTTTTTTTTTTCTAATTTATTAAATATAAATAACTTAACACCATTTTTTGCTAAATCTCAAAACACTGTATCCAACAATCAAAACATATATTATCATTCAC
The DNA here is from genome assembly GCA_918026665.1 of Diabrotica balteata. NCBI lineage: Eukaryota > Metazoa > Arthropoda > Insecta > Coleoptera > Chrysomelidae > Diabrotica > Diabrotica balteata. The sequence continues at coordinate 131,422,581 of OU898276.1, forward strand.
TACCTTTTATACCATCTTTAACTCCTAAATTAATACAAACATTAAAGGTTATTGACAATATAAAAATAGCAACAAAGAACATCAAAACTATTTCATCTTTATATTCCAAAACTAAATATCCTATAGACAAATTAGATCAAACAAATGTAGTATACAGCATTGTTTGTACTCAGTGTGAAGCTGAGTATATTGGTGAGACTGGAAGAAATCTCTCAAATCGCATTATTTCTCACAAGAGTGATTGTAGAATTAAGAAACCATCTTGTGCTTTGGCAGAGCATGTAATAGACAAAGACCATATTATGGATTTTGATAATATTAAAATTTTATGTAATGAAAGTAATAAATTTAAAAGAACTTTTTTGGAAATGGTTTGTATTAGCAAAAGTGATAATAATTTAAACAAAAGGTCAGAAATTCAAAATTTAAGCAAAATTTATAATTATATAATTTCTATTTAATTTATGCAGTCAGTAAAATCACATTTTGAATTTTCCATGTATTTGTTACATTTTTTCGGGCATCTATCAATGATGAATAAATCTTCTTCTTTTTTGTTACTAAACAAAGAAGAATTTTTAAACAAAAATTTTATTTTTGACAATAAGTCAAAAATAAAAATTTTTAAGTTGTTATTTACGTCATTTAGGCTGAATTGTAGCTATTCAATTTTTGTTTATAAATCCAATTGTTTTTTGTTAAGAAACTTTATCTAAATTTGTCAGAGAAACATTTATTAGAATAGAACATTTTTTTTAATAATATTTTTTGTAATAATGTTAGCAGCAGTTTTATATAAATAACTAATTTTATTTGGTGAGTTAACAACAACATTATTTATTTCTAGTTCAACTTTGTAAGATATTTTGTATTTTTAGAAGCTCTTGATAAAAATTGTAATCACAATTGAAAGCTCGAGTAAAAAATAGTCAACAAATAGCCCCTTTTATTGACTCCAACCCATCAAAAACAGTGTTATTTATATATATATATATATATATATATGTATATATATAATATATATATATATATATATATATATATATAATAAATATTAACAATAACTTATTTTATAATATAATTACTTTACCAAAAACTTACATTATTAATTTTTAAATTCTCTAGTCTTAAATCTCTAGTTTTAAAGTCTCTATTTTTAAACACTATATATTGTTTCTCCATTGATTATTGTTTCGTTCTCGTTGAGCTTGCCATGCTACTCTGTTTCTTTGAAATCTGCTTCAGTTATGATATTGTTGTCGTACGTATTCATTTGTTTAATTGCTGTTCTTATATTCTTCTTTCCTTCTATCGAAATTGTTTTTGTATCCGTATGTTATATTTATTTTCCCACCTTTATACGTTTTGTCCATATGGTTCATTCCTGAAGTCTCCGTTCGAGCAAGTGTATAACTTGTTCTTTACATCTTAGTCGCGATAAACCAACCTTATTTCCTTCCTGTACTCTGGCTTTGAATTTTATTTTTGCCAGTCTTTCATGATTCTTTCTGTATATAGGACCGAGTCGTCCTAGTTGCTTCTCACTTATTTTATTCTATCAGTTTCACTTCTGTATCTATTACCGCCGTACAAATCTCATCTCGGTGGCTGAATTGAAGTAGAACGTTCATACATGAAGTACAATGTTCTTTCCAAAGAACGTTGTACGATGTTCAAGTATTAAATAGCTTTCTCGCGATCCCAATTATCTGCTTTGTTTCTTCGTTTATTTTTATTTAGTTATAGTTGCTGACCTGTGGCCAATAATGGCATACGGAATAAAAATAATAAAAATAACCAGAACAAAAAATCTAAGGACTGGTCATTTGTTTTAATTCTGGCCATTTGTTTAAAACAGGCAAAAAAAACAAAGAAGAACAGTTTGTTAATTGTTTGCTTGCCACTCTTTCTGTATTTTAACCATTCTAATAATGTAATATTGATAAGTAAAATTTGGAAAAAATAGGTATAATAGTTAAAATAATATTGTTTATTTGTAAATTGCTGATTTACAAAAATACATAATTTTTTGATCCACTCATGCCAGGACGATCTTCACAAAACACAAACATCAAATTTGATTATAAATGGAACGAAAACGATTCCAAATTATTATTAGATTCTATATAAAATACAAACGCAAACTTTTACTTTAGAAATAAAAAATACCAAAGTACTGTGGCTAAAAATAGCCCCACATTTAAATGATAATGGTATCTCAAAGTAACACCCGATACTTGTTTATTTAATCGTTGAAGGGCTCTTGAAAGAAATTACAAGAAATTTTCAGATAATCAAAATAAAACGGGCAAGTTTGTTTTTGAATATGAATATTTATATTTTATAGTAATAAGCACAATTGTAGGTAGAGGCCCTAAATATATTTTGAGTGTGAGAAGGAAATTAGTGAAATTTTTATTATTAGTGAAAGTGAAAAGAAAAACTTTAACAAATCAAAATAAGAAATTATCTAATTGAAAGAAGAAACAATATAATTCAACCAAAAATAATTTATTTCGAGAAAAAATAATATTTTAAATCAGGCAAAAAAGTTCCATTTTCAATGCTGTAAAATGTGAGTAATTTTAACAATACATACTATAAAGAATAGTGCTGAAACACTTAACCTCACTTGAAAATCAAAATAAAACGACCAACTAAGCTAAAATGAGAATTTTTGTCTAGTACCACTTAATGCACAGATCAGTCCAAACGTTAATAGGTTTTGCCCGCGTACTGAAATGACGGTTTCGAAACCGTACATTGAAGGATCACAAGTTGAGTTGGAAAGCAAAAGGGATAGTACGATGAACCGACCATTTTAAATTGGAACGCATTTATCTATTGCGCAGAAGCATTACCGTAGATTGTACGGTTTCTGTGTGAGATGGAACAGACCTTAACATAACCGAAATAAGAAGTCAAGACGAGAAACGATAAACTAAGCATAATGCAGGATATACTAAGATGGATAAAAACACATTAATGGATAAATTAAGTGATGTGTCACAAGAATGTTGTTTTGATAGCTGAATAACACGATCTCAGGTTCTCTGGAATGAACTGGACTGCGTCTGGTCCTGGGTACCTTGTCCGAAACGCTTTATAATAATTTAGAAACTAAGCATCGCACAAATTGAGAAGCAATAGAAGAACTTCCCTACTTAATACAAATTCTGGATATCAGCTACTTTTGGTGCAGTTTTGCAACTAACTTAGATTCGTATTAGTGATGTAATAAATATTTCTGTTATTATAATTTTATTACATTTCACGCGATTTTTTATGAAGTACTTAAACTATTTTTATTTTAGCACCCTGCCTGAAATGCTTTGTTCCCTCCGACGAACCGGCACCTGGAGACGGTGACGCTCTCACGCCTATTGACGAAGACGAAGAAGAAGACGATGAACCAATAACGATGGGAGGGGGAAGTGGGAAGAACGTTATTCCCACGATAGTTGAAACAGCTACTTCATCACCCGATGAAAAGGAAGAGATACAACTGAAAGAGTCTGTTTTATAAGTATGTTGGTAGTAGGTTCATGAGTTGATTAAGATACCATCGCCTGGAAAAATGTTTACTTATTATTGGTTTTTCGTTCAAGTACAGTTCTTAAATTTTTCTCTTAGTCACGTTACAGTCCATTTTTTGAGGTATACAGTACATTCAATTGGGCGGTATTTCAATCTCTTTAGATAATAAATAACACATATAGCCTTACCAAATCCATCCTAAGCGCTAGAATATTCTAATGAAGTCAGTGTTGTCGAAAACGATAGGACTAGGCCATATATTTCAATTTAAGAATTGTATTTTAATTAAAATTATGCTGATTTATATGCAGCTAAGAGTTGTCTGTGATATTGACATAAAAACCACATTTGGATTCTTTTAAGTGATGGGAAGAACTTTTATATACTTTGGAACTAATATTTAATAGTATATTGAATATTATAGATTTTTGTACGTAGCACCCAACCCACAATTTTAATTTTTTTAAATTCCTAACAGAATATAGTTTTAATTATCTGTTTAGGACAATGTCAACCTTTTTTTGTTATATAAAACAAGGTACATGTCAGGGGGGAATTTGGAGCACGTTGTAACCCCATTAGTATTCAATAATTTCAATTGTATTAATCGTTGTGCGTTCAGTCTGAACTTTTCTATGTCAAAAAATAGGTTTAAGGTCTTAACGCACAAACGACGATCTTATTAAAATCCGTAGATTTCCGTGCATGATATTGGCTAATCAGGATTGTGTGAAAAATTTAAGGAAGAGCATAAATGATGGCCTAGGAAGAAATAATTTCACGTAATAAAGGAAGAACTGAAAACAAGATCATTGACAAAAAAACTATAGAAATACTCAATAAGATTTGGTAAAATTTTCAAAATAAAAATGGAACAAAAATATGTTAAAGATGAGCAACATTCATCAGATGAACAATGTTCCCTTTTTTAACACTGAATATGATGTACAACCATTCTCTAAAAAAGTCGTATGGGTGCTTATGAATCACTTAAAAAACTTTAAAAACTATTACAATTTAAAAAAAATACAAACTGGAACCTGCATAAAGTACGAAATAATTGAACATAACTGATAAACATTTTTCAGGTGATAAAATGTAACTGATGCCATTAATTGTTTTACAAAAAGATTATTATATATAACACTTGATGGATTAAAGAGAGATATCCATCTACAAATTATGTGAGTTAACATGTCGAAGTTTTAAAAAACTGTTTTAGAAATTTATTGATAAAAAGATTTTTATATAAATATCAAAGTACTATTTAAAAATGATCTCTATATAATTAAGAATTTACTTAAATCGATTACATTAATTATTTTTTAGTCCCACTTTAAAATGTTTTATTAAGGTAAGATCTGTCTAATTTACTACATTTTGCAACTGTTTACTTTGACCATATCATACTTGATCAAATATGTTGGTGATAATAAATCAAAATTTAAAAAAAATCTTTATTTTATGTTAAATACAAAAATGTATTTTTTAAACAATTTCCAAAAATAAGGAATTTAGGTTATATTTATTGGTTTATTCCCAACTGTATCCTTGATTCCTTGATTGTAACTTTTCTCGGGTTAATAGCTCATCGGCTCACTTCATCGTGAGTGGTATAGCGTATATTTAGTTCGAGCTATACTACCGCTAGATATTTTTCAAACGTCCGTGTTAAAAACACACATTTGTTCTTTGGTTTCGATCATTTTGATCCCTACGGTAGGGTAAGGCGTTAAAAAACAAACACGCTGTACATATTACAAACTAAGAACACACTGCGATCTTTTACAGATATACTGTGCTTCTTTGTCGATTAAAACTCCTGTCCTATCCTCTTAATGAGGTTCCACAGTCTTGAAAAGAGTATTTTCATATAGGCTAATACTTCTGTTTTTTTCCTCTCCGTGTTATAGATACCACATGTTTGTGAGGCAGCCCATAAGACTTAACTGCTTATTGAGAATATAGTGTCCAGTAACACCTTGAAAATCCTTCTAGTGTGGGTTAGTAAGTCCGCTGAGAATTTGACTGAATGTCTTCTATAGCTCTTTGTCCATTTTCTTGCCACTCTAAATACTTATCTTGCACCGATTTGCTAACTAACTCTTAATCGTTACTCAATTCTATTTTTAACTGTACCAATATATGTGTGTTCGGCCAGTCTGTTTTGAATATTCTGATTGACTGATGAACTTAGTAATTTGCAATAGGCTAGAGTTTCGATTGACGATATATCTTATAATTCTTATTCAATGAAGCTTGCTTTACCAAATTATTTTATGGACTTATTTTAAACAAGTATTAAGGAACAGCCCAGTCACCGATGAACACAATTTAATTTATTTTTATAAACAAATCGTTTACTCGGCTGTAGTTTGAAAAACGCATTTAGTAACATCGGATACAAAACAAATTTATAACTATGTAATACAAATATTATCCTTAAGTAAAACCAAAGACAAAGGTTACAGTAAACATCGTTGAAGTTTTGAACATTTGACTAAAATATGAATCATTTATTTGTAATTTGTCGTCAACACTAACCATTACAACAATAACAACATTAAGTTGAAATATTGACAATATAAAATATATTTAATTGTCTATGTCACATTCGTTTCCAGTGTTTATGTCTGTTTCGCCATCTTCGGGTAATGGATAATCATTTTTTTTTTAACCGCAACAAGGTTTTACTTATATTTGTCTTCTATTTTATACGGCATTAATTACAGCTTACCAACTTAATTGATTAATAATTTAAATTTTTCTTGAACATATACATGAAGAAAATTTCGGCGAAACGTTTTGCTTGTGTGAAAGTTTTCTTATGTACTTTGTTTTTCGACTGAGTTCAATTACCTAAGTTTAGTTTCTTTCCGTATATAATTGCCTCATTTGCAATAAAATACAGAGTTAGGAGATACGTAATTTAAAAACATTTTTTATAGTTTATGTGGGTTAATTTCGAACAAAATCTCATACACATTTTGGACGATAGCTTTTGCTTGTGATGCTTATGGATATAACGTGTACTGAATTCATTTATATCAACATATTCTTGTTACTGAGGAATTTTTACTTGATTATCAACAATCCAATGACTGATTACTGAAGATTAACTGCCAAAATTCTCGAAGGCAATTACAGAAGTTTTAAAATCAACAGAGATGAATAAATATTTAATTTATTCAAAAACGTTTAAAAATGTAATGTTGTTATAGCTGATTTTAAATTTAAACTGTTTATTTCTCGACATCTCAATTACCCCAGGTAAATAGGTTAATTTCTAAACTGAGAATATAGTATCATATTAATATCAGACATATATAGACTGTGCGTTTCATCAGGCAAAGTGAAAATGCCATCCACAGAGTTCTATTGAAGGACCTAGAGGTCGAACTTCCTATGATGTTATTAAGGCAGAATTACAGGCGGCTTTTCGGCAGACAAAAAATAAGAGGGCGAGAATTTCAAGATTAAACTGACTGAATATAAGAAAATTTTGAAAGATCTCACTTCTGTTAGTTTTATTGTTAATTTTTATCATAGAATAATAAAGTTTCGTACTTGCTTTATCAAATTGAACTTGTGAGCAGGCAAAACGATTGTTTTATGCTCAAAAAATTACAAAAATACCTATACCTTGAAAACAAGGCTTTTTCTGTATTTTCCACAACCTGAAAAGTGTCTTGTGGTAATCATTAACTCACCAATATTTTTTTTAACTTACTAACCTGCTAAATTTCCCAACAGAAGCATAAGAATAATCGGATTGTGGTTTAAATAAACATTGGATACAATCTAAACACTTCTCCCGGGAATAACTTTTCTAATAATAAATCTACAAATATAAAAAAAGGATCAGATCCTTTTTAGATTTATTATCTCCTACCAACACAATATTCAACTCTTCCAGAAAAAGATCTATGTCAGTTTCTATTTTATTATTTTTCTTTTCTTTTTCTTCTTCGCCCTCTAGCTTGTTAAGCCAGTAACATAGTAGGAGATAGAGGAAATTAGTATCATAGACATATATAAAACCTCACACCATAGACATATTATTATATAAAAGTCTATGCCCCTCACATGCTGTAATTGGAGGCTTTCACTTGAGACATACTCTGATATAGAGTGATGACTATGTTTACTTTACCAATATATAAGTAATCTATGCTAGGAACGTTTATGTATAGTTTCTGAAAACTTATTTATAAATACCACTAAATTCGGTAAATAGGATAAATTATATTATCTACTATACTTAAGAGAAGTAAATCACGTTTTTTATTGAAAATAAATGATAAAATGATGACGAGGTTGGTTATGGTGAAAACCACACCTATTCAGGTCAGTAAAATTGAAAATTTATCAAATTTACCGGTTAGTTTCTAGAATTCTCAACTCATAACCATTCAAATAGATTTCTGTTGTATAGATAGATATTTTTAAAATACCAAGGCTAAAAATTATATAATTAAAAATATTTACATAAAACCTATATGGTATTTAATGTAATTTATTATTATTTGAAATACTATTCTACTATTATATAACATACTGGCAAATTTAAAAATTTATTTTATTTTTTGTGAAATTATGTTCATCATTGACTGGTCGATTTGTTTATTGTACCTGTCTTATGTTCCTATATATATATATATATATATATATATATATATATATATATATATATATATATATATATATATATAAATCCGATATCAATGTGGATAATTACCAAATTGGTAGAATATTTCACTACATCATTTTTCACATTGAATGTGTGGTTATAAAACTGTGTTGTATGCATTAAATCATTTGCCAAACATAAAATGCATTAAGACTATATAAAACGAAGTTATTTTAGAGGTTTCCATGGTTGTAGCATGCATATGACATTATGGTAGGCAAAACTACCATATTTGGTATTCAACACAGGATCAAAATCATTAAGAATGGCTGAAATTATGTTTTTAGTCTTTCGTTATTTTTGATAGACTGTATCATAACAACTCTCATATCCTATCATCACTTTCGGAAAATTTCAAGGAACTAAATGTTTGTGTTGTTCAACACACAAAAGAGGGGGATGCACAAAAGAGATATAATTTTCTTTTCTAATAAATTTCGGTACAATGCATTGTAGTAGAAACTATCTTTGTTCAATTATTTTTTTTTGCGTAATCATTATTTTACAATTATTACCTTGATCATTTTAACCAATATTGAATAGGTTGTATCAGTTTTTAAATCGTTGAAGATCATTAAATACGTAGATTTTTTAAGTTTAATTCTCTAGTTGAGTAAAATAAACTAAACATTATCTTTTTCTAGCCCTGTCGACTGTTGTATAAAGAGTTCTTCTCGGATTTCACGTTTTTCTGTTTTCTGCTCCTTTCGTCCAGTTTGTCTCAACTATTTTCCTAATATGGCCCTGATTCCCCACCTGTTCATGTTCTGCATGGCAACGTGTCATCTGCGCTTTAGTTTCTAGTCTATATGTTTTGGTCTTGAATAAGCACTATAATGATTGCAAATTAAACCTTAATACTTAATACATAAGTCAGACAATATTATTTCATATCTACTATTTAAATGGTTCGTTCAAACTTATAAATTTGAACGTTAACTGAAATTTAAAGAACTAGAACCCAGTCGGGGCTGTTGTCAAACGAAAGAAGTTGCATATTTTTTAATTTTTTTTTCTTTTTAAGAATTCAAACCACAGGACGTTAAAAAGTTTTTATGTTATTAAAGCACATTATTATCATCGTGTTCAAATGAACTGTTGAATATTTCATATAGTTATATAGGTTTAATTCCCAACAGATCCACAAAATGGCGGTAAGTCATACGGTGTATGACTTAGTTCGCATTCATTATATAACAATTACGTAAAAAAGATTTTATTTAATTATTTCTGAAAATATGTACTTATATTGCTTTGTACTTATAAAGTACTTTTTTGTTTTCAATAATTTAAGTATGAACAATTTTGATTTGTTTTAAAACGATGGCATGTCAGCTTCAAACCAATATTACGATTCAAAATGATTTTATTTACATTTGTAGCCATTTTTGTGGCACTTTCTATATTTTGTAATTCTTTATACATTATATATTTTCAACTAACTATCTTATTTAGACAAGATTTTAACTTAAAAGAATATAAATGTTACCAATAATTTTACAGAGGGTGCTAGAAATTTTGTTAATGCTAGAAAAGCTTGATGAAACAGGAATTTTTTAGCCATGGCTTTGATTAGAAGCAAAGACGAAAAACGGACAAACTATTATTTATTTCAAATTACGTTAAATATAATGTATTATGCAGGTTAAACCATTAATTACAATTAGAATCTTTTATTGTTCAAAGCAGTATTGAAAGTCTTTTGTCAACTCTTTCAAGATGCGGGTAGTTTTATTTTTCACAGCTTTCAACATACTCAATTATGCTTTTGCGAATGCGAATGCTAAACCGGCAGTTAGATCCAACTAGATGAACATTTTTTCGATATTATTGTCATCTGTTTTTGACGTGGAAGAGCAACAAAAGCGAAAATTAACTTCAATACCTTCTTGATCAACTTGAAGACGTTTAAACACGTATGTTACCATATTGTCCCTTCAATAAGTTTTAGTAACGATTTTTTTAAGTTTAATGAAAAAAAACACTTCGTTATTTTTCTATCATGCCTATCATTTTTCGTGATATGCAACAGCGAAAACCTTCCCAAAGGATGCCCCATGAAAACTAGCGAAGATGAAGCTACCCGTCAAACAACTGGCGGTTATAGTACACCTCGTATTTGTAGTAAGATTTTCGAAACTAGTACTCCAAACTGTAAGATCATGTACAAAATCGAATCGAATATTGTATAAAACTTGGTCTATGTCCTTTGAGTAAACACTTGTATTCGGTAAATCAAAGACAAGATTGTACTGAATAAAATTTAAAATATAATCGAATATAAACAAATTGGTATTATTCAAATTATATTTATCATTTGAAGTTGACAATAGTTAGAGTATATTCAAGCTTTTCTATCGATTGAGATAAACTTTAATTTGAAGTTCAGTCTTCAAAAAAGATATTGAAGTAACTGTATTATCTAGCGCTCTCTGTTCTGAGTTTGATGACCCTGACAATACCAAGAAACTGTATAAAAACTGAAGTGTTACTAGTATTTAAGTCGAAATGTATGTCAGGTCATTAAAGCATTTTTCTAATGATATTAAATGGATAAACTCTGTATTAGTGTCCTATCGAAAAATTACAAATGTCAATAGCTACTTTTATATTAAATTTTTTGTAAATTATGTTTCATTTATAATGTAGAATAGTTTTTAATGAAATATGCCCAAACCAGTTTTTAATAAAGTACATAAACAATGTATTTTGAGATGCAACACTAATTTTTTCATTTGTATATTTTTTTTTAGTGAATTTTAAAACGCAAACATTAAGTTTTGTGTTTGGCTTATTCGTATCGTTAAAGTGAGAACCAACACCAAATTGGTTTATATACATACTGTTATATTTTACCAATATTACTGTAGCTACATGGGTAATTTGAAAACAAAGACATGGCCTGGTAAAGAAAATGACAGTATACCTTCAAAAAAGTCACATTTTTCAACATTATATCTAACATCAATACTTTTCATTTAGCAGTATTCCAATCTCTTTAACCGCTCCTTGTAGTGTTTCTCTAAAGTACTACAAAGTATCTATCTACAGTCGACATTACTTATAAATTGAACGAAAAGGATTTACCACCGAGGAAAGCCTAATGTTTTGAGACTCGATGGAATTCCTAGGGAGAATACAATGGATATTACACCACTTTATATACTCCCAATAGATCCCCAATTTCCCTGACGGAAAAGAATTTTTCTTTTTTAAACAAACCTGTTTTCACTAATCGATGTCATCTTCGTTGCCTTTTTTGAGCTGATGAACAAATTTAGAAACCGCATATTAATTTTGTTAGTTATTAAATCTGAATTCTGTTCTGCTTAACTCCATATAAACGTAATATTTAACGTATACATGCCATAAGAAAACAGTTTCAGAAACTGAATTGTGTTACTGCGATTTTTTTTTTATTTTAACACCGCGTGTACTCAAACTGCTCTATTGACAATCAACTGCTGTCCTCAACGACTTGAAATTTTATTTTACAAACACGTCTACCAACGTAGGTTAAAAAGTATGGTTGCGATCTATGAGATTAAGAACTTATCAAACAGCCTTAGGGTGGCTGCACACAGAAAGAGCAAAACTGTTTTAGTCAAAAACGTTTTTGACTAAACGAGTCTGATGCTGTTTCCATATAAATGAAATGAGCTGACGCACACTGATTAGTCGTGTGTCTAAAGCATGTTTAGGCTCATTTAGTTTCATTCAGTCTGTTTGATGTTGATTACCGGATCGTCGTTTTGTGTCGAAAAATTTCAATATACGCAGGCGCACGTGTTTTTGGAATTCCCTCCTTGAAATTGCTCGAGTAGTCAATAAGAAGCGCATGTGGAAACGGCGATATTCTGCTTATTTTTGCCTGTAGGAGGAACCACTGTCAGAAAACTAGTGCAATTTCGTCGTTATCTATCGACATCTTTAATAAAACTGATTGCAGTAAGGTTTGTGCAAACATATTGTTTCTCTTGGACACAAAATGTTTCTTGTGGAAACAAAACCGTTTTTGACTAAAACAGTTTTGCTCTTTCTGTGTGCGGCCACCCTTAGTAGTCACAAAGAGATATAAGTCACAAAGCTAAAAATAGAGCCGGTTATCGTCTAAGGAGGCATCTTTGTTTCTTTACTTGTGTCTTTCTTATTGAAATTATTTTCATTATCCCTTTAAGTATTGTTAGATATTAGATCATTCATGTTTTAATTATTATATCATACTGTAGGTATCACCCAATATATTATCATCCTCAATAGTTTTATTCGATTATCACAGGTCTCTTTAAATAAAATATGCTATTTTTATTAACATGTTTTGTCAAAAATTTAATTTTAATACTGCGGTAGGCATCTTATAAAAGAAACTGGATAATATTTAACCTGGTTATGAGGTGGCTTTGAGTTCGATTTATTATCTGATTTTCCGTAAAAGGAAATCAAGAAAAAGTAAGTTTATGTTATGGTTTATTGGACATCAAAGAATTTAAAACTTTTCGTTTCATTTTTAAGTACTTTTCCGCTATTTAAAGACTTTTAATTTACAAAACTTGCAGTAACAACATATGCTTTTAAAAATAAACTGAAAGTATGTACTTTTTTGATAGAACACCATTTATTTTACTGATCAAATACGACTGGTTTCATAGATTTTTGTTTATAATTATTCATAATTTTGTGATTAGTGATACTTAGTATTTTTGTGAATATTAGTCTGTAAATTTTAAATAGGCCATGTACATTAAGAAATACTATTTATGAATGTATAAAATATTCTTCGACAATACTAGAATAGTTTTTTTTTCATTTTCTGCACAATTTGTCCCTAGTGATGTGGCAAACAATATGCAACAATATTCAGCTGTATAATTTACCGTATGCCGCAAGTTGTGAAAGTGGGATCAAGAGACTTTAGCCAATAAAGGCAGTGGCAAACAAAATTTTTGATATCAAAAGCACGCTATTAGGGAAAAATCGAGCGATTTTTGTTTTTTGGTCAACATCGTCGTTCTATTTGACAATAAAGTGGAAAATCATTAATAAGGTTACCATATAATATTTATCATAAGTTATCTCCTGTTTATCTTATGTAAGTTCTACCAAATTGAAAAAGACGCGCAAATACGTTTTCTTGTTTCCACATTTGGTACAGAAAATGACACCACAGAAACTAAAATGATATTTTAATATTCTGTATGGTAAAATAACTTTATGTAATTAAATACTTAAATTTGAAAGAAAAAATTAATAGTGCTTGTTTATCTTTGAAAATTCCTACCACTCCTAACTAACCCTTATTTAAATAAAAGTGACTCTATATACCAAAGCTCAACCATATCTAATGTCGTTCAAGCATACATCGAGATTATTTATGTAGTTAATCGATTCGTGCATCGCAAACGGCAGATGTTGGGGACTGTCCTCGTAGGCTCGCTGGTAGCACTCCTCCGTTATGTGTTTGATGGATTGGACCTCGGCGCAGCTACATTACGGTTATTACAGCCTATCCCACCTATGCAACATATGTGCACATCGACCATATTGAGTTGTGAAGGTTAAGTGTGCATTAGGTACATTAGACAAGGTATAATTTTATCAGGTTGAGCTTGCGACCATTCATGGTTCGTTCTCCCCTCTATCACTCCAGACATCAGGATGGAAGGGCTGGTTAAGGCGAAACATCTCTCCTGATGCTATCCTGCTATCACCCAATTTCCATTCTTTCTCCCACACATTTATTTGGGAAAATCACACAATAATCACCAAAGACTTTCAACTCCCTGCTTTAGCGAGGCTGCCATCTCTCTCTCAGGTCGTCTGTGTCTCATTCGCTCCTATTTCGGCCTGCGACTGTCCGAATCCCACCGAGGTGCTACTCGCTTGTTTTAAAATTCTATTGCGAGTTCCCTCTCCTCTCGTTTTTTTTGAAGAGAGCTCCCTGATAAATTTGTGGATCCGTGTCCCCCACCACTCATCCCTCATCATTTTCTCCACCATTTCTCTCACGGAATCAAGTATTCCGCAGTTACACTTTCTTTCAAACTTTTTCTCTTTCCACCCAACGCTCACAGTCCAACATCGTGTTTTCATGGTTCCATTTGGTGATCATCTTGAACCCTATGGCTGCAGCTGCATGTTTTGGTTGCATCTTCAATATAGTTATGTATCGGCAGAGCCGTTTTGGCATGGATGTATTTATATTCCTTGGTCAAAGTATTGAGTCGGCCAAAGTATTTTGGTGGAATGTCGCTCAGCACTGGTCACCAATGAATTGGTGTGGATTTGATTACTCCAGCGATCATTCTCATGGTGTTATTTGGCTGGACATCAATCTTTTGAACGAGAGCACTGTTGAAACATATTGGTGCGCAATATTCAGATACATAATAAACAAGAGTTATGCCTGAAGACTTTAGTGTGGATGCTAATCCCCATGTTGTGCCGCAGAGTTTCTGAATGATGTTATTTCTGGTTTTTAGCTCATATAACCTTCCATATAGGTATCAATCCACCAATGAACAAGCAGAATTGCTTATAAAGAGGAAGAAAAAGAATAGTTCTGACATCATTTAAAGTAATTCCCATAAAGTCGCTGAATCAATTCTTTCAATCATTTTTTGTAATAATGCCATCGTCGTATTCGTTTGAATAGTCTCTGTGCTATCGAAAATTTACACTTTTAGTGACATTTTTAGTTTTCGGAATACAAAAGAGTCCGTAGAGTATTATGTCGAAACTGTACAGAGATTTGTAGAGTTATGTTTTACCAATAACTGTTCAACAAGATTAAATTAATGTGTTTCATTGTGATTACGAAATCAGCCGTAGTTCGCTCAAAATGAGGATGGTTTCTGTTCGTTACGTCTAGTAACGTATTTAAATTGGACGTAAAATTCTTTGTTGATTATCTGACTTCTTAGTGCGTGTGTAGGGTACCTCTCTCTCTTCAATCCTGACCCCCCAGGGGGAGTGTAGTGGTCGACGTGATGTCGTGTATTGTCCGTCTCCAGAGATCTCTGTCTCTGGTCATTTCTTTTAAACTCATGCATAGGTTATATAGTGTAGGGTACCTAATACCTTCATAATTGTTAAAAAAAATCAACATGGACGTTCGGTTAAAAGCTTCCAATAAATACCTCTAATTTGTTTCTAGATAATCGTACACCTACCGATTTTTTACTAGTAATGACCTTTTAAATATATTTTCTTCATTAGCAACCATTTCCAAGTGAGCCGGAGTGAATATTTTTCTGTTCTACCGTGAGCAATATTAGAATGTATTCAGCACGAACGCGAGTAATTTTCGAATTCTCGAAGCATAAGGTTTCAGAACTCCAAGATCAAATTCTAGTTTGCACACAGTAAAATGGCAATCTTCTTCAATAAGAAATCTCATACGTTCGATATTTACCGGTCTTTTTTCTGAAAGGTCGACAAATGCAGCCGTTTTAAACCTACTGAACCATTTATTTATCTCTGTTTGACTCGTACATTCATATATAAAGGACTTTTGGATTGTTAGGATAGTTTCCGCAAACCTTTTTTGAGTTTAGAGCCAAACAATATAATTCGTTGCTAGTATCTACATAATATTCAGTCATAATAGGGGTATGTTATTAGGAACTAGAAATGTTCTATCGAATGGATAATGTATGGCAAGATCGAGAATGTTACCGATTACGCTGGATCTCGCAGAGGCTACTGAAACGTTTTGGCTCGAACTTATGAACGAAGGTCTAATATTTTTGGGAGATACTTATATAAGTATAAAATACATAATAAATAACATATTGGAATTAAACCAAAACATGTAAGTTAAACTTACCTTGGTCATAAAAATTAGAAATTGCTAATATTACGATGAACGTTTTTATACTTTTTTTTTATAATTTTATGGATTATATGTTTTCAGCACAAATTTCCTTAAACTACTTTCATCGACCTTTTTTACATATAAAGGTCGATAAACATATATTTATATAAAGTATTGATTAAAAAATACATTCTGGTTTATTAGCAAATTCATCATTATCATTCTGGTTTTACAACCCTTAGTGGGTCCGAGCCTCCTCAAAAATTTGTCTCCAGTCGTTTCTATCCATCGCCTTACTCCTCCAAGCACGTATTTCCATATTTCTCATGTCTTCAACGATATTATCAAGGAACCTTGTTCTGGGTCTTTCTCTTCTTCTCTGAACAATGGACCAGTTTTTTTAGCTGAGTCATTTTATTTCGTCCGCATTACATGGCCTATCCACCTGAGACGACCTGTCTTAATATATTTTACGATATCTTTTTCTACAGCACTACAGCCCAAATTGAGCCTTGGCCTCCTTTATTTTTTGCCTCCACCCTTTCTTGTCTGTGGCTGATCTTCTCCATACACTGACTCCTAAAAGAGCTTGTGCGTCGCTGTTTACTGTGTCTTCCCTGCGTTTTCTTGGCTTTTCAACCGGTCTATTTCCCTGAATTCTATCATTCAGTGCTCTTTTTGGTAGCCTATCCTCTCCCATTCTTGTCACATGTCCGGTCCATTGCAATCTTTGTATTGTAATTGATATCTGGTTCGTGTTATATTCTATATCGTATGTTATAGTTGTTGTAGGAAGTTGTATCGTATTCTCCACATTTCTTTGTCATTCACTGCTCCATAGATTCACCTTAGTACTTTTCTTTCGAAACATCCTAACATGTATTCATTACTTTTTGTTAAAAGTCCGGTTCTCTAAACCATATGTTAGGACTGGGCGTAATGTTGTTTTGTAGAGTTTTCTATTTCTCGATATACTTGTGGATTTAAGACAGAGATCGAGCCCAAAATAGCATCTGTTGGCCGTGAAAATTCTGCAGATTATCTCTGCGGTAGTATTTTTTTATATAACGATAGATAGATATACTACATTCCACGTTTAGAAAATAACATTGCGGAGATAGGGCCATGTATTTCTTATGGACGATAGCAACGCGGCGTTGCCACGACACACACAAGCACAATTTAGGGTTGTATAATTTGTATTTTTGTTTCCACAAACATGAATTAAATTAATGTTTTTTAACGTAATTGACCAAAAGTGCCCGTTCGAAACAAGAGATGTAAAGTAGGGAAAATGATTTTAATTAGATAAATAGTATTTACAAAAGATAATTTTATTTTATCTTATTTTAATTATAGTAACGACAGTTTATTTGTTTTTCGGTGAGAATACGATATGCCATGAATCATATAAATCAGTAGAAAATATTGAGTTAAATATTAATTGAAAATGAAAATTCAAAAATTAAGCAAAGGGAATATCTTGGACATCCGTGCAAAAGAGAGTGTCTGAGAGTTTTGGCAACACTGATCTCCATAAGCGTAATGTTATTTTCTTAACGTGAAACAAAGTATAGATGGACCAGAAAGATTCTGGAATGGCGACCAAGGCAAGATGCATATCGAAGCAGAGGACGACCACCGACTAGATGGACGGATGATATCAAGCGCATCACCACAAACTGGATGCAAGAACCTCAAAATAGAAATAGGTGGAAAATTTTATGGAGGCCTAAGTTCAGCAGTGGACAAATATAGGCTAATTGGTGATAATGATGAGTATTTTTTTCAGTGTTAAGGAGCGCTCACAGGTATACAAATTCGTTCACGGCTTCGATGATGTCATTTTCTACAAGTAGTCGTAGGATTTATGGTTGCGTGCTTATTTTTATGTACTTCGTTTTGTTGGTGTTTCTTTATTAAACTAATTTTCTTCTCGTGTCTTCTTCTTCCTCTCGTGTCGCGTTTTCCGGCCCCCTAACAATATTGATATCATCAGTATAGAATGAATAGTTTAAATACTTGAACTTTGGACATTGAAAAAATTTGTACCTGCGGTATACTGTATTTATTTCCTTTTTATAATTATATAATTCAATAATGTCATACTTGTGCAAAGATCTAGCTGATGGACTGTATATAACGTATGCTTAATTTTGTATTTCTGTGAAGACACCAATGTCTACTAATTAAGTAATTAGTAATTATGTAATTACTAGAAGACTAGAAATATGTCCCATTTGGATTACTATGGATAATATAGAAAATATACCACTGATGCCTGATAAAATATAAATACTTCAAATTTGACAGGTGAACATACGCTAGTAAGGAGAAAGATATCTAATTTCTGGCTGTTATAATGAGTTAAAGTTCATTCGGCCTATTAACGAAAAACGTTACCAGCGCCTACATGTATTGTCTTGTGCCTATTATATAAATAATTGTCGTGGTGTATATAAAGGTGTTCCAAACTGGTACCTAGCACGAAAAGATCAATCGTATTCTCACACCTTAGAATTAGTTTCCCCAATTTATTCGAAATGGATATATATATATATATATATATATATATTATATATATATATATATTATATATATATATATATATATATATATATATATATATATATATATATATATATATATATATATATATATTATATATATATTATATATATATATATATATATATATATATATATATATTGAATTACATATGCCAGAAATTAAGCATTTTTCATTTTGATTCACGAAAAGGTAAGTAAATACTTTTTATATAAAACTAGAAATTTTTATGTATGCACTCAAATTTATGAATGCAGCACCATTTAATTTTTTATGTCCACTAATATTAAAGATTGTTACCCTATACCAGATAACTGCATAAATATCCAGCGTGTTGATCTGTACATTACATAAGTTGTTGATTTTTGTTTACAGTTAGGAAAGGAGAGCAATACGCATCAAGCTATTCATCCCACAATACTAATATACACCTTATTTATTGCGCATCCAAGTATTATTTGTGTTTAAATCTATAAAATATATTTACCAATTTTAATCACATAGACTGTTCATTTTAAACAATATTTTCCCCGTTATATCTCTTACTTTTTTCCTTTTTTCTACTTTATATCTACTTTTTATTTCAGTGTTAATTAATTTGTACAGTAAATTGTTCATTTTGTCATGGAAAACTAATAACGAGCACGCTTGTGAAGCTTTTATATGTGTAATATAGTTCAACCTAAATAAAGCACTATTAAAAACGATATATGTGTGTATGCGCCTCCTCCTACAGGTATATTCTTGAAAGTATATTTATACTTAGTTTAGTCTGTCATATTTACCTCTGTACATAAAACATTAGACCTAACTCAATACATAACACTCAAAAAATAACAAAAATAACTTACTGTTTCCACTTTTTTTTTTGTTACATACTAACTTGGTTAAATAACACAGTACATAATATATCTGGTAAGTAGCATCCACTATGTGTTGCATATTGTTTGAAAATATTTCATTTCGTTAACTGAAATATTTCTAGTATATAAAGAGAATTATTTTTTGGTAATCATAAAAATATTTCAGTTGACTTCTTAGTAATAAGCTTTGAATATTTCCACTGGTATATTTGATATGTATTTAGGGATACAAATTTAAAAAATGTACCTGTTTCAAAATACCTGAACAGTTACTGCTTTTACTGTTTATTATTGACATGTACGTTTCTGGAATATTCGATAGTATCAGTTCCTAACACAGATTTCCAAAAATAAAGGATATTGGTAATACACAACTTGATTTCATGCAACATTCACTAGTATTATACGTATGATCTGTTCATTCTTTAAATCAGCTATAAGATTAGTTTAATTCAATATTTTTTGAAGATATTCCTATAGAATGCTTCTCTTCAAATGATACCCGTACCAATATATTTCTGTATTATGCTCTTAACTTACATATTAAAAGCATTGAACTTTTACAAAAAAAAAAACGATTTTTCGAAAGTCGTTCATGCGTGAAAATGTCATATAGTATGTAAAAATTCCTTATTTCCTCATTAGTTACTCTGGTCTAAAATGTTTGCTATCTACAGTCTACATATTTTTCATGAAGTTATTTGTTCAAAAGATTTTTCTCAGGTAGCATGATACTGCAACTTTATTTATCTCATGTTTTTTGCTTATTGGTTCATGGTTGATTACTTTACAAGTTATTGTTTCATAACCCGCATAAACTGTTGTATAAATAATACTCTTAAACTTATTCTGAATATTATAACTAATCTCAAGTTATACATTCTCTATATCTTTATCGATGTTCAGTTTGAACAAAAGTGATATAAGGCTGTACCATCTAATTCCACTGGGCCTTGATATATGTATACTGACTATAATGGGAATACCAGAGGAGGACCTTATGAAACATTCTCGGTCAAGATTCACGATAACAGCATTGGATATCGACCAGTAGAAAGGACAATGGAAGACATGTATGTACAAAAATATATAAAATTAGACACGATAGGTAATCGACATATGCTTCAAGAATTATGAAAAATTGGTGGGAAGGCGTTCTTGATGAAACATAGAAATATGCGGAGAGCAACAATACTAATAAGGTCAAAAGCTTGGCTAACAATTTGGAAATATTTGAGATGATACTATCTAAACTTATGGTAAATGTTTATTGGACCCTATACATATGGAAGAAAATCGAATATAACAGAACAGATAGGCCGTTTCCACTAATCTCTTTTCATGGGAAGAAGGGCAAATCCTATAATGGTGTAAATAGCTATTACATTATATCTTCAGAAATGAAATAAACCAGGAATAATAATATTTTAACTTTATGTATTATATGAGACCTGCCCCAAAAGTATATAATCTTCATTTATAGTTTCAAAATGCTTTATTTCCATTATCCAACTCGTGGTATCTTTCGAAATAATCCCTATTTTCCCCCACTCAACAGTATGCTCTCAAAGTGCTTTAAGTCACTGACTCTATGCCGTTAAAACGTTCCCTTCCATGCCGTATTTTAAGTCGAAAAAGTTGCAGGAACTATACAGCAATTGACGGAGTTGTGTGAACTTTGTGTGTTGACAAAAACTATTTCAAGAGGTTCAACTAATATGACACAATATTTTGATGAGCAAACCAGTCGCTGCTCGCCCTTGAATGATTCTGGAATGGAAAATTATTTCAAAAAGTTCAATGAATATGACACAATATTTTGATGAGAAAACCACGATGTTAAAATGGTCGTTGAAATGTTAAAATTATGTTCCCGGATGAAAGTTTCAATTGTAAAGATCGTTGTTTTGTTTCAGGAACTGTAAACCTATTTGTTACCTATAATGATGTTTTGATGGATATTTTCTAAAGCAACTGATAAGTTGAATTTAGGACACGTGAGCCATCACATTCTCAGTTAGTATCCTCGAAACATAAGTTGTCTGAATTTCAAGGTCGCTTTCTAAATCACGAATAGTCTAACGACAATATTCTTTAGTCGCTAGTCTTATACGTTCAATATGTTCCGATGTTGTCCTGAAACGTAGACCAGAACACTATAATACTGTCGACGATATGAAACCATTTTTTTAACCGATTAGACCATTCTTTTATCACTGTTTTATATAAGTTTATCTTCTAACGACTTTCGCAATATTTGAATAGTGATCACACATATTTTTCAAGTTTAAAGCAAAAATTATTGCAAAATTTGGTGTTCTTATCCTTTTCTCACCCCAGTCATTTTCGGTTTAAACAAAATACGATGAGCACAAAAAGAACAATGTAAAAATAGCATAATATTACGAACAAGAAAATCCTAGTTGGTAACTGCAGTATACAAGTTCGTGAAATTGCCTCGTTTTGGTGCAAAGTTATGAATAAAGGTCCGATGCTACTGGACAGACCTCGTACAATGATTAATGTGATTAAGAATTTTGTTTGAAAGTGGCATCGTTAGTCGATAATAAAGTTTCAGGGGTTTATATAATTGAAATACGTCGGTGGACAAATGTAAGAGTAGGTCCAATACATTATTCTATGTTAAATCTAACTTGATTATAAAGCAGGTATATATAATGTTCTATTACATTTTAGTTGAAATTAAGGTTCATTCAAAACAAAACTCTCTGTTTTGTACGTCCACTTTTATCACAAATTATTTTGTGAAACAACGTTACTTTTAAAGTTAGTTATTGATGGTCAATTAAAAGTTTTATGTATCTAACTAAAAGATGTGGAAATATTCAAAGTGCACATCTACCTTCTCTTTCATTTGGTGATATGTGTATCACTTGCTCAGCTCAGGACACTTGCAGTTGCAATGTTAACTATGATGGTAGCCTTAATTAGAATTAGAACACATGTGCACACCTGCATTTTATTGTACGTTATCCTCATGTTGTACACTTTGGAGTAAAATCGTTATTGATAAAATCGCTTATGTTTTATATTTATCATATAACCCATTTAAGTTTCGACCCTATCAAAAAATAATAAATCGAACCTCAGTGTTAATATCTATCTTTATAAAAGGCTATGATGACAAGTCACACCGTTTGTCCAGTAAGGTAATGACGCCACCTAGGAAAGAAATCTGAACTACCAACATTTGACATTTAAATCATATTTTGTCCTTGAAAAAAGATGGTTGGTTTATTGGTGATTCAAATATTGTTAATAAGAAATTCTACTACTTCACAGAAATTAATTTTTCCCAAAATTGCTAAAATATAGGTTACTGTAATTGTAAGGAAGATCAATGACGTATAATATATTTTTATTATATATCATTGCGTAAGATAAACATACACTTACTATAAAAATAAAATGACGTTTAACAAACGTCAATCCCTAACCAAAATAAAATATAATTAAAACTAAATAAGATTAAATAAAATTAAATAAAGGCAAATAGAATTAAATGAAATTAAACAGAATTACGTAGAATTAAATAACAATTAAATAAAATTAAGTAAAAGTAAATAAAATTAATTTAGGCTACACCTGTAAAAACTCTGCTATACCGTTTCTGCTTCATTTTCCATGTAAAATCCCATAAAAATGTTAAGGTTCATTCTGCTCATTTTTTTTGAGCGTTTAGTGGTGGGTGTAGAATAGTTAGTCGGATCGTGACGTATGATATCATTGGAAATGAGAGGGATAGCGAATATGTTGAGACAGAAAAAACACACATTGCGGCATTGCTAAGAGGGAATTACATCTTTTTTCCTTTGTTATTGGTCCGATTGGACATTCATTAAAATAGGAAGGCTACGTTGGATTGGACATGTGGAAAGAATGGAAGAAGGCGAAATACCAAACAAAATATTCAAACAAGTGCCAGTAGGAAAAAGAACAAGAGGAAGACCGAAGCTGAGATACGTAGAACAAATAGAAAATGATATAACAACATTAAAAATTAAAAACTGGAAAAAAAAGCACGAAACAGGTCAGAATGGAGAAGAATCCTTGAACAGGCCAAGACCCAAAAAGGGTTGTCGAGCCAGTGATGATGATTGGTCCGATTGGAGCGTGTGATACGTTAAATGAAAGGAAAGTATATATTAAGATAGAAAAAACAAACAAGGCGAGTACCCAAAGGGTACTTTGGGTACTCGCGGGTAACAGTGTTTTCATTATTAATAAACGTGTAGTTACATACGAGATGTCATATGATGCTATGGATAAAAATATTTTAACTAAAAGACAAATTTTGATTTATTGACTTAAAGAAAAGCCACTGGGTGAGTACAAAATAAACGACCGAACCGGTCCGAACATGCGACATAGCAAATAAAAAGGGGCGGATATAGCGAATATATTTAGATAGAAAAATAAAACAAGGCGACTATCAAAAGGGCACTACATAGTATCTTCATTATTAATGAACGTATAGCAATATACGAGATATCATAGGGCACTACAGAT
This sequence comes from Diabrotica balteata, assembly GCA_918026665.1. Taxonomy (NCBI): domain Eukaryota; kingdom Metazoa; phylum Arthropoda; class Insecta; order Coleoptera; family Chrysomelidae; genus Diabrotica; species Diabrotica balteata. Next base: position 131,446,582 of record OU898276.1, read on the forward strand.
AAAAATTAATTTACTTTAAGACAAATTTTGATTTATTGGTTTAAAGAAGGCATCTGGCTGTATACAAAATAAACAACTGATCGAATCCTAATATGCTACATATCAAATGAAAGGGGCGGATATAACGAATATAATTAGATAAAAAAATCAAACGGAATCAAATTTAGTTCCGTGGATGAACGGTTCGCTAGTTTTGTCCTTCAGCTATAGCTTTCTAGAGAGTCCTTGTATATCTGTGCAGTTTTGTCTCCGGCATAATTTTTAATAGTTTCTGCATCAATTATCGCTTTGTAAGTTTTATGACGGATTTTTAATGATACAAAAAGTCGAAAGTGGTTGTTCGCTGGATGTGTAACGGCGAGAACGAATGGAGTCGAATCTTGCTCCAAAGACTGCGACGAATCCCTATTTCTCCTTCAGCGGGATTATACTTTTTCGAGTTTTTTGAAGCATCTTCTGTGTGTGCCATCAGGGCCAAGAGAAATGTTTTTACCAAAGTTACACATCTGCCTGACGGTGCCCTCCAGCATTGGAGCCATAATAGGATGTTGGATATTATGGGTTCCGAAATGTTGTGGAGTTTTTAAACTCCAAGAAACCAGTTTTTAAAATTTGGGTTTTTTGGGGTGATAAAACTTGCCTGGAGTGTGTTTTTGAAGGCTTCTGCTTTATCTAGAGGATTAGGTATGATAGCATTGTTAACAAAGAGGTGAGAGATAGGCTTTGTTTTTTGCTTTTGAATTTGTTTCAAATTTTTTTCCCGTCTCTGTGATCCAGACCAGTGGTAACTTGTCTTCACTGTTGTTGTTTCAACTTGTTAACGTTTGGTCTTATGGAAGCCGAGGACGGTTGTATTCTGTTTTGATGTTTGTGTCTCGGAATCTTGTATACTCTCTGATTAAACTTAATTTTAACGAGGATACGTTGTGGGAGCATTGGAGTATATTTATGAAATCTTTTGAAATCCCTGTATCAACTTGGTTGGTTGTTGACATAACAGTCAACTCTGGAATGTAGTAGTTGATGAACTCTTGCAAAAGTTCCCAATTAGCTTTTGTGGAGGGGCGTTAAAGTGGGTTTTGACTAATAGTGGTAAGTGGTTATCGAATCTCCAATGTAGCACTCATCATCGAACCTATCCAGTACAGTGTCTGTACAGAGGATATGATCAACAATGGATGTCCCCTGATGAGCGAAAAACGCGATTTTAGTGTTGGTTGGTGATCCTTGAAATAGGCAACTCTAGAAGTAGGTCTGAGAGTTTTGTGTCTGGAATATAAGTCGAAGTGTCACCGAATTGAACATGTCTGCTATTGGCCTATTAGTATCGCTCTGTCGAGTGATGAAAAGTACTCGATCAGCGATTCGGAAAGGGCCGATTCGGATTTTTGTAATACGAGATTATCGTAATTTTGTTTTTGTTTAGGTGGAACTCGACTGCTAGGTAGTCCGTATCTGGGAATTGGGTATGGGGAGGTAATTTGTGTGGGGATGTCGGGATATTTTTGTGGAATAGGATACCATTCCCATGGCTGGTCTGGCTTTTGGCTGTATGGTATACGGTGTAGCCTGTACAGTTAGACGTATATCTTTGAGGCGTGTGTCAGTGAGGGATAAGACTTGGATGTTTTCTGAAAAGAAAACAGCTGTTTGCTCTCTTCCTACTGACACCCGCACAGTTGATTGTTCATATTACACAGTTGAAGAGGAATCTAGAAGTTTGGGATAAAGAACTGTTCCACCTTATTGTTGTAGGAGGTGAAGACAACTGAGTGTCCGAACGGGGAGGCTGTAAGATCTGAGGTATACCTCCTGATCATTTCATGCTTGCCTGGGAGATATTCAGCAAGAGTGTGATAGTAGTAGATCGGTGTGTTGTCAACGGTTAAGTCAGAGGGAGGAATCCTTCCCTCGGCAAAAAGAGGTCTCGTTTCCTGGATGGATGTAGGAGACTCTTAACTTTTTGGACATTTCGGTAATCACGCAGGATGGGTACCCTAGCCCACTTCCAGTTTTTAAAATTGTAGAAATAACACGTATAAAAGAATAAAACCATACTTTTCTTTTACATCACAAATAAATAAAGTAATCTTTTCGTCGTAGTTAAATAACTGGAATTTGGATTTGCGTCACAATGTAAACATATAATTGGGGGATATTCATACTCAGGCCAGGGACGTCTTAGACAATTTTGTACTAAGAAATTTATTATGCTACATTTGGACGAGCCAGTAGATGGTTTGGCTAAATTTGATTTGGTGGAAGAAGAGTGTGCTGTAACTTGTGCTTTTATGGTAGAAGAAGTTGTCTGGACCTAGCTCGAGTTCTCTATTTGGAGACAGGTGCTATGATTGGGTTTGGTGCAGATTTTGTTAAGGATGCGTCGGAATCCTATCCGGAACGGTCACTCTTTCCTTAAGAGGTGGCACTTAAGGGAATTCTCTCTGATAATCGACTTAGTCTCTCAGACCATCCCTTTCCCCATATAGCACTCTGATGCGCGATAGGGGCATAACTATCAACCAAATGCTCTATAAGTGGGAGTCCTGGGTAAACTCGTTTTACCCTATGAAGGCCAGTATGTAATTAAGATATGATCAGAGGGCCTCAAACAATGGGGCGTTAATATTTAATTCTAATCGCTTGAAAAGTAAAAATATTTAATTTCCTGTATTTTATGTTTAGTAATAATATTGGATTTTATTGTATCAAAGGCAAATAAAATGAATATAATATGTATACACAGGGCGGTTAAAAGAAGTGGGACGGAATATTTCGAACAATCGAAATTATTTGTCGACATTAAACGTTCATCAAGGTATTTATAAGTCTCTATTTTGCGTATAGTGAAAATTATACGAATGGTTTTGCATGCAGTTAAATTGGAAAACACTTGCCAAGTTGCTGGTATGTCCAAATTTGAATAAAATATATTCAAGACTTTACTTTCTGCAGACACTGTATTAAATATAACCTTGAAACAAATTGGCACTAAATTATTTCCGAGTTTTCAGCAAAACAAAATGTTTAAACACGTGTAGTCCAGTAATTAATACCAAAGCTATTAAGAGTATGCAGTCCAGTAATTAGACCGAAGGTACTTTATCGTTTAATTTAAACACACCACAAAGTCCGAATTGAATTCTCGAAACACTTTTTTGTTTCTTTTTTTTAGCAAACGATTTGTCCTATTCACTGTTTGATATTTCACTAGCAGAGTCGTCACTATCTGAATTATCTATCCAAATAATTAGAGGCCGGACCTAATCTATAACTCGCTCGGTTTGAAAAGACTGAACGATTATGTCTTCCGTATGTCTAATACAATTTTGCTATTGTTCTGCCTTTATTTGTTCTTTCCATAAACCAAGAACGCTAGCGTCATCTTTTGTTTTGGATGCATGTTTATCATAAAAATTTTTGGTTATACCCCAAACTTTGAAGTAAATCGACTTTTAAAAACATGTCACCGTGATAAATTTTCTTTTCTGTCAACCACAACTTTATTTCTTCTTTTGTCCAGCTGCTTGAAGGAAATCTCTTTTCTACTCTTGAGTGGTAGGATGCGTTATCCAAGGCTATTATGGATGGTCGCTCCAATTTTTTAACAAATTTTCTTCAAACCATTCTTCAAAAATATTTGCATCCATATTTCAATGGTAATCACCTGTATTCTTTGTGGGCGAAAAAATTAAACTAGCGTCAGGAATAAAACCCTCATCATTTCCAGCATGAAGTATAATGTAGCGTTTACCATTACTAGAACAATATCATTTCGTGATGCCATCCCCGCCTCTCGACGCGTTAGTGTTCTGAGCTGTTGGACGTGAATCCCTGTCCTGGCATTTGGTTTTCACCTCTGGCTGCGTTGAGTAGTTGAGTTACTGTGACCAAATGCCCATCTTGGTAGTTAGTATTCGCCTCTGGTTGCGTTGAGTAACTGAGTTACCGTTGCTAACTACCCATCTTCCTGTTCTTTTGTTTTCTTTTTTCTTTTTCTTTTTTCTTTTTCTTTGTTTCTCCTGAAGAAGCTACATATAATTGTAGCGAAACGTCGAGATGAACCCACTTTTGGGTCACTCACAAATGACACGGTCCAAACCCGGAAGACGAATAAACTATAATTCTGACTCTGGCCGTGGAAGCCTACGATTTCATTTGACCAACCTCTACGGGGAGGTTATATTCCGCAAAACCTCAGAGTTCTCCAATCTTCGCTCTAAAGTTTCATCTCTACTTTCTTCGCTCACCTTCCTCTCTAGATGTCGTGATAATAACTTGGTTCCCAATTTTCTTGTTCTAAAACATCACATTTCCTCTTCATCTTCTTCCCGAATTCTACATCGAGCCAGCCTATCTCTACTTCGTGAACGGATTCAACATATTCGAAAAACCCTTAATTTTCAATCCCAAAAACTTTTTAAGCTGCATCTTGAACTCTCCAGTATTCTTAGTGTCGATGATTGGTCACTTTTAGACCGCATTTCCTATCATCAAGCCGATAAAATCCTTCTTCTAAGCAACGAAACTCACAAAAAGAAATTCCAATCCCTTGTATCTAAGAAAAAATCACATTCCACCACTTCTACTTCTCATTCACCTCTCATTAACACCGTCGTTAATCTTTCTTCTCACCAATTAACAAGTGCAGAAAGCAGTCTTCTATCTAAAGGTCTTAATTTTGCTATCACTCCTTCCAGAATTCCTACCGAAGAAATAGTTTCAAATGTGGAAGCGGCACTCCGCACAATTCCCAAAATTCCAGCCGACGTATCCGCTTTGACGTCGCTAAATGTCTTGATACAGCCAAAATCCCTACTTCCAATATATCTCGTGAGGAATTCATAGCTCTCAAAATCTCCGTTCTCTTTCTGAGATAATGATCCTTCCTGCAGACAAAGGTAATGCCACAGTCATCCTGGATACTCCTTCCTACATAGAGAAAGTAAACGACTTACTTAGGGATACATCCTGTTATAATACAATTTCTCGAGACCCCACTCCTAGAGTCGAACGCGAAATTTCCCATGCCATCAAACAATCCGATCTTTCCGATGATGTTAAGAAGTCCATAGTTCCAAAAAACTCCATCTGTCCCAGAATTTATGGTCTTCCGAAAATCCATAAAGATAACGTACCTCTTCGTCCATTGTGACTACGATTAACTCTCCTACCTACAAACTCGCAAAGTACTTGTCCAATCAGTTTAAGACCTATACTGGTCGTACCTCTTCTTATGTCCGAAATTCCACACATTTCATCACCTTAATCTCCTCTCTCACAGTCGATCCCCAAGATATTCTCGTCAGTTTCGATGTATCATCCCTATTTACCAATATCCCCATACATGACTCTCTAGTTGTTCTGCGAGATCACTTGACCAATGATAACAAGTCTTTGGTTTTGGCAGATCTTGCCGAAAAATGCCTCCTTTCAACATATTTTTCTTTTAGAGGCAATTTCTACAAACAAATATCTGGAACACCAATGGGTTCTCCCTTTCCCCTGTCATTGCTGACATTTTCATGGAAGCCTTTGAGTCTTTAGCCCTAGAATCTTACCCCTTAAAACCAAAAGTCTGGTTCCGCTACGTTGATGATACATTTATCATCTGGCCCATGGTCAACATACCCTTTCTTCCTTCCTAGATCATCTTAACTCACAACATCCGAGTATAAAATTCACAATGGAAGTAGAAAATAATCGGTCCCTTCCCTTTCTCGATGTGTTAGTCACCTCCAAGCCCAATGGCCGATTGGGTCACTCTGTTTATAGAAAAAAGACTCACACGAATCGTTACCTACATGCTTCATCACACCACCATCCTGCCCAAAAGAATTCTGTGATCAACTCTCTCATCCATCGGGCCATTTCGATTTCTGAACCGACAACCTTAGAGAAGAACTTGGCCATCTGCAAAAAACCCTTGTCGCCAATGGTTACTCCAAGTCCACAATTCAAAATATTACACACCGACATCTACATCCCCCTTTACACCCTAGGACAACAAATTCAGAATCTTCGAGTAATACTCCTGTGGCTTTTCTTCCGTATATTCGAAATGTCACTGATAGGATTGGCAAAATTCTTCGCAAAGAAGGTATCAGGACTACTTTTCGACCACCCAAGAAAATCTCACAATATCTACCCTCTCCTAAGGACCCATTACCGCCCCTATCTTCCTGTGGTGTCTATTCTATTCCTTGTGCATGTGGACATGTGTATATTGGCGAAACTGGTCGTTCCGTCAAAACTCGGATTCAAGAGCATCAAAGATGCATTCGATCAGGTCTTTTCTCCCATTCTGCAGTTGCCGAACACTGCCAAGAAACGGTCATTCCATATTGTTCGAAAAAAACCCATATTATTTCTAAGAGCCCCTTCTTTTATTCCAGGAAAATCCGCGAATCTCTAGAGATCCGAAAAAAATCCCCATAATATCAATCGAGAGGAAGGATACTACTTGTCTCCCATCTGGAATCTCAGTCTAGAGCCACCGTCGGTCCCGCCACCACATGATTGGCCAGCGCGCGCTTCTTGACGTTCGCGCCACGAAGTGTGCCGATACGTCCCGACACGACAGGCACCGCGACTATAAATAGAGCGGTAGCGGAGTAATCGTCGGATTCACTCCCCGCCTCTCGACGCGTTAGTGTTCTGAGCTGTTGGACGTGAATCCCTGTCCTGGCATTTGGTTTTCACCTCTGGCTGCGTTGAGTAGTTGAGTTACTGTGACCAAATGCCCATCTTGGTAGTTAGTATTCGCCTCTGGTTGCGTTGAGTAACTGAGTTACCGTTGCTAACTACCATCTTCTGTTCTTTTGTTTTCTTTTTTCTTTTTCTTTTTTCTTTTTCTTTGTTTCTCCTGAAGAAGCTACATATAATTGTAGCGAAACGTCGAGATGAACCCACTTTTGGGTCACTCACAAATGACACGGTCCAAACCCGGAAGACGAATAAACTATGACATTAGATTGCTCAAAAATCTTTACTACAATCAGACCGCTTGTGTTAAGGTGGACAAGAGGTTTCAGCTAAAGTTTCTATTAAGCGTGGTGTCAGACAGGGATGTGTTACGTCATCGATGTTGTTTAATGCCTACACGGAACCAGTTTTTAAAATAGCGGTAAATAATCGCCGCAAAGGTATTAAGATTGGTGGTGAAATTATTAATAACATCAGATACGCCGATGACACCGCAATAATGGCAGAGAGTCTAGAAGATCTTCAAACCCTGTTGAATGCTGTAAACAACGAATGCACTGAAAAGGGCTTAACAATCAACGCAAAAAAAAAAAAAATGGATGGTGGTCGGAAAAATTAATATGGAAGACTCAGTACTAAGATTAGATAACAAAATCCTGGAAAGGGTGGAACACTTTAGATAACTGGGTAGCTGGATTTATTGCAGGGTTGAAAGTGACGAGGAAATTTCGACCAGAATAGAACTCGCACGGAAAAACTTTATTAACTGGCGTTCTGTATAATTCAGTAGAAGTCTGCCGTTGACCACACGTCTAAGAGTATTAAAGTGCTACGTCTGGTCCTTTGTTTTATGGATGTGAAAACTGGACAACAAAAATAAAAAATTTTAACAAATTAGAAGCGTTTGAGTTATGGTGTTACCGTCGCATGTTCAGAATCCCGTGAACAGCACACATATCTAACGAACGTGTGCTAGAGACCGTGCACAAAGAGCGAGCATTGATCAACATCATCAAAATGAGAAAGGTCCAATACTTCGGTCATATAATGAGAGGACCTAAATATCGGAAGAAAACAACTGTCCCGGCTGCGTAACATTAGACAATGGACAGGTCGAACGGTCGAGGAACTGTTTCATCTAGCTGCCGACCGAGAATCATTTCATCAGCTTGTCAATATGACGATAGCCAACGCTTGAATACAAGCACGGCACACAAAGAAGAAGAAGATATCGAAAACCTAAATGTTTCAACACTCTTCACAAACTTGTTAAACTAATATCACACAGTTCCTTGTCTTTTATTTTTTGCACAGCACTAACTGTTACATGTTCTTTGGCTTTATACATATATATATATATATATATATATATTATATATATATATATATATATAATATATATATATATATATATATATATATATATATATATATATATATATATATTATATATATATTTAATTGTAAGTTTAATTGACGGGTGCAAATCTAAAGTTTTTGGATGTTGACGATTTCTGTTGCTTACTTTATTTATTTCATCATCACTCATGTTATTAATTATTTGAAATGTCCTCTCTGAGATACCGCAAGCATCGCATGTACGTTTCTGAACTGCCATAACAGATGTCAATGGACTCATATAATTTTTTTCCAAATTGAAATAACTTTCGACTTTTAGAACTAAACGCCGTTCTTTTGTTTTAAAGTATCGCTTCACTACACTACTATAAAAAATACTTATATACAACTTCTACACCCTAAAAAGGACGAGGGTTGTACAACAGACGAAACAATCGAACACAAATTATTTAACAGCCAATGCTAAACAAGCATAAACAGATAAATACTGTATTGATTGTGATTGCAAAAACCGTTCGCTGTTTTCCTTGTTTTAAATAAGGTTTTTGCTGATTATGTATTTTGTTAAATTATTAAAACACAAAAATACAACCAACGACCATCAATTAATTTTTAACGATAAATAGAAGAGAAATATGATGACATTTGAATTTGATCTACTTTGTCGATGACAGTGTCGTTAACAGAAAGATATTTTAAACAGCATGAATCATTTTTCAATGATTGTGTGGATTTGAGAAATACATTACTAAACAAATTTTTTAAGTGTGTATAAAATCTTAACTGTCTTTTTCCTGAGATTACAATTATTATGACACATGGTATTTACTCTTTATTTTTCAAATAATATGTTCTTGTAAATGCTGATTATTGGGTAAACCTACATTATGCGATACGTCAGAAGAAATTTAAAAAAATTGCAAAAAAACATTGCAATAAAATTATAAACCAATAAACAAAAACTTGTTGTGCAGTGCTGATTGAAACAACAGAGCAGTAAAATGTTATTCATAAAGATAGTATAAAATATATCGCCGGGTTTTTTTGATTTTTGTTAGTTTTTTTTTGTTGGCTTGCGCCGGTTTTTGTTAGTGTTTTTTTGATTTTTTTGTGCCGGTTTTTAATAATCCTTTTTAGGATGTCCTGAAAAGTAAAATCTTAAATTACCGTGCCTACAGTGTTATTGCGCTTGTCTGCATTGATAGAGCTACAAACTGTTTTCTTTATTTTACTTTCTCTCTGGGGTTTGTTCTCTCTAGGCTTTGTTTGTTTGTTTGTTTTATTCTCTCCGGGTACTTTTTATTTTGTTCTCTCTCTAGGGTGTATTTTTGTTCTCTATAGGTTTTATTTTTGTTTTACCGTGTCTCTGCATACCTTTTATTTTATTCCACTATTTGTTGTTTTGGACGTTTGTGTTTCCATTGATGGAACGGTCGTATTTTATGAGCTCCCGCAGTATGGGACTTGTGTGATTCTCCAGTTCTGCGAATTTTATCCAAGCTTTTTCCTTCAATATTTCAGTCCCTCTGACTTATTGCAGTTCTCTGAATAGGAATCGTTCGGCGACGAATCTTGGAAGTTGACTGCTTCTCTTAAGCTGCTGTTATGGGTCACTTGCACCTTTTCCCTTATCTTATCCTTTATTTCCTGGGTTATATTTTTAAACCTTCCCGATTGTATTTTAACTTCCTCTTCTGTAGTGCTGTTCCTGAGTGCTACATGCATGATGTTCTTAAACTCTAGAACTCTATCCTCTATTTCTTGTGGGTTATTTATAACTGGAACGTTATTTATTCCAGTGCTCAGAAGTCTCTTGTAGTTGGTCCACTTAGTTTTCTTTTTTTGTCCTTTTGATGGTACTTTCCTCTTCCTATGTTTCTAATTTCAGTAGTATGGGGTTGTGATCCGCTGTTCCTTCGTTTAGAGTTTTGATTTCTGTTTGGAGTCCTAGGTTACTAGCAACTACGATATCTATGTGGGTATGAATTTCATTTTCTGTCTAGAAAGTCTATAGAGTTACTATATCTATATCATTCCAGTTGGGGGATTTTGCATGTAGGTCTCTTATGATTATTGAAAGTTTGGCTATGTCTAGGAATGCATTCAGATGGTCATCCATTAGTGGATTCTGTGGTCTTACGTAGGCGGAGGTGATCCTAAATTCTCCTTGACTCATTTGTATCCTGATCGACGTTGCTTCCATGTTGTTTAGTTGTGGTATTGGGATTCTGGTGTATTTGATCCCTTTCTTTACTAGAATTGCTGTGCCTCCTGATCTTCCTGTGTTGTCGTTCCTATAGATATCATAGCTACAAAACTTTGTATTGATGCTGTTCGTAAGCTTTGTTTCCTGTATTGCTACAACCTCCATTTCGTATCTGTTAACCAGTTCGTCCAAAAAATTTTGGTTGGTTCTTATGCCGCCTGTATAAGTATCTCCTATTAACCTGAATTAGTTCAGTGCTAACTTTATATGGGCTATCGCCTCACGGACTATTTTAGTAACCAGTTCTCTCACTGAGTTTACTAATCCATCCTGTTGTTGTTTGGAGATCAAGATGGTGTTGATCTCTTCCTGTTGAGTGGGCCTCGTTGCCTGTGCGTAAGATGGCTCGGTTGCCTGCTCGGTTTCCTTGATGGTGCTTACTGCCTTTGAAAATTGACGCATTTTGCCTTTTGTTCTGGTGCCATCTTACACTCCTTGTTTGGGTGGTCCTCTCCGCATTTGACACATTTTGCAACTTTGTGGCATGCGTTTTCCGCGTGGTGATAGCCTTGGCAATGTAGATCTAACTGCCTTGCGTAGGTCTTCGATGACTACCCTAATTTACTACATCTACTTTTCGATGGATAGCACAAACATGGGGAGCTTCGTTCTATAATTTTTCTTAGAAACCATATTTTCTACGGATATGCAATCTGTCTCGGATTCTCGTATGAGATTGTCGTATATGTCTTGTGCTGAAGTGTTTGAGGGTAAACCTTTCAGTCTCAGTCTTGGTTTAATATATCTTCTTGCAGAGGGACGGCGATCCGCTGGATTGGTTTTTTGTGTTGTATTCTTCTATTATCTTCGTAAATTTTTTTATAATCCTCTGGGCTCTTTGCCTGGATGTGCGTTTCTCTCCCATTCCGTGCTATTTTGTTTATTGTTATTTCACGTTGTTTTTGTGCAATATCTAGGATCGCTCTGGTTACATTCACGCTCTGTAATTTTATTACAGGCGGTTTTTGATTGCGTGTTGTTCAGACAATTCTGCATCTTTGATTTGTTGACTACTGGCGTTTTCGTCAGTGTCCATGTCATCGTTTGGAAGTGGCAAAGCGTGCGTATTTTCCTCTTTATGTACCTACTTCGGGTTCTCTGCTAGGTAAGGTCGGGAAATCTTTCAGTTTCGATTTTTAGCCATCTCCTTGGTCTCCTCGAGGACGTTTTTCTGCCGGTTTTTTGGGTTTTTCTGCTTTGGAGGGGGGTTGTGAGATCTTCGTTCTCCTTGGGATGGTTCTTGTGGATTTTGTAGCTTTTTGCTTCGGTTCTGAAGTCACAGCCTTGTTTGCTCAGTTTTCTTCTTTTGTGCTTTCTTTCGGAACCTTTAATACCTCGAATTGTTAATATGACCTATTATCTTCTGCGACTTCAGCACTGTCTCTTGCAGTCCGAGACTTTTTTCTCAGTTTTATAATTTTCTCATCTTTTTCTTGTAGCAGCTTTTTTATTCGTCAGTTCGCTCTATTCGTCCTCATTGCCTCTTTGTTAATGTCCTTCGTGGGGTGGTATTTTCGTCTATTGTATCTTGCAGTTTTTCCTTTAATCTGCTTTTTCTTGATTCTTTTGAAAGTTTAAATTCCCGATCGCTTCGGGTGTCTCTCTGGATGTTGTCAATCTCGTCGTTCTCAGAGGGTGCAAAAGTGTTGTAGTTCGTTTTTACCGAACTAACATTTTGGTTTGGACTTGCTTGACGGCAGGGAGGTGATCGCGAGCGATCAAGTGGCATTTTTTGGGCGAAGAGCCCTATATTTGAAAGAAACTCTTTTTTGCGGCTGACTGTCAGGTCTGTTGTCGCAGCTCGGCTTCTGGGGGCCTCAGAGAGGGCTCCTCGTGAATTTCTTACCTCGCTCGCCCTGTAGAGAATTCAATAAAAACTAAATTCCCTCGGTTAATCGCATCCGAAAGTTGCACCGTGAACTAACAGAGTACATAGCCCTTTGTGGTATATACTAGAGGTGTGCTAATTAGTTCTTTTAGACGAACTAGTTCAACAGAACTATTTCACAAAAATGAACTAGTTCAGTGAACTAGTTCGCGAAAGAACTATTTGTAGGACCGACATCGATATCCAACCCTAACAGAACTGGTTGCCAGATGTCTCGTCTCAATCATCACACAAGCTCGGCGCTGGCCGCCCGTTTACTTCGGTTTTCACTTTCAGTCAATCTTTCACTAGTTCACTACCATACAAGTAGTTCGGAACTATTTCTTTCTTTCAGTCAGTCTTTCACTAGTTCACTACCGTACAAGTAGTTCGGAACTATTTCTTGCGATCGTATGTTTAGGTTTAAATTATTATATGATTAGTTAAGTTTTTATTTGCAAAAAATTATTAAGATTTGTTTTTATTAACCGTTTTAAATATAAATATGGTTCAAGTATGATTTATTTTTATATTTACGTATATTTAAACTAATAGGTATTTATAATTAGGTTATTTCTAAAAGAACCTTTACAAAAAAAATCAGTGAATTTTCTAGGAACATTAAATAACACATTTTCATTCTCACTTTTACATAAAATTATATTTTATGTAAATGCCTCAATCATTTTGACCACAACTAAAATTTTTATTTCAAAATTACAATACAAGAAACAACATAGCATGGCAACATCCAAGCCAATACATGGGCATAATATCCAAACCATTATGACATTAAGATAAGACCTTATGGTATTGTCACATTCATAAGAATTATGAATCTGTTATCTGAGGCTAATCGGCATTTTTTTTAAACTAGTTAGTCCCTCCGTTCACAAAATAATAAATATATGTTCTAATTCATTATTTTCTTCTTTAGAAGTCGAGACATAATTTATAATGCAAATCGTTCGCAGTGAACTAGTTCTATGAAAATTAATCAACTAGTTCAGTTGAAAGAATCTTTCATTAGAACTATTTCGATGCTGAACTACACATCCCTAGTATATACTCTCTCAAACTAACAAGTTCAGCTTTGATAAAAAGGTGGTCTCAATCATCAACACGTTCATACGGCTCCGCGTCTAGTTGCACACTTAGCTACTACCACTAGCCATTGACGACATATTTTATACATACCACATACACACAATAGATATACATATTTTGTAACCTGGCAACGTCGTCTAATATTTTATAAACCGCACGAATTAAACTGAATTAAAAATTGACGATAACGCCGAGTTTATCAAAGTTTATATAGGTGGGTATTAATGAAAATTGAGTGTGTAAAATTATGTTGTCTGGTTATTACACATCCACAAGTCATTTAATATTAGTTTTATTGGGCTTGAGCATCTACTATTATTTTAAGAGGAATAGTAAATAATGTGTTTGTATCATTTATGATACATAATGTATTTTTGATATTATTTTACATGTCTAATTGATTTATCATGTGATTTGTCATATGATTTGGTCATGGAGTGAAATTTACATGTTTACACTGTGTGATTTGTCATAAGCATTGTCATGCGGCTCGTCATAGCTTGCCACATGAGAATAGGACGGTACCTATTATGCATAAAATCATATGATTTTCGTTAATAACTAGCGGACCAACTCGACATCGAGGTTTTTAAATGAAATTTTTATTTTGCGAGAAATGACTAATAAAAACGAAAGCGGAAGTCGACCTCAAAACCGGAATGCAATTTTTAGTTCATCAAATGTCGACATGGATATCATTTAGCAGTTAATTTTGACGTTTTATGCGCTTTTCGGGTCACTTCCGGTGTCGGATCGCAACTGGAAGTACATATTTAGATTCGTCTCGACGAGACCTTTCGATCCATTATATACATTGTGGGGTCTAAAACTTAAAGTAAATTTTAACTTCCGGTCATCTCAAAACCGGAAGTGAATTTTTGTACCAAAAGTATATCTTGACAATCTCATACGTAATACTAATAATATTCCGAAAAAATATTTTAATTATCTAATATGGTTTTTGAGTAAAGTGGTGGACAAGAAAAGGGCTTAGCGTTTTAGTATATAAGATACCGATAACATCAACATATTTAAATATCGCTCTTCATTTCTTATGCCAATTCAGCGACATTCCCTTACCGAGAGAAAACATCCTTGATTTATTTATTTTTTGTTTGTTGCATTCATATTAAGCCTATGGTGTAATCTGTGCTATTGTGTCATATTTTTCTTTTATTATTTATTTAGTTTATTTTATTCTTAATTTAGTGTTTTATAGTCTTCTTAGTCATAATTTTAGTTTAGTTTCTTTATTAATTATTTTTAATTTAGTGTAATATAACAGAAATTTGATATAACCCGTCCACTATTTCTTTGTAAGAGCCACCTGCGAGGCCAAAGGCGTCTGATCTTTTTCTTCTTACTATTAACTGTACGCAGTTGTTGCCGGCGTACTATTATTATAAGTCGGGAAGCCAATGCAAGCAAAGATTTATTTTCCATTATAATAGTTTAAAAGAAGTGTAATTAGTTGTTACCTATACTGTCTCTTATACCTCTATATGACCATAGACAAAAAGAAAAATCAACAAAACCTCATTGTCACTCATATCATAAGTCATAACTTATCATTTAGTGTAAACATGATTTTTTTTATTATTGAGTTAATGCCTCGACAAATAAGATCATTGGCATGATACAGTCAGGTACCTAGTGTAGTGTGTGTGTGTAGAGTAATTGTCTTGATACTTAGCAAAGTCGACGTCATTGTCTTTGCTAAGAGACGCTAATTGTATCCGAACGTCTGCGGTCCCTCCGGTGAGTACCGATCGCACAAGGATAGAAATTATTTTCATTTATTAATTTTTAATAAACGAAAATTTCTCCACCCAGATGAGATCCGAACTCACGACCTTTAGGTTTAAAGGTAGGCGCTCTTACCACTGAGCCACAGAGGGGATCATGATTTTTTAACACATCATAGAAACGAGGAATCATAACAAATCTCATATATTGTCATATGATAAATCATGTAGTGTTAAAGTCGACTTTAGCATTAAAAGGTGATTCTTCATTACCTGCATGTGTACAAGAATTTTCTACTCCATTTCAATGTTTTAAATATTTTTTTAACGACAATCTATTGCAAGAGATTACCAACCAATCTAATTTATACAGCGTTCAAAATAATCCTGCTAAGGCAGACAACATTGTTACAAATGACTCAGTAAATTTATTGGAATGCTGCTCTATATGTCAGTCATCCATTTGCCTAATGCAAGTGGCTACTGGTCTAAAAATATTGGAGTATCCCAAAAAAAAAAGAAACGATGAACCAATATGCTTTTGATCTTGTTAGAAAAGTAATTCATTTTACAGATAATTCAAAAATGAAACCTAAGGATGATCCACAATCAGATCGTCTTTGTAAATTGAGAAATGTTGTAAAAAATTTAAATTCAAAAGTATACGTCATGAACAGTATTTATGTGTAGATGAACAACTATGCGCAACTAAGACCAGGCGTTATCTAAAACAATATTTTGCCTACTACATAAATTGGGATTTAAACTGTTTCTGCTAAGTATCGTAAGTGGCTTTTCTTATCAGATTGAAATTTACACTGGCCAAGAAGCCAGGGCTCGTCTAAATACATAACCAAATATGGGAACTAATGCTAATGTGGTGGTTAGATTATGTCGAAATATTCCTAATAATAAATTCTTCAGGGTTAACTTCGACAACTACTATTCATGAGTTCCCTTGGTAGTATATTTAGCTAACCAAGGCATTTATTCACTGGGCACTATTAGAAGGAATAAGATTCCAAATTGCCTTCAGATAATGAGATAAAGAAACAATAAAGAGGCACATCCTACGAGTACGTATCGAATGCAGAAGGTGTTGATATATCTACCGTTATTTGGAAAAATAACAAAGCTGTTAAACTTATATCTAATTTTGCTGAACAGTTGCCTATGCAAGAACTAAATATGTTGCAGATACAAAATTAAATTCCGTACAAAAAAGTGGTGTAAGTTACTTTTACAGTAAAAGAAACCTTTTTAACCGAAACGGCTGACAGTTTCAATAATTTCGTCAATACAACATAAATTTTTATCACAAAACGAAAAAACCTCGTCAGCATTGCTTTCATACAACTAAAGAATGCAATTAAATATACAAAACATGTTTTTTATTGCTGTAGTTATCTAATTATGTTTGTTGTATCGGTTTCAATTACTCACTTATCGATATCAATTACTCACTTACCGGTATCAATTACTCACGTATCGGTATCAATTACTCACTGTTGATGAAGCTTTCTATTTGTGGTTCACACAACAAAGAACCACAGGAGTAGCATTATCTGGACCAATAATTCAAGAAAAGGCAAAAATGTAAATGAAGGTAAAGGTTTTAAAGCAAATTCAGGTTGGCTAGACAAATTGAAAAATAGGTATGCTATTCGTCAAGTTAATTTATGTGGAGAAGCTAAGCTATATGCTGACCACGATGCTGTGAATATTTATAAAACTGAAATGGATGAGTTATTGACAAATTACACTAAAGATCAAATTTACAACGCAGATGAGACTGGATTAAATTTTAAAATGCTGCCAAAAAAATCATCATCATTGGCTCTACAACCCTGGGTGGGTCTTGGCCTGTTAAAGAATTAGTCTCCATTCCCCCCTATCTTTCGCCCTGACCCCTAGATTCCTTAAATCATTTTCGACTTGAGTTTTGAATCTAGGCCCAAAAATCACTTACATCAAAACATGAACACAGTGCACCGGGTCTAAAAATGAATAAACAACGAATAACAGTTCTGTTTTGTAGCAATGCAGCAGGAACTCACCGATTACAGCCATGTGTGCCAAAATGGTGACATAATTGTTAGATTTTGCCACCGAATGTAACAAGCTAATTCAGTCGTTAGACCAGAGAATAGAGACATTATAGAGGAGGATTCTTAAGACATCTGTTATTATAGGAGACGAATGAATCCAAAAGCGTTTCTGAAATTCTTAAATCTTTAACGACGAAACATATTGTTTATTGGTGTGCCGAGTCGTAGGCCAAGATCAAATCTACAACATTGGAAAAATGCTGGAACAAACTTTTTGATGGGATTTTGATTGACGATCCTGAAGCAGAATATGTGGAAAAAAATACTGAAGAAATTGAACCTTTGAAAGAAATTTGCCAGGGTGTGACAAAATTAACCAAGAAGAGATACGTGAGTGGTTAGCAGCCGATGACTCACAAAGTGAATTCATCGAAGAAGATATTTCTTAATTTTTGTTGTCATGGCATACCGTTTTGTCCCTTTCAGATTGCTTTACGTTTCGTCGAACAATCTAATGGGACAAAACCGCATGACATTCTGCAAATGAAACGATGATGGAGAGATCTAGCTGCAAAACATAGTATTCAAAGGAAAACACAAACGAAAATAGACAATTTCTTAAAAAAACAAGAACATGTTAATTTTCCTTATTTATTACTTTATCCTGTATTTTATTTACATATTAGAAAAAATTACAAAATCACCTCATAGTATTTTTAATACCAACTTTGACCAAGAGTACTATGTATTGATACAAGAACAATGTTATTTTTAACCGAAATTCTTGTTATCCGAAACGGCCTCCCCCCAATTATTTCGGTTAACAGAGGTTTTACTGTACTTACCAATTTTTTTCCACCTTGTAGATCTCACTTGTAAATAGTTGGATTCTTTATAAAAGAGTATGTAAGGAAAATGGAAACAAGTCTATGACGCTGGTAAATTTTAGAATTGAGGTAGCTGATTGCCTGTGTAGAGCAGGTATGCAAAATTGATCAAGCACGTAAGGAAGACCATCTACAAGTTCTATTGAACAGAATATACAATTGAAGAAAAAGAAAGAGCGGACAAATTACATTTCACCGAAACATTATAATTAGATATTCGAACAGATGCTGTATGACATTAACCAATCTACAGTAGCGATCGAATTGTAAAAAATTAACCTTCATTAAATGTGGTTTGCACTTATGTGTTAATAATAATGTTTATTTATCAATAAAAATATATTATAAAGGTACTTGTATTTTATTTCCTATATAATTTTGCCCAAATGCACTTTGTATCAAATTTGATACATTACCAAAAATGTCCTGAAATTAAAAAAAAATATATAAGATATATTTTTTAATTATTTTTTTCGGGCATAAGTTG
Source organism: Diabrotica balteata (assembly GCA_918026665.1). NCBI lineage: Eukaryota > Metazoa > Arthropoda > Insecta > Coleoptera > Chrysomelidae > Diabrotica > Diabrotica balteata. The sequence goes on from OU898276.1 coordinate 131,465,053, forward strand.
GCCCAAAGATATTTCAAGAAATACCAATTGAACAGGCAGGATTCAGGCCACAAAGAGCACATGAAAGAGCATCACCGACTAAGTGCTTATTATAGGTACTTACATAAAGGCAGGTTTCCTCTGTGGCATTCATTTACTTATCAGCTGCATATGACACAGTCTGATAAGATGGTCCAATCTGATTTTCAAAGTAATCCCCTGCAAAGCAATGGATCCTCTCCTAAATAACATGCTGGATAACAGAATTTTTTCAGAACATATAGGGGGACTACCAAAAGGGCATTACATCATGTCTCCGTTGTTATTGGTCCGAATGAAGCGTATGATGTGTTAACTGAAAGGGGCGTGGATAACGATTATATTAAGATATAAAAATCAAACAAGGGGATTACATAACATCTTTTTTATTTATGAACGTATATTGACACACGAGATATCACATGACAGCATGGATAATAATAGACACACTACAAGGTAAATGTGCTTTATTGACCTGAAGTGGGCCTCTGACTGAGTACCAAATAATCAACTAGCCAAATTGTAAAATATGAACTATGACAGTCTGTAATGCAGATTCCTTTGAAGTATTAATACTCTCATACAGTGACTGTGTTACTCTTTACAATATCACCAAACTGTTTGCTCCTCGAATATTTAGCAAGCAAAAACGTAAGTCCCTGAGATCTATCCTAGCATATCTTCGCATATAAATTTGGTACTGTCAGAAAATAAGAAAGCAATGGTCATTTAATTAACTCTAAATATCAAACCTTAATTTCTTAATATTCCTCCTTCAAACACTTATTCACTAATGAATTTAAGACAGACCATTGTGTCACATGTGCCTTTGTAACAAAGGATGGATTAAAAAATATATATAAACTAGCAGAGACTAATACTATCTAATGCTTTACAGTATATGAAGCCATATGCCACATTGGAAAAGGTCCTGAAATTAACTTCTTAATCATTAGACTTATTAAATTCCCTAGAGATCATCTCTAAAACCTATTCTTCCCATCCTGTGACCAAGCTTATTAGACAAGAATGATACAATATCGCAGAAACATTACTTTCTTGTGGGTGTCACCTAATATGGGAATCACAGGAAACAATGTGGCAGAAAAATATGTATGAGAAGCCTTGGAGGATGCAACTAGTGAGATATATCTAGTAACTTCAACAACAGATCTCAAATCATGTTTTCAGGACAAAATAGTTGACATATGGAATAGCAGATGGCACAAAAAACAGGCAAAATTGAGAAAAAAAAAAACATTTCAATCATGGTCTGATATTTCCACCAATCATTTTATATATTGTACAATTCGCTAATTCTGCATACTTTTATAATTTTGACAGTGGATTTGTCCCATTTGTAATCAATAAATAAATTATTGCTGAATGCGCTGTGGAAATATGATGGTAGTGACTTGCTGGACTTTGCCTGCATGGCACCAGGGTTAATTAAATACCTAAATGATTAAATTATAATATATTTTCCATTAAATAGCCATATAACCTAAATAAATATTCAAAGTTACTTTTGTAAGAAAACTTTTATTAAATGAACACAAAATACATTTTTTTCTTAAAATGTATGATGAACTCTAATTACTAAAATACAGAGAAAAGAACTAAGTAAATTAAATTTGAATTACAAGGCACAACGGAAATTCTTTAGTTACACAAAAAAATTACTAAACTGCTTATTTAAGCAGTAGTCAAACATTGAAAATTTGGAATTCTTCTGCATGGCCTTGCACATGGGGGGAACACGTGCCCAATAATATTAAAACACATCATTGACACATTTCAAGTCTTAACATTACTATTATATATGTGTATTTAATAAGATTAAGCAGGCTGAGAATGTGCCCCCTTCTTTCCAATAAGTGATTTGTGGATGTGAGGAATGACTCCACCACCAGCAATGGTAGCTTTAATCAAGCTATCCAATTCTTCATCTCCTCTGATTGCCAACTGTAAGTGACGGGGAGTTATTCTTTTCACTTTCAAATCCTTACTGGCATTTCCTGCTAACTCAAGAACCTGAAAACAGATAATTTAGGGTAAAAACACATCATAGCTTATGTAATAGGAAGATGGATTATCAACATTATAAAAGATAATCAATTAGTGTCTAGACTTCCACACAGAAGGCCAGGGATGGAGCTCCAGTGGCAGTGAGAACATCTAGATATGTTTAAAGGTCTCAGGTCGATTCAGCCTAAATAAAATGTGTACCTGATGTAAAACCAGGGGTAATAATAGTCAACTGAAGCATAGCACTGACCCTTTTTCCTTCCTTGTATACTGTATGCCCAAGAGATAATAAACTACCATGCTATGATCCCAAAGCCACACTAGCAGTATAAAGGGAGACTACTGTTTATAAAAGCTAATAATCTACAAACTAAGCAATCAAGATAAAAACAAAATATTTCTCATAACGAGATAATCAGCAGTGCTATCGAAGAGTGAAAAATCATTGTATGACATATCAATAGAAAGATCTTTAAAAAGGATAATATCAACCAGCAAAGCCCATTTTTAAACACAGCTACTATGGTTATTAAAAAGTTTATAGGTCTCATAAACAGAAAATTTTATAATTAAATAAATAGAGAAAAAACTATTCAAATATAGTAAACTTGAGTGATGGAAATTGTTAAACATACTATTTTGTCTATTCAATGGCACCCAAAACAACTAATTAAATGCCCAACATATTACTTGAAACTGTGTTATCTGTGTAAAGTTACAATTATTTTTTAAATGCTAATAATTACTATTACTTATCAGTTAAGTAGATGTAGGCCACCAACTAACAAAATACATATTTTGTTAGTTGTAAAACACCTTTCAAAATTAACTATGCCATACATATTCTCACAAAAAATGTAACAAGTAGTACAATAATTCTAAAATGGATGTGCTTTATAATAATAGTGTCTAATATAAATTACAAATGAAACAACTGCAAATGTGAAATAATGTAATTCTTACTTCAGCTGTAAGGTATTCTAAAATAGCTGCAGAGTAGACAGCAGCTGTAGCTCCAACACGTCCATGACTTGTAGTCCTATTTTTTAGATGTCTGTGAATTCTTCCTACAGGGAACTAGAAGAAATAATAACTTATTGGAGTTATAAAAGTTTAAATCTGATATATTTCTATTATTATTTGTTTAAACTAGCCAAATTCAAAGCAAGTATTAAAACTTCTACTATTGCAAAAAGAGAAAACCAATATTAATTTAGAAAGGTATATGCTGCATATCATACTGCATTTGACTAGACACCACATAAGTTTAAACATATGGTTCGACAAAATAAGTGTGTACTTACAAATACCCAGATATGCTACCCATAAAATACCAGAAATGTACATATTAAAAATTACAATAAACATTTATAACTTTGTTACAAAAATTTCAAAACAGTATTTGTTAATTTATGTCCAATTCAGAAACTGAACCTTTGTTAATGTTTACAATTATTATTTAATTATATTTACTTCTAATATTTATTATATTAACAAATATTAATTTAAATTTTAACATACTTCCTTTTTTCAATTTGCAAATACGAAAACCTCAATTTAAAAAATCAATTATACTTATATCATATCACCACCTCTTCTGGCGATGTGTCATGCTTCAATGTCCCACTGGTGATTTGTCATAAAAATTCTCACCATTCTTCCTTCTTGCATTATGTTAATATGTTCATCCCCTCATTTTTCTTTTTAATAAACATAAATATTCATTTGTTTCTGGTTTAGTTTAAGCATCATATCTCATGATAAGTCTTATAGTTTTCTAATACAGCTATAAGATCAATTTCACAAATAAGAGTTAACATGTCAAAACAATATCTAACAACAGTATATAGTACTTTCCTTGAAAGTTTATTTGAAATTTAACAAAACATAAGGTAAAGGAAATAGTATTTTTATATGGAATATGCAACAGAAGCTGTAATGAACAGAGCTGAAGAAAATTTGAGATGATAGAAAGGTTAGCTCAGGACTTTGTCCAAACAAGATTAGTTCTGGAAATTATTTGCACAGAAAAATGAAGCTTTAAATCAAATAAAAAGTGTTTAGCTTGATCCCTAGAATATATTATGATAGCTCAGCTCTTGTCTTATTTACATGAAATTCCCTACATTTATTAGAAGTAAATATTGTATTTTAGATAAAGCTGATTTTCTACCAACTAAGATGGTTTAAAAATATCAAATTTGGCTGTATCAATAAAGAACAAATAATAATGTTTATGTAAATCATGTTTTTGAACTCCCCTTTTTGAACATTTTAGTAAGTAAACAAACAAAACATTAGAATTAAGGCAAAGATAATAAATGGTATAAAATTAAAAGGATAAATTAGATATAAGAGGAATTTATATCTTGGAATTTTTACTAATTCAACAAATATTAAGTAAATTGAACATAGAGTGAAATAGTAATATTAGGAATTATAACGACCATTAAAATAAAAAAAAACCTGTTTATTTTGAAAGAGTACTTTAAATATGTCCGTTATTTGGTATGTTTAAAATTGAACAAATGGCCAAAAGCCCGCCAATCATTTAAATTTATACTAGAAGTTTGGTATTATTTAGATGGATTTTATTAAATATTTCCAAAATAACGGTTGTATAGATTACAATAAATTAGGTCATACACTGATAAATCGTTAGCAATAATTTTTTAATTGAGCATTCTTTCCGGGAAAAAGGTTATGACAAACTAACCTAAATTTATGATAACAAAAAAAAACCAAATATGTGAAAAAATATATCTTACTTGTAATCCAGCACGCGCTGAACGAGAAACCGCCTTAGCTTTGGCTTTTCCACTATCTTTACCAGCTTTACCACCAGCCTAAAACAATACATATTTAATATTATTGTACTATGTAATATAGAAATGTTATTTTTACATTGTTAAATTTATCGGCGGATATGAAAGCATTTTAAATAACTATTTTATTTATTCTCTTAATACACTCACCATTTTGCAAATTTATCGTCTGGACTATGAAACTGAAACGATAACTACCGACTCCTTTCAACTAAATGTAGCATACGCAAACGATAATGGCGCCAAACGTATGATACGAACAAATAGAAACACATAAAATGCGCACATGACTTTTGATGACCAATAACAGAACGGAACCGAAGCGGGAAATTACTTTATTGATTTAAATAATGACGCTTATGGTGGCTTGGCTTGGATTTTGGACTGGGAGTATGTTCCGTAATGTAACTGTCAATTTTATATGAGACGTGTTCAGATTTTAAAATTAAACAGATTGAATTTAATTTTTTTACGCTTTTTACGCTTTTAAGAAAACTAAAAGCTAAACTTTAGTTTATATACATTTGTTTAAAATAATCTGCTTAATATAAAATATAAGATTGAGAGAGAGTGAGCACACTCGACCCCATAATTGCTTTAGGTAAAAAACTACAAAAATGTTACATTTTCGTAGTAAATACGAAAATGTTTAATAATTTTAAGTAAACACAAAAGTAAAATTTGTACTTTTGCCAATTTAATCAGTAAAACAATTTTGTTGAATGTTTTTTAGTTTTTTGTTTATAAATAATCAAAAAATATATTCCACTGTGACCGATTCTACCGCCAGTGGGGGTACAATCAACCAGGCCAAGGGGTTAATGTAAATAAATTTATAATCTATCTTACCAACATTTTACTCTATAAATATTTATAAAATCTTAAATCTTAATTTTAATTTATATCAGAAAAAAATGAATTGAACTATCTATAAATTAATATAAAATATTAACTACAAAATATATTTATTACAAGAACTTAGATATAAAAAATCACATAACATAATAATATATATAATAATGAGCAAAGCTAAAAATAAATATGTTTTTAGAGATGAATATTTAAAGTAGTCTCGACATTTGGGTTGGAAGGGGAACTTCCAACTTTGAGGGGGAGGGGACTTTAAATGAAACACCAACAAAAATATATAAAAAGATAAACCCATGATACTATGACTAACAAGATAGTACAAAACGTAGTACAAAATCGGTCGTGTTCGCGCATGCCGTCATTGGAGAGTAGAATTTGAATTCTTGTTAAAGTTAAATGGGATTTGTATGCATTCTGTGATGAAATTACTAGACGAAAATAAGTTAAGAGGTTTAATAATTACAATAATCGTACACATAAGAATATCCTTCTGATGACGGGTAGACCCAGAAACACGTGTCAGGGAGTGGTAAGAGACTCAAATTAAATCGAAACGCAACCGTCATTTATTTTATTATTGTCCTTACTCGACGCAATGAGTACAAAAATGATAGTAATTTATATGGGTAAATTGTTGATGCATAGTGGAATTTTAATATTCTCAGCATCGCTCGGGTAGACCCAGAAACACGTGTCAGGGAGTGGTAAGAGACTCAAATTAAATCGAAACGCAACCGTCATTTATTTTACATAAGAATATCTCCAAACTATTTATTAAAGATTATTTATTAATACATACAAAAAACTGACATTTCGAACGTGCAACTCTCCAATGACGTCACGACTTATGGGCAATATCTTATCTTCTTAGTCATAGTATCATGGATAAACCCAAACTACACAAAAGACATGAGAATAATAGGTTTTCTTTCATATTGGACCTTTTGGGAAGAGGATGATTTCTCTATTTTCACCCCTGTCTATCCTCCCGAGAACAGAGGCCGAAAGACTGAATATAAATTAATAAAAGTATATCGAAACTTTATTTATTTATATCTTAACCGGTTTTAAATATAGCATTTTTCAAATAACCCTAATAGCACACGTACGTCCAATGGACGTCCATAGTACGTCCCTCACGGACTTTAAGGACGTCCCTCGGACGTCCGCTTTGGTCCTATTTACGTCCGTTTAACGTCCTATATTGGTCCGAATGTCGCTGCGCCGAACGTCCTATGGACGTCCATTTTACGTCCCGAGCGGACGTTAGTTGGACGTACCGGGACGTTAATTGGACCTTAATCGGACGTCCATAATACGTCCGGAGGACTTACTTGACGGACTTTTGTGATGTTCTCGGACGTCTATTTTAGTGCTGAGGATATAAATTAGACGTCAACGCCATTGTATAAAATACTAAAAGTGGTGTCATCCTGTGCATATTAAGAATGTATTTTGGGTAATAAAACGTAAATGTTTAAAGGAACTTACATTTATTGTTACATTTATTTATTATTAACAAATGGGACAAATCCCCTGTCCAAATTATACAAAAATGCAACATTATAGAAATATAAAATAATTTTTAGTAATAAAACATAAATGTTTAAAGGAACTAACATTTATTATTACATATATTTATTTATTCATAACAAATGGAACAAATTCACTGTCAAAATTATACAAAAATGGAACATTATAGAAATATACACAAAATTACAGATAAAAATAAAACATACATGAATAAATATGTACACATTTATAAAAAGTTTCATTTAGCATTTTAGTGCTTCAAATAGTACCTAAACCTATTGATACAAAAGTTTCAGACCATATCTATGTGTGAATCATAATTAGTTCTGCAGTAAGGAACATGGAAATATAAATACTGACACAGTGAATGGGAGGAATATTAAAACAAACTAGCTGAAGCAATTCAGGAGATTGGTTATTTTATGAACAAGTTTAAAAATAAAGATTAAAAGATAACACTTTTGATAAGAGAATCCAGATTCAAGAAATTGATCATACCCGAATAAGAATATGGTCTACACAATTTGCAAGAACAGTAGATGCGACAAGTCAGTATAAATCTAATCTACATAAAAAATGTTTTTTCAGTCAAAATCAGTCAGTAAAGCCTCGAAAATTTTAGGAATAGTAGAAAGAATTATAATGGAACGATAATTAGGAATCTAATTAAAAATCCTTTGTAATAGGTATATATTTAAGGCCCAAACGGGCTAAGTTAAAAAGACAAAACGTTTTCGGAAACCATGTTCCATCATCAGTGTCTACTGATGACAGACATCATCACAGACAGACTAGACACTGATGATGGAACATGGTTTCCGAAAACGTTTTGTCTTTTTAACTTAGCCCGTTTGAGCCTTAAATATATACCTATTACAAAGGATTTTTAATTAAATTTTTAATACATGGTATACAGCCAACTACAGGAACGTAGATTCCTTGTGAATTAGGAATCAATAAGTTAATGGCTGAATCAATAGATAAAATCAATAAATAAATTGTGATGAAAAGTGACCCTCAGAGATTTATAAAAAATAAGCCATAGAGGCCTACATAAAAAAAATGCACAATTCCTTAAAAATAAGTTACGATATTCCATCTGGACCAAGACCTTTATTGGTATTAAGACACTGTAAGCATGCTAGAATGTCACAAATTTTAATAGTTAAAGAGTAAATATGGCTGTGACTGATATGGGATCTTTGACTACACTTGTCTACACAGGAGAAAGAAGGATTGTGAATACTGCTAAAAAAATTGGCAAAATAGTTGAAACTGTGGCTCACTAAAAACAGAACCATTCAACTTCCCTTATCCATTCCCATTCTGATTTACCTTACAAGTGTGTGGTCGGCAATTGAAAGCAGACAAGTTAATTGTTGAGTTTTAAAGTTGAAATCATAAGTATGAAAAAGATCATTACTTAATATGGAACTTTGTTTTATTTCAGCAGTAGATACTGTTTTAGGTACCTATTTTTAATAAATAAAACAGTCTCAAAAATTGACTGTTCCTTTCTGTGCACCAACCACACAATTTAATCATTACAAAATTAATCATATTTGCTAATGCAACATGCAAATTAAATTTTATTTGCCTCCTCTTTACATCTCAGATATTTCATTATCAAGTTTCAATTTCCTTCTCCATGGCAACACTGGTCTTGGAGTTTTTTCAGGCAGCACCTGAAAACAAAATTAATGTACTATAATGTAATGTAATAAATTGAACAAATTAATTTCAGATTTAGTTCATTATACTTTGCTTATTGTAAATAAATCATCATTCAAAGGCGTATGATTAAACAACTGAATTTCAAGTGCTGCAGTTTTAATGGATCTCACCTGAACTAGAAGAATACCAACAAAACCATTGGTATTTATTTCTAATGACCAAATGAGCAGTAATTACACTTTGATACTTAAAAAACAAAAATAACAGTGTATAAATAAAATATATACAGCCAACAACAAACCTTCATCTCATATAGCTAAGTGTAGTTCTTAAAGCAATCTCATAGCCAGACCTGAACATTTGTGAAATGGTAAAATTTGCCATCTAAATTACATGTAAGACACAGTTAATGATATGCTTCATCGGCTGTATATGGTCACTTAAGTGATAGTGTAAGTTTTTAAATATTCCTTAGATTGATTTATGTTTAACAGTTACAAACCTTTTAAAATCAGAGCTATATGTGTGTCTTCAAAAGTTTTATATTGCTTTTTCCCTAGCCAACTATATTTTCCTTGAATTTTATTGCAGACCAGCTTCTTATGGCTTCTCCTAACAAATTCGTTTATGGTTTCCTCACCAATTTTGGAAAGCTCATTATCCTAAAATATAAATCAACATGTAACAGTAATCTAACTACCCCACAAACTTGATCATCCATGCTTAATTATTTTAGTTTAAACTATCTAATAAAAAAAACAGGCTCTGTTAAAAAATCAAACAAACATTCAGTTGCAAATTTTGGTTTCTCATAACCATGGTAAATGTCTATTAAATTTACAATTTTAGGATATATCAACAAATTATACAAACTACGATAAAACTGACTACTAAAACTCTTTTTTAATGAGATTCCATAAAAATTTACACACATTTCTATAACATTGTTTTATTGTGAAGATAAAAATATGTTTGAAATTTGAATCATATGGATCAGAGTAATTGTTCTCTGGGTGAAGCAAGAAGGGTTCTAGCATCTGAACTTAAATGAGAAAGATCGGGAACTTCTTTATAATTTTTTAATAAATCACCTAGTATTAAAGGACAAAGTCCAGTTGAATAAATTATTAGAAAAATTAAAAACATCTCGATAAGGTTCTCCAGAATTCTCGTTAAAACCATATTTAAACCCTTCTTCAGTTTCATTGAAAAAAAAGCTTTGTAAAGTATCATTGGAATGGTCGGCCACGTGGTAATTTGGATTATTTTAGGCACTTAACATGTTAATAAAAAGTTTAAATCGGAAGTATTGTAACCAGAACTACATGTTTGAACTGAAACTCTCGTCAAAATTATCAGTTAGTGATTCCGAAGAGGTTTGAAGAAGACGGAATATGGGGGTTATGAATATTTTCAACAATATTCTCTACGTTTTTCGTAACCTTCCTCTGTTGATGACGCTTAGAAACAAATCGTTTACTTTTAAACATAAACAATTTTAAGAAAAATTACTTACCTTTTTGTAATAAAATAAAAATCAAATTCGGAAATAACCTAACAAAAATGGTACCAAACTTTTAACCATGCACTATTTTAAAAAAGACCAATGCACTGTACACTGCTTAAATAGAGTTATTTTATTTCTTTTATTAAAGCAATAATAATAATAATATTATTATTAAACTGTGCCATTTGTTTAAATTAAATAGGTATGACATGACAATGACAATATTGACAATTAATTTCATCAATCATCACATGCCATATCACATCATTATTTTTCATTATTTTGTCTTTGAAAAGACAAGAGACAATTATTCTGTGGAAAAGATTATCAAGATTCATCTTGTCGATAAAAATCATATTTTTACTTATTAGAATTAGCAAACATATATATTATTATCTTAATAACTAGAATAATAAAACAATTGTAACGAATTATCTAGAAATAAAAGATTTTTACACTTTACCTAAAAACAAAAACATGTTTTGGATATATTAAACTATACAATTTTTAATTAATTGTGATTTAACCTTTTCGCTTTTAATTATTTTATTAACGTAAATAATTTTTTATTTTATTGAAATATTTGCTATTTGATCCCATAATTGGTAAATGTCGGATGTCCAGAAAACGTCCGAGTTCGGACGTCCAGGGAACGTCCGAGTATGGACGTCCAGGGAACGTCCGAGTACGGACGTCCAGAGAACGTCCATATTTGGTCCACCCAAAGTACGTCCCACTTCGTACGTCCATAGTACGTCCATTTTACGTCCAGGGACGTCCGGACCAAAACTGGACGTATATTGGACGTCCATAGGACGTCGTGTGTTACTAGGGAAGTAAAGAAATAATAAATAAGACTTACTCACAATAAATTTAATTTAACTATTCAGACGACTGGTTTCGCTTTCTAAAATATGCAAAGCGTCTTCAGGTCTATATAGTCAAAAAGACTTTAAAAAGTTCACCTATGTATGTTAAAGATCGGTAAGATTTTTGTCCCACTATTCTTACCGATCTTTAACATACATAGGTGAACTTTTCTATAAGATTGCAAAAGTCTTTGATGACTATATAAATATCTCATTTAAAACTGCCTCAAATTTAGGACTGACTTTCTTAAATAACAAGGACAAACGTAACTCACTTGAGTATTTTGGAGTGTATAAGTTGAGCTGCCATACCTGCAATGCATGTTACATCGGTAGAACCTTTAGATCCTTTAACATTAGACTAAGAAAACATCTTAGATATATAGAACGTCCAACAGCAGGTCAATCACATTTCTCCCAACATATCCGTCGAACAAACATCTTTGATCCACAAACAGACTTCACAATCCTTCATACTTGTAATAAAGGCTCCTTATTAAATAACCTGGAACATTTATAAATTTTAAAATCATTAAAAAATCACACAGCAGTTACACTAAATGCACAATTGGAACTGGAATACACACCAGTATACTCAGTATTAATATAAAGTTTGATATAAATAATATTACCTGATCCTACTCCATTTCTTGTTTCTACAGCAAACCCATATACTTATAGAATTGTCACCCCAAACATCAACTTATCATATTAGATTTCCATATATTATCCTTTATCATCACACATTTTTCAGAAGTAACTTCAATATCATGGTCAAACAACATTTTATTCCAGAATCCCATACATAATCAAATGCATTTGAAATACTTCTTAGATTGTTTAAATCTTCTACATCAAAATTAAAATCTGGTCCCCATGGATCTACTTCCTTGTTCACAGAATTTCTTTAACATATTACCAGAAATAATATTTTTCCTAAAACTACATTAAATATCAGTATTGAACTGGTATGGTACCTCAACTTATTTAACCCACAATTATTATTACATTCCATCTGGTTCCGAAATATACTCATCTTACAAAATATTTGATTTCAAACTCAACACGTGGTTTGAGGGTTTTAAACATAACATGAAAAATCGTTCAGACTAGTAGTATTAATTAAATACATCTTTACTATTCACAATCATATGCAAATTTACATTTTCAAATAGAAATATTAACTTTCATAAACAGCTATTATTTAAAATATTTTTAAAGTGTTACTTAAATTATTGTACAAACTCACAATTGTTCATGTCGGTGTGAGGAATATCTGTTCATGTGACACGAAAAATTGAAATAAGAATAAATTTGCTTTACACCGGTTTAAATAGAGAACCTTTTACCTGTTGGTATAACCAATTTCCGGTCCCAACTGTCAGATATTAGAATTGCCAACTAATTATTGAAGGCTTAATAATTCAGTCAATTTCTGGTATTCAAAAAATAATTACCATCAATAATTATCCACAGTTACATATTAATATCAGAACTTGAAGTAAATATTTAAAATATTTATACACACAATGACAGATAACTCACATCAACAATTTTTTCAAATAAATTTTGTAAATTTGTTATACGTTTTGATTACAAAATGTACATGTTTAGTTGCCAAATAATCACTGTAATTTCTTCTATAATTTGGACTAAACTGAGTTAGTTATAATGGGGGATGTATTTCCATTATTCCTATTGTTACATTTAAATTTAATTAATTAAATATTGTTAAAGTATGCCAATATTAAACACATCAATTTACTTTTGATATCTTAATTATAACAATTGAGAGACATTCATTAATATCAGCATATTTCATAAAACTAGATAACTTAACTTACAGTATTGAGAAATAGAAGAAGAACTGTCACATTTTAACCTAAATATGTCAAATTTACCTCTAAAATCTAATAGATAATATAAAAAAACTCATTGTCTCCAAGACTGATATGTAGTGCATAAAAGTCCTTCTCCAAGTGTCGTGTTATCGAAGAGGGGTTACAAATAATAATCGTTACTTCACATAAACATCAGTTTATTCTCAACCCTAAAATATACATCCATGCCCGAGCTTCGGCTACCTTCACATGACATGTCTAACCCCCGTCATCCGTGTTGCCTCACTTCGGCACCTATATCTTAAACTAGGCTAACAACACATCTCCCTTTTTTTATAAAAGATCTCTGTGTCATTGATGATCTTATACCTAAACTAACTTAAACTACTACAAACATAATCTGTTAAATGAACCGGTTTCTTCACAAGTCTTTTTGGCCTGCTAGGCTTTACGCACTCAAAGTCAGATACACTATCAGTGTCACTATCACTTTTATCCTGACCCGATGGAGGTAAAACATGATTTCCACTTTGTTCGATTTTGTCCAGAAATACACTGGGTTCCCCCTACTACTTTCCTCCCTAATTTTACCCTGTATGTCACCATTGCTTTGATTAGAGCAAAGCATTAGCTTTGTGTTACTAGAAATTGGCGGAACATAATCATTTGAGGATTCTGGTTTGGTGCTCAATACAGGGAAACAGTAGGGTGCATGAATCAAATGCCATCTATTTCTTCTAAATTTCCCAGTTTCAGTTTCAATTATATAGGACCTGGGTTCCTGACAGATCGCAACAACTTGCCCATATTTCCTGATATCAACCACCCACACAGAATCACCAACCTTAAGAGGATCTAAATCCTTGGCATTGTGTCGCTTATTATAGTTTTTCACTTGTTTATCCTTTATTTCGTTCTTTTTATTTTCAGTGTTTGGTTCTTTTGAAAAGTTTAATAAGCTTGGAAACTGGGGCAAGTTAGATCTTAATTTTCTATTCATTAATAATTCAGAAGGTGAAAACACCACATTCTAGGGGTGTACATCTGTATGCTAACAATGCCAAACTTAGGTCCTCTTTTTTATTTTTCTGAATTAATCTTTTTGCAATTTGTACAGTGCGTTCTACTCCACCGTTGCTCTGTGGCCAGTGTGGACTGCTCGTCTTATGAACAAAATTATATTATTTTGAAAACTTTAAATTTTGATGAAAATTGAGTACCACAGTCAATTATGGCAATAATGGCCATAGTCAATAATGGCATTTTCTGTCATATTGGTTAAAGTAAAAATTTCAAACCAATGTGAAAAGTAGTCAGTGGTAATCAAGTACCACTTATCACAACATTTAAACAAATCAACCCCCAGTTTTTGCCACGGCCTTTGTACAGTATTGTCTTTATGAAATGTTTCTCTATGATTTACTCTGTGTTCAACACATTAGGGACAATGTGTGACAAGGTTATTAATCTGGGATTACAAACCCAGCCACCAAACGCTCTGTTTGGCACGATCTCGACATTTTACAATTCCCATATGGTCTGTATGAATAAATTCCAACACCTTGAGTTGAAGACCCTTAGGAATGATTATGCGAGACCCCTTTAAAAGTAATTGTTTCGAATAGGAAATTTCATATCTATATTGATAGTATGGCAACAATTCAAATGGCAATTTAGATCTTTCAGGCCAAGAAGACAAAGAATATTCTTTTAGTTTTTTACAAATATATTCATTTTCTTGTTCTGTTTTTATTAAATTCAAAAAAAAATCTTTAATTGGTAAATTATGAATAATTGACTGCACATATGCTGCAGTTTCTGCAGTTAGTTATTTATTAGCTAACGTATCTGTTTGTACAGGGGTCCGACTTAAAGTATCTGCTATAATTAAATTTTTTCCCGGCGTGTAGATTACAGTATACTTGTATCGCATTAAGCGCATTCGAAATCTTTGCAAACGTGGCGTTAACTCATCTAAATTTTTAATTTTCAGAATTTGTAGTAAAGGTTTATGGTCTGTTCCAAAAATTAGGTTAGGAACTCCTGAAATAAATTCGTAAAAATATTATGCTGCCCAGGTAAGTGCAAGAGCTTCTTTCTCAATCTGAGCATATCGTGTTTCAGCTGAGTTCAGAAGCCTAGATGTAAAAGCCATTATTTCCTGAGTATGATCTACATTTTCTTGAAATAGACATGCACCTATACCAAAACAACTTGAGTCTGCACTAACAATTATGGTTTTATTAGCATCAAAAAACGCTAGATTTGGAGGCTCTCTAACTTTTTTTTAAAGTGCTGAAAGCTTTGTCTTGTGCTGGACCCCACAAAAAGTTAATATTTTTTTTAGTAAGTGTGTTAATGGTTCAAGAATCTCAGATTTATTATGAATGTATTTTGCAGCAAAATTAATCATACCCAGCCATCTTGACAGCTCGGTCTTATTTTTTGGTTCAGGAAAATCACGGATAGCTTTAACCCTATCTGGATCAATTAATATCCCTTGCTCAGAGACCATATGTCCCAAGTATTTAGCTGTTTTTGTTGCTATAGAGCATTTGTTTTTATTTAGTGTAATACCTTCCTTGTGAAGTTTTGTTAGGACTGTGTTCAAAATATTGTCATGTTTCTCTATTGTCCTTGCATGAATAAGAATGTCATCTATATGGACAACACAGCCTTTAATGCCAGTTAAGATTTTTGAAAATCTCATAGTAAAATACTCTGGGGCACAAGATATACCAAATGGAAGCCTTTTAAAGAAAAATCTGCTAAAAGGTGTTATAAAAGTTGTTAACAACTGACTTTCTTTATTCAATTTTATTTGGTAAAACCCACTTGTGGTATCCAATTTTGAGAAGAATTTAGGCCCTTTCAACTGTGCTAGTGTATGAGATATTTTCCCGAGAGGAAAATGTGACCGTAACACGTTTTCATTAAGTTTAGTATAGTCACCACAAAGCCGTACACAATCTCCCTTGTCCACACAAACAATTGGGCTGACCCAAGAAGTAGGATCTTCAATGGGTTCAATTATCCCTAATTTTAGCAATCTATCAATTTCAATTCCTAATTTTGGTAACAGAGGTAAAGGAACAGTTCTGGGAACGCTCTGTACATAAGGTTTAGCATCTGGCTTAATTCTAATTGACATTTCTATTTCAAATTCACCTATATCACTAAAAATACCAGAAAATGTTTTAGCAACAGACTCTAAATTAAATTTTGAAAACATATTAGTACTCTTAGGGCGAGCGCCCACCAAAGTGGCGTGGCAGTGGCAAGTAGCAAGTAGCACGCGTCTAGCATAATGTAACCAATCCTAACGAATGATTAGAATGAATGACGTTACTGTCATTTTGGTGTAAATTGAATGATTCGTTTTCATTGGTTACATTATGCTAGACGCGTGCTACTTGCTACTTGCCACTGCCACGCCACTTTGGTGGGCGCTCTCCCTTAGATTGATTACAATGAACAACACTGCAACTGATTTGATTTACCTGTTTAAGCTTATATTTAGAAAAATTTAGAACATTAAACCTAATGATTGACTCTCTGCTTAATATAGGTTGTCTCAACTTCCTAATACAATATATTGTTTCATCATTTGTAAAACCGTCATAAGTAAATTTTATATGTAGCTTACCCATTGTGTCCAATTTATGATCGTCCGCTGCACCAATTGCATCACATGCCACAATTTTACCCATATATTCTGGAGGTAATTTTTCATAGGAAAAACAGTTAACATCTGCTCCTGTATCCACAAAAAAAGGTACCTTAAATTTGTCATCCAATAAGATGTCTACATACCAACGATCCTTCTTGTCTAGGTACACTTGGTCAATAAAGGAATCTATATGTACCACTTGATTTACTGAATCCCTTCAACACCTTGAACACTTAACAGCTCTGACAGCTTTCTACCTGCACATCACACTCCAATGACCTCTACGTGAACAAGATCTGCATTCAGAGAACTTGGCTGGACATTTCTCCCTATTTTTACATGTAGGTATGCCACAGTATCCACATCTGTAACCTTCCTTGACTTTCTCATAAGTTGTTTCTTGTTTAGCAAAACTCTTACCTTGATGTCTTTTATCACTTACGCATATTCTTTCGCTCACCTTTTTATCAGCTATTCCGATAACAATCCTGTCAATTAACTCATCTTTAAGAGCTCCATAGCTACAGTGCTCTTCAAGAGTATGTAGACTTGAAATAAAGTTTCCCACAGGTTCTCCTGGCCTTTGTACCCTTGAATTAAACTGAAATCTCTCAAATATTGTATTTCTTCGGGGGATAAAATGATTGTCGAAAATCTGCATTACATCTTAAAAGGATGCATTCTCCCCTGGTTGATTTTGAAGTAAAATATCTTCTGCTTCATTTCCCATTAAATACAACAATAGGTCTAGTTTATCCTTGTCAGATTTTTGTCCAAATCCACTTACAGACATATATCTCTCTACTCTTTTCTTCCATTGGTGCCATGTCTGGGGCTGTGTAAAATCAAATTCGCTTGGAGCCGAAATGTTCGCAAACACTTCTTTATTTATTTGGATAGGTGCCTCCATTTTAAGGATTTTAGGTCCCCTTTTATTTATAGGTTATGCATAAGATTTGCACTGCTGTCACGTTCGATCACTCTTTGCTTGTTTAATGTTAACAAAACAAAGCACCAGCTGCCACCATGTCGTGTTATCGAAGAGGGGTTACAAATAATAATCGTTACTTCACATAAACATCAGTTTATTCTCAACCCTAAAACATACATCCATGCCCGAGCTTCGACTACCTTCACATGACATGTCTAACCCCCGTCATCAGTGTTGCCTAACTCCGGCACCTATATCCTAAATTAGGCTAACAATTCAAAAAGTAATATATGAATACTGCAGACCCAGTCTAAATAAATATGACTTCCACCCAAAAGACCTCTACAAACTGGTGAAGAGTAAAAACATTTTAGAGTGGATGCCACAAAAGAATATGGAAGGTAAGCACAAGGATACTTCTTACTTGATGTAATTTTGGAATCAAACATTTAATGTAAGTTATCCTCTTCTGTCCATATTTGGTTCTGGTAAAGTCAATTCAATGTTTTCATCTAATACGTCGTATAAACAAATGCATGGAAAACAAATGCGAAAGCTAATCACCCAGTAAATTTACCCACTGAAGTGCCCTCTTTATTATTCGAAATAATCCTTCCAATGTAATATTTACAAGTGTGTTTTAGTTGTGAACTCATTTTTCAACATCTATTGTATGATAGGTAAGAAAAATATAGCTTCCCATTTTCATCTAGCCATTTTGACTAGCAGCATAGACTGTTTCTGGATACTCATCTGTAAAAACCTACTGATCTCAGACAATTTCTCCTTGAATATAATAAGTGATAAGGCTTTACCTCCAGTAGCATTACATACAGCTAAGAATGTGGTGTTCTCTTTACCTGGAGCACATCTTATTCTGCTTGAAGGTGAGAGTTTTTCACCACCTACTTTGGTCTTTAAAGGGTCAATGCATAAACTAATATTGTTCATGTTCCAGATATTCTGTGGTTGAGAATCAGGCTGCAACTAAGACAAAGCTTCAACAAATTGAAATATTCGTCCACAACAAATGGATCTGTCATTGACTTTCTTGCAAATTTCACGCTTTTGGTTTTTAAATAGATAAATGTTCTTTGAACCCAAGGAACCGATCTTCCCTAGAATTCCATTTCTGAAGAGAGAAATGAATCCATTTCACTAGGAAAAGCAAGCTTACTCTGGAGTTGCTTTTCCTCGTGCTCATATGGAATTGCAGCGCTCCTACCTAAAGTATTGCTTTTTACTACTCTCTTACCATTTATTTGCCTATACGGTTCAATTTTAGGAATTCGATATATTTTAAAAGCCTTGTGTACTGCAATAGACCATCTTTTATATTATTTAAAGCTTCTTCTAGAGTCTCTTTGGTGTATGTATTTCCCCTGCCTGTATTTCTGTGGTGAACTTTGGGCATGATGAAAAATATCTGAAAGTAAACAGTAACATTTTAAATTGGGGTACGTGTAAACTATAGCACACTCTTTCCCCATGTGATGATCAGCTAGAGGAAAAGTGCACTAGAGTAAAAAAAGCAAAAAAAAATCCAGAATTTAACTTCAAAAAATAAAACACATCAAGAGTGCCATCTAGTGTACACTTCTTTAACAATGTAGTGTAGCAGTTACCACAACAGATGGAGGACTTTTCAGAGCAATGAAATAATGAAATATGCAAGATATGATATAATACAATGATAATACACAATGACAATATATTATACGCCATTGAGGCATACACTTACCCCATTTATATACTTATTCCCACCTTATCATAAAAATGTTTGCGAAGGTCGAAACAATATTTTCGATTTAATCCCTTTGTCATATTTTAGATTTATTTGGATATTTGAATGCCGTTAAGCTCGAGATATATCATATCAAAATTAAAATAAAAGGATAAAATTGAGTTAAACCAATTTGGTTTGTCAATTAAATTTTTAGATTAGCCACCATTAGGGAATATATTAATATTTAATTATATTTCTCTATATCAGGCTTAAAAAATATATAAAATATGTGCGTGTATACATGATCCAATTTTGAAAAAATAAATGGAAAAGATAATGAAATTAATTATGTATTAATGAAAATGATGAAGATCCATTTATAGACTTGTGCAATACCTATTTATTAAAATTATAAGAAACTAAGGAGATAGATTTTGTTAATTATCTGACAGGGTAAATAAATATATGAAATCATGCATTTTGAGACACTTATAGTATATTTTTTTCTACGTATTACTTTGAGAACGAAGAGAGAATAAAAATGTTGGCTTATAGAAGAAATTCAGAAATTACTACTAACATGGCAATAAAATCATTTAACAATCTATTGAAGACCAACCACCTAAAGACAAATGCTACAGTGGCAATTGTAAAGTGATTGGACACAATAGATGGATATAATGGAATGGATTCTAGTGAATATAAAAATGTGAAAAACGATTTTAGACATTAAACGACCGAACACAAACAATTATCAAGATAGAGTTATAACAAAAGCTCACAAAATCGCAGAATCGATAAGAAACAAAGTAAAGGTTAAGAAGAATGTTAAGGTATATAGGCAATTTTAGATAAAGTTCTTTAGATGTATAAAATATAAGCATAAGACAAGTATGTGATAATGAATGTAAAACATTGTATTGTAGAGTATACAACATTTGTATACATCGCTAACAGTGCGAGTATGCCGAATATGTGATAAGGAATACCTCGTGTAAGCATGCGCACTTGGTAAGAATGTATGAGGAGCGTATGGATACTAACTCTGTTTTAGATAATATTGCAAGCTGTTTGAAAGAAACTTCGATTATCAAATCAAGGCATCAGAAGAAAATCAATGAGTTTGTAAGAGGAAAGGTAGAACAGACAAATGGGATCCAGCAAAAAGCCAAACGAAGTCTTCAGAAGGAAAACTTAATAAATTTCATGGACGAATTAGATGACGAAAGTTTTACCGAATTAAAACTAACTATAAAATGTGATTAACAGTTTTTGTAGCTCATATTTATTGTTGTTTTGTATAATGCATTAAATTTTTATTGTAGTTTTACAGGCTTATTTACAACAAAGTTAGTTAATTTAACAATATTATAGATTTTACTTGATTAGTAAATATAGGGAAATTTCTTATAAGATTATATATTTATGCCTACTTAGATTAGGTCTGAATTTTAAAACCATATAATGATATTTATCAACTTTATTTATTAAAGTTATATTTTTAATTGGGATGTGCTGATTCGTAGGTAAGGTTTAGAGGGGGGCTTCGCCATTACACCAATAAGGGCTCTCCTTCTTTGATTTCCCAGATTTTTAATAAATAATAAAGAAATTTTAAAATAGCTATTTAGTTTTTTATTTTATTTGCAATAGTTAATTCAAGTAAACATTTGTTTTATTTTATTCAAAAAATTTTTCACAGCACTCAATTTAAAATATGTTTTTATTATCATACATGTATGTTGACATTATCACTCATTCTGGATCAGAAATCAGCTGAACTTCAAAGATCCTTGGTCTTTAATGTATGTAGATGTTATGTTAGAAGAAAAGTCTAAGATAATACATTTCTGAATAAATTACTTCATTCCAAGATTAACTGAATTAAATCCATGTTTTCCATAATACGAAATCATCGACTCATCCAAGTTGTGGTGCTAAATCAAGAAATTGTTTATTCAACACATCAATCAGAGGTTGAGCATTTGAAGATTTGTCCTGTGTATCCAATGTTGCAGGTCTAAGGTGGCGCAAATTATGGCCTTGCAATCTTCAACGACTTATAATAATGGAAGCGATGTCGAAGAAAAACAGGGCAAGCAGGTGAAGATATGAATATATATATATATATATATATATATATATATATATATATATATATATATATATAGGAAACAGGGAGAAAGGATACAGACATCAAATCTGGAGAGATAATTAAAAATATCCTAAAATTAGAAATGGTACTAGATGCAATGCAACCTAAATATAATTTCGAAAATCCCTTTAGCCTGATAGCTAGGCGGCATGAAAGTTATTTGAGTCGAATCGGATTGACTCCAAATTAGTTTAGAATGCCTTCAGAATCTGATTTGGATCGGAAAAAGTAACAAAGTTAGTTTACTCTGGGTGCCTGACACACTGGTAGTAAAGGGCACGAAAAATCGGACCTACTTACCAGAGGAAGGAAAAAAAAAACAGTCATGGACCTCGAACCTCTCGTTGACATAGAAAGAATCGCAACCAAAAGAATAATATTGAAGAAGATAAGACACTATCAATTAGATATCATACTTGATCAAAATTAGATTAACTGCAAGTGCGAATTGCAGATTCTGTCAGGTTAATGACGAGACGATGAAACACATCAAGTGCAACTGCCCAGGGTTGGGTATGAAAAGGCTCAATATTTTATCAACTCAAGCCCTACGACTTAATAGAAGTGTCAACCAAGTTCCTCATAGACTTTGTTAAAAAGGCTGAGTTGAAAGGACAACTTTGGTCGAGTGGAACAATGGTGGACAAACACTCACTCATATTAAACCTAACATATCATACTTATTTTTTACTTTTTTGTATATTTTTATTTTTATTAAACTTAAAAATTAATATCTAATCGAAATAATAAGAAGTACTATCTGCGGACTTCCATTTATTGGATGAAATAAAAGAGCATAATTTTGAAATTCATCTAGTAATTCTATCTATCTAGTTAGCCTTCTTCGGTCCATCTTTGGACATAGGCCTCCCCAATCCTTTTCCATTCTTCTCTGTCTGTCGGTACAGTCATCCATCTAGAGCCCACGTGCTTCTTGATATCATCTGCCCATCTTATTTGGGGCCTTCCTCTGCTTCGTTTATATTCCCACGGTCTCCAACTTATAAGAATTTTGTTCCATCGGTCTTCTTTTTGTCTTATATTGTGTCCGGCAAATCTCCATTTCAATTTTGCAACTTCTTGTCTAACATCCCTCACTTTTGTTTTCTCTCTTATCCACTCGTTTCTCTTCTTATCCATTAGTCTTATGTGCAACATTTGTCTTTCCATTGCTCTTTGGGTTTTTATGATTTTGTCCATGTTTGCTTTTGTAGATGTCCACGTTTGGGAACCATAAGTAAGAACAGGGAGTACGCATTGATTATATACTTTGGCCTTAAGATGCTGTGGATATCTTTTGTTTTTAAGAATGTAGCTTAGTTTGCCAAATGCCGCCCATGCCAGTCTAACTCGTCTCTTGATCTCTGCTGTTTGGTTCTCTTTGTTAAGTTTTATAGTTTGACCAAGATATATATAATCCTTAATTTGTTCTATTTCATCTTGTCCGATTCTCATTGTGATGTCTTCATCTGTATTTGTTATAGTTTTGGTCTTGCTGTAATTCATATTAAGGCCTATCTTTCCAGCTTCTACGTCCAGTTCTTTCATCATTTCAAATAATTCTTCTAATACCTTAGATGGTTCAAGCGTTGTCCACAAATTTTTGTACCTTTTTTTTCCCATTCTAATCTTTTAAAAGTATCTTCAAGAGCCTGATTGAAAAGTTTCGGTAATATTGTATCACCCTGTCTCACACCTCTACTTATTTGTAATGATTTTGTTCCTATATATACTTTAATTGTTGTTTTGGCTTCCTCATATATTGGTTATTAGTTCCGTATATCTGTGGTCAATTCGGCTGTTAATCAAAGAACTTTTCACTGCCCAATGTTCGACACTGTCGAAAGCCTTTTCGAAATCTATGAACGCCATATATAGAGGAATTTGGTATTCATTTGCTCGTTCTATAAGTATTTTTATACTTAGTAAATGGTCACTTGTGCTAACTCCCTTTCTAAAACCAGCTTGTTCTTTCGACTGGTATCCATCGAATTTCGTCGTCAATCTATTAGTTAAAATTTTTGTTAGGAGTTTATACATTACATTGAGGAGTGTTATAGGACGGTAGTTTTTTATATCTGCTTTATCCCCTTTCTTGTGTAGGATAATGGTTACTGATTCCTTCCAGTTGTTTGGGATTTTTTTTTCTTTTAATATCTTGTTAAAAAGGGAATGTAGAGTATAAATTACCACTTTTCCACCATATTTCAGCATCTCTGCAGTTATTCCATCTTTTCCAGGCGATTTGTTGTTTTTCATTTCTTTCAATGCCTTCTTTAAATCTAAAATAAAGAAGGAGGAAAGATGGGGAAAAGAAAGGGAAACTCTCAACAACTGAAATTATTTCATACCTATAAATCTACATTAAAGCGTGATAAACAACAGACAAAGATCATCATCGATACTCTTCATATTCTAATGAATCAAATACTGGAGGCCGAGAAATTCTCAACAACTGAACTGAATCCATTACTATAACCTTCTAAATAAAAGGGTGATAGATTGATTGCACCTAAAAATTAATCACCAAAAATATTATTACTCCATTCGTTAAAGATGTGAATGCTACTGAGCCTAAAAAATTAAAAAATCATACGAACAAGCTGAATTTTGCTGAGGGTATCGTATTCATCTCGTGTTCTTAGAGTTTTATCCTTTAACTACTGGAATGCATTTTTTTTCTTTTAATCATCTCTTCTAAGTCTTCACTATATTTCTCCAGATATTTATTCTTGTGTTGTTCCATACCAAGTGCTCCTTTTCCGCTTCAATTACTGTTTCAAATACTGTTTCAGGTACTGTTGCAATATTTTACAATGGATTGTTTATTTTATTATCTTTTATTTTCTAATATTGACGATTTATGTTATTTCAGTAAATTGTAATTGTTATTTTCTGACTTTTTGTAAGCGTTGTCCATAAAATTGTACAATTTTCAGTGACAATAAAGCATACTTCTATTCTATTCTCTTTTTTTTGATATTATATTATTGATACATTTCTGTTGGGGTCCATGCTTCTTTTGTACGTAGTAAATTCTAAAACCTATTTAGAACACTCGAACACTAAATTCTAAAGTTCTACTTTAAATATCGTATTTGTAAAGCTTACCAATTATTCATCACTTAAGATATTGTCTTTTTGATGTTTTCGTTGTATATAAATTTTCCCTATACCAAACGATGATTAATTGCACATTCTGTGTATCTATATACTTTGGCATCTTGTGTTATGGATTTTCTAGTTCTTCTCACTATTATTAAATCAATATTTGATCTTTGGTTCCTACTGGATTCTTACACATATGTATATTTTTGTGCTAGAATATTGTGTTAACTCCGCCTGGGATACCGTGGGAAATCACAGTGTCACAGCCGGTCCTAAGCCCGGATAAAGGAGGAAGGTTGGGCAATGGGCTAGTCACCCATTACTGTAGAACAAACCCCGACTACGAAACCTATACAAAAGCCTCGGATAGGACGGTCTTATCGACGACGACTCAAGCAAAGAAATATGGACTACTCATTTGGAACATGGAACGTCTTAACCCTAAATAAACCAGGAGCCCAAACATCGCTGCTTAACGAACTTAAAAAATATAAGATACAATTAGCCGCAATACAAGAAACAAAATGGCTAGGCAATGGAATAAAAGACACAAAAACGCACACAATACTCTATAGCGGCAAAGAAAATGGAAAGAAAGAATTTGGAGTGGCTTTCGTAGTAGATAAGAACATCAAAAACAATATCTTAGATTTCGAAGTAATAAATGAGAGATTATGTAGATTGAGGCTAAAAACAAAATTTTTTAACCTCACAATCATTAATGCCCATAGTCCAACAGAAGAACACGACATAACAATAAAAGAGGAGTTCTACGATCAATTAGAAGAAATATATGACAATCCCCAAAAAATGACATCAAGATAATATTGGGTGACATGAACGCCCAAATAGGCAAAGAAGAACAGTTCGCAGGAATAATCGGCAAACACTCACTCCATCAAAACACCAACGAGAACGGGGAATTCCTAATTAATTTTGCCAGCAGGAAAAACATGATCGTGAGCTCTACGTTCTTTGCTCATCGGGATGTACACAAAGCAACGTGGATCATGCCAGGTGGAGCGGTTACTAACCAAATTGACCATGTCTCAATAGACAAAAGAGCTGCCACCAACATCCTAGATGTAAAAAGTCGAAGAGGAGCATGCTGTGGATCTGATCACTTGCTGGTACAAGCAAAATATAGATGCAGGATCTCAAGAAACAGAGATAAGAAAGAACAGATAAAAGAGCAGTTGGACATTGATAAACTAAGCCAACAAAACGTTAAACTGAGCTACGAGACAGAAATAACCCAGACACTTACAAACACAGATAACCTAGACATTGAAGAACATTGGAAACAAATGAAGACAAAAGTATTAAATGCAGCAACAAAGACCATCGGTAAAAAGGTAAAGAAGCAAAGGGCAGAATGGTTCAACGAAGAGTGTAGACGTAGAGTGTAGACGGGCCATACACGAACGAAATGAAGCTCACAAGAAATATATGGAAAGGCGAACCAGAGAAAGAAGAAGATTTTTCGAGGAGCTACGACGCAGGGCGGATAAAATATGTCGAGGAGAAAAAAGAAAATGGGAAAATAATAAGATAGAGAAAATGGAACAAAACCTCCAAAGCAACGATCTAAGGGAGGCATATAAATATCTTCGACAACTAAGAGAAGGATACAAACCCCGAACAAGTCTGTGCAGAAACCAAACAGATAAGATAATTAGTGAACCAACGCAAATAAAATCAGTCTGGAAAAGCCATTTCCAAGCTCTGCTAGGAGCACAAGGAAGCTCACGATCTTCGGATTTGCGGCACATCGAGGAAGGAGACGAAGAAATAAGCAGCCCGACTCTTAAAGAAGTCAAACAAGCAATACAGGCGCAAAGAAACAACAAAGCGCCGGGATTTGACGATGTCCCTTCCGAACTGTATAAATTAGGTGGCGAACATCTAACAACGCAGGTGCACGCGCTCATATCTAAGGTATGAAGGGAAGAAAAAATTCATAGCGATTGGAAAAATGGGATTATCAGCCCAATCTACAAAAAAGGGGACAAACTTAAATGCAAAAATTACCGCGGCATAACCCTCCTATGTTCGGCCTACAAATTTTTTACATCCATCCTGAATAGGCGACTTCAACCATTATGTGAAAATATTATCGGCGAATACCAGACCGGTTTTCGACAAGGCAGGTCGACAATAGATCAGCTTTTTACAGTAAAGCAAATCCTTAATAAAGCTTGGGAACACGATATTGATGTTTACAATATATTTGTCGACTTCAAACAGGCTTATGACTCCATAAATAGAAGCCGGTTATATAACATCATGGAAAGCTTCAATATTCCCTCGAAATATATTCGACTAGTAAAAGCAACGATGGACTCCACAATAGCAACTGTACGCATACAGTACGAATTAACTGACAGCTTCGAAATAGTTCAAGGGCTGAAACAAGGTGATGGACTAGCTCCAACACTGTTCAATCTGGCCCTTGAATATGTCATCAGAAAGCTGAATGTCGGAAGAGCCAATCTCCTAACAAACAAATCTGTCCAGCTCGCCGCATATGCGGATGACATTAACCTCACGTCCCGCAGAGTGGATGATGCAGCAGAAACATATTCGCAGCTGAAAAAAACGGCCAAGGAGATTGGACTTGAAATAAATACACAGAAGACAAAAATACTAACACAGACGCGGACAAAGCGAACAAGAAATCAAATCAAAGTAGAGGATGACATTGAAACAGTGAAGAGTTTTACTTATCTGGGAGTCGAAATGAATACGGAGGGAACAGAAGAGGCCGAAATTCAGAAGAGAATAATGAAGGGAAATAAAGCCTATTTTTCCCTGATTAACATATTCCGCTCCAAGACGGTACATCGAAAATCGAAACTTAAGGTCTATAAAACTATCATCAGACCGATAGTATGCTATGGATGCGAGACATGGGTTTTGACAGAAAGCACTAAACGAAGATTAGAGGTTTTCGAGAGAAAAATCCTAAGGAAGATCTTTGGACCCATCACTCAAAATGGGATGTGGAGATCTAGATATAACCATGAACTCTACAAACTGTTCTAAGAAGCACCTATTGCAGAGTTCGCTAGAGTACAAAGGCTTCGATGGGCTGGTCATGTGGTACGGATGGATGCCGACAGATTGCCGAGAAAGGCCTTGGATGGTAAAATGCAGGGCAGAAGACCAAAGGGAAGACCACGTAATAGATGGGAGAACGAAGTCACAGCAGATGCTCACAACTTATTGAACGTCAGGGCTTGGAGACGAGTGGCGCGGGATCGCCTTTGTTGGAGGCAGAAGTTACAGGAGGCCAAGGCTCAATTTGGGCTGTAGCGCCATTGGAAGAAGAAGAAGAATATTGTGTTAGTTATGATTAAATCGTATTATCGGAATATTTCTAACAGTCTACTTCCATTCTTCTATTCCTAAGTGATGCTTACAGCAATAAGCATCATATGTTGCTTCCATTCGCTAGAGCTTTAATCTTCAACATCCCATATATTTATGCTATCTATCGCTTGAGCGATTATACCTGCACGTATCAAGGTCCACGAGTCAACACCATAAAAAAGGACAGAGAAGACTTAGCATCGCAGCATTCTTACGTCACATCAATGTATGATAAATCTGAAACGGTTTCTAGACATAGCATTAGTTACAATATCCATTATGTAATAAAATTCCAATAAAACAATTAATTTCGTTTGTTGTAATATCGCATTCACGGTAATGTAAATTTACGTACATATTTGAATATTCAACAAGGATCTGAATAACTGTATCATCGAAAAATAAGAAAAGAGTATCTACCGGGAAAATCATGTTTTTGGATATTCTATTATAATACTCCAACTTGAAATCTTGCTATGAATATTTCTTCTGGTTCATCGATAGTTTTTGAGGCATCTGCTCTTCTGTTCTTTCACATTTACTGAAGGAGCTACTTGTTTTTTAGAGTGTGGCAAAGGCATGTTGTCTTCCTGGCAAGTTACTTATTTCCACAGTTTTTCCCCATCTGTGGGTGGAAAAATAATGATGTTATCTGGAAGTTCATTATCTGACAGATTTTCTATCTCGTCCATTAACTCACTGAAAATCAAAGGATTTGTTTAGTACCTAAAAAAATATTCATACTTAGTATAGCAAAAAATGCCACCGTTCTTTGTAAATAACGATTATAAAGAACTTTGATAACCAATATCATTATCATTCGGCCAATCGCGTCCACTACTGGACACAGGCCTCCTTCAGTTCTTTTTAGTGTTCTCTACACTGGGCCGCTTGTAGCCAGTTTCCCGCTACACGTTTTATATCATCGATCCATCTAGTCGGTGGTCGTCCTCGGCTTCTTTTATAGTTTCTGGGCCTCCATTCCATCATACATCTTGTCCACCGTCCATCTTGTGCTCTGGCTAAGTGCCCTGCCCAGTTCCACTTAAGCGACGTGGTTCTTTCGATGACGTCTTGAACTCCTGATCTTTGCCTGATTTGTTGGTTTGTTATGTGGTCTTATAGGCTCACGTTTAGCGTTGCACGTTCCATAGCTCGTTGTGTAAATCAGAGTTTATTTGTAGATTTTTGCGTGAGCGTTAAAGTCTCTACTCCATAAGTTTGTACAGTCAAAACACGTTGGTTATAAACCTTTCGCTTGAGACACATGGGAATTGAACTTTTTAGAATATGGCTTAATTTGCCAAATGTTGCCCTATGTCAGGCCTATTCGCCTCTGTATTTCATGTGTTTGATTATCCCTGCTTATTTTGATCTCGTGTCCCAGATATTTGTGCTATCTCCTTCGTCTCCTTGTCTAACTCCTCGACCTAAGCTAAATTTTTCTGTGTTTTCGTGTAGTCATATACTTGATGTAGCGTTCTCGTATATGTTTTTGATTAGTGTCGTGTACCTGTAATCTATTCGGCTTTGACTTAGGGCTTCTAGTACTGTTTCAATCTCTACAGAATCAAAAGCCTTCTCGTAATCGACAAATGCAAGAATCATTGGTATGTTGTACTCGATGAACTTTTTTAATACGATCTTTATGGTATGTAAATGGTCATTTACGCCATATCCTGCCCTGAAGTCTGTCTGTTCTTTGGACTGATAGAAATCAAGTTTCGGTGTTAGTCTCTTTGTTAAGATTTTCATAAAGAGTTTGTACATATGTGTCAAGAGGCTGATGAGTCTATAATTTTATAATTCAGTAATATCGCCTCTTTTGTGTAACAAGACAATCACTGCATTGTTCCAGTCTTTTGGAATCGTACCCACATGTACGCATTTATTAAACAGTTCGCTTACTGATTTTAGCTTATCAGCTTTATACAGACTATTTATTTGTTTTGGCATATCACAATCACAATACACAACAAAAATTAGTTTTAAAGCTATTAATCTAAATTTAATATGTATTTATAAATACAATTTATATATATATATATATATATATATATATATATATCATATATCATATATCATATATATATATATATATATATATATATTATATATATATATATATATATATATATATATATATATGATCAAATTTTGTAAGACATCAAAACATAAACAAAATTCCTACTCTAAAAAAGCGGCAACGCTTTATACACTTTTGCCACACGCTGAACTGTCAATAAAATTTGAAGTATTTCCGTACTGTAGTATTTCAACTGTTGAACTCTAAAGTCATTTTTCAAGCGGGGATTTGTATTTTTTTAAACGCGTTGAGATGTTGTAAAAGAAATTTAATCCTTTTGGAATATTTTAAAATTTTTTATATTAAATATATACCATCATACCATCATCAAAAATGCACATCTTATGGAAATGTGCATTAAGACGCATTTTATGTTTTCCAGGACATTCTTCGGAATTACTCCAGTAGTAGAGAGAATAACAGGTATTGTCAGAGTAGTTTCCATTCTCCATTGTCTTCATTTTTGAATTTCCAGATCGCATATTTAACACGCAGACTATTGTTCTTAGGTATCACCAAATCAATTTAGCGTTGTTTGTTTCGATAGTTCATTAACTAGTGTTAAATCAGGTCTATAATGTGCTACTGTCTGTGAGCATAGTGCGGTCACAATATAGCTTGTCGTTGTCATTCTCAAGAATACTCTCAGGAGCGTATTAATAATATGGGAGATAATTGGTTTGGGGAAGTCCCAGTTTGATACTATCTCTTGATGAAGAATCTTTCCTTGACAATATATTTCAGGTAATTTTTGGTTGAAATGACCTGATCCTAAATGATGAAAGAAGTAAGGAACCTTCTGTTTCATTAAATATCTTTCCTGATGTCAATCAAAAGTTCGATGTCGTATTATCGACGATTAATTGAGATGTCCCCTATGTAGAGGTTTGCCCATCCAGGTACGCATTTTTTTCCTCCTTAGAACGGTAGTTTATACGTGTTAACGTGTTAACCGCGCGATGTAAAGTAGATGTCTCAGCCTGCATCTGAAAATTAGTTGGCAAATTAGCAATCTGTTTTTATAATTGCTCACTTATATCAATAAACCCTCTTCCTCCTATATACCGAATATCGTTTTTTCAACGGTACTACAAAGATTATGTTTTTGTGTTTTATTTGTGTTTTAGTCTATCTGTTTTAGGTATCACGGTTTTCATTTGCTTGTGGTCAATTTTTCGCACTTGCTTTACTCCAAGAGTGCATGATAACTATACATATCATTTTCACTCATTGCCTCGATTATTCGGCAATTTTGCATATCGAATCCTCCTAATTAATAATATTAATATTATTGTATTATAATTAATATTATATTATTATTAATATTATATTATTAATATTAATATTATAGGGTCAACAAGATCAAGAGAAGCAGTGGCGGCTCGTGACATCTGCTATAGGGTGTGCTGCATGAACCACGGTCAATATAAAATAATAGAAATAGAATAACATACGAAAACAAAAACAATAAAATTAGCTTTAATACTAATTAATAGTAACTAATAACGACATGCTATAAAAATCTGATTAACTTACATTTATTGCATTTTTTCTAAATTGGAAAATTAATACGCCGGTCCTTTTTTGTCGCAAACTTTTCGATTACTTTATCGTTAAAGTTCGGTATTGAAGCGTATGAACTTTTTTTCTATCGAGAGTGTGGAAAGGGCTGTTAATCTGTCTTCGCACATTGAATTTCTTAAAAATGTTTTGATCCGTTTTAAAGTTGAAAAACTACGTTCAGCTTCTGCTGTGGTCATTGGCGTAGTCACCAGAATTTGTATCAACTTTTTGGTTTCTGTTAATGTGTCCTCTAAATTATTAGAAATTATAAATTTTAGTAAAGGCACTGCACCTTTTAATGTTCTACACTCGATATTGGAATACAAAACTGACAGTTCTGTTTCGCAAACGGTTTTTATCAAAGAAGTTATAAGCTGTACAAGTTAAATCCAATTCATTTTCAGGAAACTTATTATTATATTTTTCGAAATGTTCTGAAGATAAAAGTGTTGCGGCAACTAGATGATTTGTATATGCAAAACCGTTCTTTTGCATTGTTTATAATAACATCACAAACTTCTAGACAGGCAATACGGTGATCCTGTTGGCTGTTATTTGGGCGTTTCCTTTTTTGGACACTAGGCGCCGCATTTAAATTTGAAGCTTGATGTATGATAGGGTCTATTTTATTTCGGACATTGTTAATACTTTGCTCAAAAACATGTATAGCTTTCTGTGCTTCGGTTGGGTCCATGTTCTTTTTTTGAAGATTATTGTACAAAACGTCAACATGTGGCATAATATAATGAAAAAACAGTCAGCCAGAAAGTAAAATTTTGATCTTCCA
Source organism: Diabrotica balteata (assembly GCA_918026665.1). Lineage (NCBI taxonomy): Eukaryota > Metazoa > Arthropoda > Insecta > Coleoptera > Chrysomelidae > Diabrotica > Diabrotica balteata. The sequence continues at coordinate 131,497,616 of OU898276.1, forward strand.
GAATACGTCTAAGTCCTCTTGCTTCCTTGGAAGTAATAGCATTTGACTCTTCTTCTAGTTGCTCCATACACTCAATAATAAAGTCTCTATATTCGTAAACGACATTTACTGTACGAATATTGAAATTCCAGCGTGTGTAGGGATTGAACGAGGAATATTTTTTCCAACTATTTGATTTAAGACAGCTATTCTTTGAGGTGAATGACTAAAAAATCCAGGTATATCATGTAAATCTCCAAAAAATACGCGTACTTGGGAATTAATAGAACATGCTCTTGACATTATTAGATTCAATTGATGGGCGTAACAGTGCACAAAATGAGCAGTTTCATATTTTCTCTTAATTATTGTTTGCACTCCGCCATGTATCCCACTCATAACAGCTGCTCCGTCATAACTTTGTGCAATGAGCTTATTTTTGTTATTCTTTAATATTGGGTCTAAAACATTCAAAATTGTGTTAGCTAAGGTTTCAGCATCATGTTTTTCTGGAAGCAAAAAAGTCCAAAACCTTTCAACTGGAGCACCGTTTTTTACATAACGAAAAACAATGACCATTTGAAATTTCATAGAAACATCCGTTGTCTCATCAGCTATCACTGCTAAAAATGGGGCTTCATTGATTTCGTTTAAAATCTCCTCAGCGTTATACTTCTAGCATGCAATCCAAAATATCATTTTGTATTGTTTTTGAGGGTACCTTTGAAAATTGTCGCATTTGTAAGGTGTTCACTAAGTGTTTTATCAAGTTCAGCAGAAAAATTCACTAAACCACGAAAAATTCCAGGGTTATCTGATGTTTCAGATTCATCGTGTCCTCGTAAGGCGAGCTCAAAAGCCCCACAGAATTTTATACAGTCAATTATTTTTGACAAAACATACCTGTTTTTCGTCACCTCTTCATTGTGTTTTTGTATATTTATCCAATAAGCAGAGTCAAGTTGGGCCTGTATATTAAGTTTCCCAAATAATGCAAATCGCATTTCATTGTTCATATGAGTTTGCGTGTTTTCATGCTTCTTTATTTTTTCACTTAAATGCACTAGATCCCGCACTCCTGTCTCGCGCCACAATTTTTCCTCTTTATCTGCGCCGAATAATGCACACGGAAAAACAGAAAAAAGCATTTTTTTCGGAACATCCACAAATCCACTGATTTCGTAGATACATGTCTTTATTAAATTTACGCGTATATGTTTTTCCACGGCTTTTACCGGACACTTCAATATTAAGATCAGGCATAGGACGGCCACGTTCTTTTATAATCAACTGTTGTTGATAGTGAAGTTTTTGAAATTTATTTACACCTAATTTAAATTGAAACTCCATTGTTTTAAACACGCTCGATTAAAACAAATTAAACAAAATTGTAACCTAAGAATTTCTAAACACGGCACAGATGCAACGGTCACGAATAACTGTCGTGAATTGCAGCTCGCAAACACATTTCCGAGGCCGTTAATCAGCCGATTGCCGAAGCACATCGGCTAAGATCGCCGTTTGCCTAATAAATGCATTTTACCGCTGCCAGTGTTTCGGTTGTTATCGACGCGGCTTCACTGGAGCAGCAAATACGTAAAAAGATTGCTTCACTGGAGCACCAAATACGTAAAAAAAATTATACGGTTTCACTAGAGGAGTAAATACGTAAAAAAAATAATATTAATCATCGTTGTTGGTGAATTATTATTAACAGTTTATGTTTAATATAATAATATGGCAGATTTGAAATAAAACTATATTAATTATTCTTTAATAATTAAGATTTGCTATAGTTGTTTGGTAGTTCTGCAGCTCAGCAGCACATAAAGAAAAGCCGCCACTGAAAGAGAAGTATGGAAAACGGTAAAAAATCTGAAAACAGACAGAAAAGAAACGAGTAGAATAGATTTAATAGAAGAAAGATCTTGGATGTAAGTTCATAAATTTTTCAGTTTACTGGAACATACAAGAGTGAAACATTTTCTGTAGAAACATTAAACTGTTTTTTACTCTAGTATGTACCTAAAATGATATTTTACATAAAATTGTACATATAATTAATAGAAAGTCGCAAAAACTGAAAAACTAAACATTACATTTCAAATGAATGAAATATTCACAATAGAAAGTGTTGTCGAAGGTATATCATTTCAGGCCAGTTTCACCTACTAAGTAAAGACAAGAAGTACTTACCTATATGAGAAGCAGAAAGGACGACTAAATAAATTAGAGCCTAAATATAAATTAACAGAATGACAGTACACACTGATGAAAATTAATAAAGACAATATGCTTTTCAAAAGAAAAAGAGATAGATTTCTGTCAAAACCAACACAGAAAACCGCGGTAAATTCGGACCACTGTTGATAATTTGTACCCCTATTGCAGTTTCGTACGGAGGTGCTGGTGCCAATGAGAAAACGGCGTGAACCTTTCTTTGGCATTGCCGGATGTCGAGGCTCTGCCGCTGTTCAGTTAGTGACTGAGTTCAGACAGTGAAGAGCGTTTTTTATTTTTGTGACACCTGGAATACTTGCAGTGTTCCTGTTTATCATTTACTACTAATTCTCGTTTATCTAGTTTATCAAAAACTAATTCCGAATGTTAATATGGAGATTAAAAAACCATGCCAAAGACTACCAAAGAAAAGAAGAAGAGGTTGAGGTCGAAGGAAAATATGACAAAGGCTATAGAAGCCGCTAAGGTGAAGAGAATGGGATGGAAACCACATACTCGATGAAGAAAATCTTGAATCTTCTCACCTGGTGACACATTCTCCTTCGTGGGTTGCACACGAACAAGAGTCCACCTCAACTCAGTTGATAGAACCTCCTCCCCTACCTCTGCCATTCCCCATCAAGTTCTCTTTCAAATCCTTCTCCAGTTTACACAAGCCCCTTTCAAATCTTGCCTGTGCCGAAACTGATAAAAAAAATCATCTGGAAGAGGCCGCAAGCCCTGCAAGTTAGACATAATCACTTCGTCTCCTTATAAAGCAGACTTACAGGCAGAAATTGCCAAAAAGGTTCTGTCAGAAAAAAAAAATCAAACACATAAAGACGCCAAAGAAAAAAGACTGAAACAAAAAAGATGTTAGAGGCTGAAAATAAAGAAAACTTACAGAAAAATAAAGAAACCTAGCTCTCAGGTCAAAAAACAATTAGATTTTGACATACACAAGGGATCTTCATCTATTAAAAACAATCATAGGCCTACGCCTTTTATAAAAAAGCTAATTTATTTTGATCTTTTTGTATTTGTTACTTAAAAGTTAGATTTGTACACAATTTGTTAATAAATCTATTCTAAAAATTAAATAAATTTATATATTTATTTAACTGTGAATTATTTCTACACCAGTCATAATCCATTAGATTTCTAGGGGGTAGGTTTTTAAGTACCTATTTTGTAAACTTTTGCAAAAATTAGCAGTCATATAATATATATTTTTCAAACTAAGAAAAGTTATTCCTAGATAATGTCAGTTTAGTTTTTTTTTTTAATTGGAATTCAAACCACTTTAGTATAAATGTTATTAAGTAAAAACCAATTGGGGGTTCGAATTTGCTGCCTTTCCTCTAGTAAAAGGTCGGCTCACGGAACAATCATAAGGTTGACACATTTTTATGGAATGCAGAAGTAGTATAAGTATATCCTGCTAATAGATACGATTACTCATTAAATGAAGTTAATTTTTTTAAAAATAAAATGTACGAGGAACTTAAATACACTTCAATCAAGCGTGTTATTGTTTAAATGAAACAACGAAAATATTTATACTCGTGAACAGAACACGCCTTGTATCAATTTGGCACAGTTACAAAAAATGCCAAGTTTAAAGTATTTACCATGATGCAGAAGATTTTATTGTTTCATCATCCTTTGTAGTTAATGGTGTAAGTAAAAAATCATTGCGGTAGATGAAACAATTATGATATAATTTAAATTAAAAATAAAAAAAAATATTTGCAATTTTGCAATTAGATCTAAATAAAGTACTTAGTAAATAAATTACTTCCAAAAAAAAATGAGTAAATTGTGGAAACTAAAATGTTTACTTTTATCTTGCTATATAAAATTAGATTAAAATATGCTGTATCATAATAAATATGAGTATTGAGTATATGAGTAATTAGTATTATTTGCAGAATTGGGGAAACATTCTATGTTGCATACTTTTTTGTATTGTACATATATTATGTACGAAAAGGCTTTAATTCAATATAAAAATGAATTATAAGGAACTAAAGGAAAATATCAAGATAGTTCCGAGGAAGGAGCTACTAGTCTAGCTCCCGCGGTACCCTTTTAAGAAGTTATCTCAAAGGAGTACCCCAGCTGCATTGAACTACTTGAAAAATGACAATCTTAACAAAAAATATAAACGAATGGTTCATCACTAGCTTTAAACCTTGCAAATCTCCTGGAAAGGATGGCATTCGCGCAGTAGTGTTACAGCAGGACATTGATATTTTAATAACTCAGTAAAAATATTCAGAATGAGTTTCATCTTATTCATAAGTGTGACAAACGTCTTCATAATTGAGGCGTTCAGAACCAATAGTGGATCATGTCCATAATACATAAGTCAGAGATATTTAGAGTTAAAGTTAACAAGCACTCCACTATAACATAATACACCAACGAACCGAATCTAAGTGAAAACCTCTTATGTAATACGTAATTTAAATAATTAAACTATGTGTAATACTAAATAAATAACCTTTTTGGAAATAATTGGAGACTTGAAAAGAAATGGATTTGGTCCATTATTACTCTGAAATATTTGGTGGAAAAAAAAATGGATTAAAAAGCAAAGTATGACAAAACTGGAATTTTATTTACAAAAAATAATAACAAATAAAAAACTTATTACAACAATGTTCAGTAATACTCTCACAGCTGAAGTTTGATTAGAGTTAATCATCATAGACCAGTTCATGATCGTCTATGTCGTCTTCTTCACCCTGTTGCGGGATTCTTCAACGGCTTCGTGTTGATGCAAAAATTTTTAAAATGATAGTGTGTAAGTGGTGGCAGATATTGGAGGAGAGACAGCATGTCCCTTTTATTTGCTGCTGTCACGAGTCTAACTGTGGAGTACAAATGACCTTGATTACCAATGAATTTTAAGACATTTGTTTTGGCCATCGCGACTGTATAAAACGGAAAATCTTCATTCAGCGTAGTTTTGTATTTCAAAACCCAAGGATCTTCTCTCTCATACATCATCCATCTCAGTTCTAACTAATTCGCAGGTGCTCCATCACTATCTTTCTTTTTCTATTTACAAGCACATCTTCTATGTTCTTTGTCGACGACATGTCGCTCCTTTTTATGTTAGTTACTTTAATAGGCACTGGCAATTTTGAAGTTTTTATTACATCAATCCAGTCGTCTAGCCCAAAGATGTAAGAAGATTTTTTGGCAGCCTTTTCAATACAGTAGCGCACCTAGAATTTTCCTCTGGGGGGGGGGGGGTTTGGTTGGGCACCGAAATTTTTTTATGCTACCTCCACCAATTTAAGTCCTTAACATTTGAGAATAACAGTGTCGGTTATAGACATACATGTTTTATTTGTAACATGCAATGGATGTAAATACGAAGATGAGAGTCCAAGCTGAATAGATAGATGCTGAAAGACCTTGATACGAAGATGAGAGTCCAAGCCACGTTAAACGAGCAAGTGAATGCATTTAGAGACGATTCGAACGAAGAACAAACGATCAAACAAATTACAGAAACAGTGCAAAATGTAAAGGAGAAACACTTAAAGACAGATAGATTAATGAAGAAAAAATCATGGATGACAGATGAGATCCTTAAACTAATGGACGAGAGAAGAGAAACCAAAAATGACCCAGACAAATATAAAACCATAAATATATTAATAAGAACGAAAATCAGAGAAGCAAAAGAAAAAGAAGCAAGGGAAAGATGCGAAGAAATTGAGACTCTGCAGTCAAAGTACGATAGTCACAATGTACAAAGAAAGAACTCACAGGAAGACTAAGACAAAAGCAGAAAGAAAATAAAGAGAGACCAAAGAGATAACACCTTTGAGCTAGAAGAAGAAGTAAATAATGTACCAAGAATATTACATCAGGAAGTTTATTCCGCAATAACACAGTTAAAGTATGACAAAGCGGCAGGCCCTGATAATATACAAGCAGAACTACTCAAACTAATGGACAACAAATTAATAGCAATAATCGCAAAGATATTCAACAACATATACAACTCTGAAGAAATACCAACAGAATGGCTAAAATCTGAGTTTATTGTACTTCCAAAAAATCAGGAGCCAAAAAATGCGAAGATTAACTCATGAGTCATCTCCTAAAATTGTTCCTAAAGATAATTCATAAGACAATCTACAAGCTCTGTGAAAGTCAAATTTCCCCCAATCAGTTCGGGTTTACAAATGCTGTTGGTACTAGAGAGGCTTTGTTTTTAGTACAAGACTTATTTCAGAGATGCAAAGACGTCAACTGCGACGTATACGCATGTCTGGTTGATTACGAGAAAGCGTTTGATCGAGTACAGCACGCCAAGATGATGCAAATACTTAAAGAAGCAGGAACAACCAAGATCTGAAAATAATCTTTATTGCAATCTTTGAAATCTTTACTTCAATCAGACAGGAAATCTCAGAGTTGAAGGTGAACACACTGACTATGTGAAAACCTTGCATGGAGTGGGGCAAGGCTGTATTTTGTCTCCTCTAATCTTCAATATATACTTTGAAAGAATATTTATCGAAGCTTTGCACGAAACTGAAAAAGGTATTCTACTAAATGGTTACCGGCTAAACAACAGCAGATATGGGGATGACACAATAGTATTTGCGGACTACTTAGAAGACCTACAAGTTCTTATGAACAAAATCACGTATTGCAGTCAACAATATGGACTTAATATAAACGTTAAGAAGACAAATCTTATAATTATTAGCAAGAAAAGGATAACAGAAGGTCAACTCTACATCAAGAATTCTTTATCCTGTAGAAATAGTGACGCGCTACAACTACCTCGGCACCATAATAAATGAAGAATGGACCAACAGCCAGGAGATAAGACCACGCATCGGAAAAGCTAGATCCACCTTCTATCGGATGGGGGCCTTCTTCAAGAGTCACAACCTCTCTTGATACAAAAGTAAGAATGCTGCGATGCTAAGTCTTCTGTGTCCTTTTTTATGGTGTTGAATCGTGGACCTTGATACGTGCAAGTATAATCGCTCAAGCGATAGATAGCATAAATATATGGGATGTTGAAGACTAACGCTCTAGCGAATGGAAGCAACATATGATGCTTATTGCTGTAAACATCACTTAGGAATAGAAGAATGGAAGTAGACTGTTAGAAATATTCCGATAATACGATTTGATCATAACTAACACAATATTCTAGCACAAAAATATACATATGTAGATACACATGGTAAGAATCCAGTAGGAACCAAAGATCAAATATTGATTTAATAATAGTGAGAAGAACTAGAAAAGCCATAACACAAGATGCCAAAGTATATAGATACACAGAATGTGCAATTAATCATCGTTTGGTATAGGGAAAATTTATATACAACGAAAACATCAAAAAGACAATATCTTAAGTGATGAATAATTGGTAAGCTTTACAAATACGATATTTAAAGTAGAACTTTAGAAGTTAGTGTTCGAGTGTTCTAAATAGGTTTTAGAATTTACTACGTACGAAAGAATCATGGACCCCAACAGAAATGTATCAATACTATAATATCAAAAAAAAAAGAGAATAGAATAGAAGTATGCTTTATTGTCACTAAAAATTGTACAATTTTATGGACAACGCTTACAAAAAGTCAGAAAAATAACAATTACAATTTACTGAAATAACATAAATCGTCAATATTAGAAAATAAAAGATAATAAAATAAACAATCCATTGTAAAATATTGCAACAGTACCTGAAACAGTATTGAAACAGTAATTGAAGCGGAAAAGGAGCACTTGGTATGGAACAACACAAGAATAAATATCTGGAGAAATATAGTGAAGACTTGGAAGACATGATTAAAAGAAAAAAAATGCATTCCAGTAGTTAAAGGATAAAATTCTAAGAACACGAGATGAATACGATACCCTCAGCAAAGTTCAGCTTGTTCGTATGATTTTTTAATTTTTTAGTCTCAGTGGCATTCACGTCTTTGACGAATGGAGTAATAATATTTTTGGTGATTAATTTTTAGGTGCAATCAATCTATCACCCTTTTATTTAGAAGGCTATAGTAATGGATTCAGTTCAGTTGTTGAGAATTTCTCGGCCTCCAGTATTTGATTCATTAGAATATGAAGAGTATTGATGATGATCTTTGTCTGTTGTTTATCACTCTTTAATGTAGATTTATAGGTATGGATTAGTTTCAGTTGTTGAGAGTTTCCCTTTCTATTCCCCATCTTTCCTCCTTCTTTATTTTAGATTTAATAATTATTAGATGAATTTCAAAATTATTCTTTTTTATTTAATCCAATAAATGAAAGTCCGCATATAGTACTTCTTATTATTTCGATTAGATATTAATTTTAAGTTTAATAAAAATAAAAATATACAAAAAAGTAAAAAATAAGTATGATATGTTAGGTTCAATATGAGTAAGTGTATATCCACCATTGTTCCACTCGACCTAAGTTGTCCTTTCAGCTCAGCCTTTTTAACAAAGTCTATGAGGAACTTAGTTGACACTTCTATTAAGTCGTAGGGCTTCAGTTGATAAAATATTGAGCCTTCTCATACCCAACCCTGGGCAGTTAGCACTTGATGTGTTTCATCGTCTCGTCATTAACCTGACAGAATCTGCAATTCGCACTTGCAGTTAATCTAATTTTGATCAAGTATGATATCTAGTTGATAGTGTCCTATCTTCTCCAATATTATTCTTTTGGTTGCGCTTCTTTCTATGTCAACGAATAGGTTCAAGGTCTATGACTGTTTTTTTCCTTCCTCTGGTAACTAGGTCCGATTTTTCGTGTCCTTTACTACCAGTGTGTCAGGCACCCAGAGTAAACTAACTTTGTTACTTTTTCCGATCCAAATCAGATTCTGAAGTCATTCTAAACTAACTTGGAGTCAATCCGATTCGACTTAAATCCATTTCATGCCGCCTGGCTATCAGGCTAAAGGGATTTTCGAAATTATATTTAGGTTGCATTGTATCTAGTACCATTTCTAACTTTAGGAGATTTTTAATTATCTCTACAGATTTGATGTCTGTATCGTTTCTCCCTGCTTCCTGACGTCTTATCCACAATCTATATATGCTCATATCTTCACCTGCTTGTCTTGTTTTTCTTCGACATTGCTTCCATTATTATAAGTCGTTGAAGATTGCAAGGCCATAATTTGCGCCACCTTAGACCTCTTCCTCTCAGAAGCAGACAGGAAAGTATACATCAAGTAAGTGATGATTTAGTTTCAGCTACAGGAAGGGTAGTCTCAAGAAGAATAGTTAGCCAAACATTACTTGGAATGAAACTGAGAGCTTATCGTCCGCATTTGGTGTTACCTTTGACACCACATTGAATTTGATGGGCACATAAGGGTAAGATGTTTTCGAAGGTGAGAGACGAAATATAGACTTTACTGTTGAACGTGATACAGCAAGAGAACAAAGCTTTATAGTACGGAATGTTATATTTTTGGAAAGCAGATCACCTTTAGTTCTTATCAACGGCACTCCGACAACTCGATGATATATTGATCAAGTACTGCAACCGGTTTTACATCCCTAACAAATTATTCCAAATCCGATTTTTCAACAAGATAATGCAAGACCTCATATTGAACGTAGAACTATGGAGTTCATAGAAGAATCTCGTATAAGCACTGTAGAGCGGCCATCAAGATCAGCTGATTAGCTACTCATCAAACATGTGTGTCACGCCCTCTAGCAAACTTAGAAGGTCTATAGCAGGTGTCACCATATTTCGTAAGGGTCCGTTTCAAAAACGTACTACACTTCTGCAGTCCGGACACTCAGCGCTAAACCAGGCAGCAGCGTAGGGGTGGGTTACCCAGAAACCCTCCAGTAGTTGTAACTCCCCCCAGGAGATCATCCTCGTTACGTAGTGCCAACCAGGCAACTAGGCCACCTCGTTTAGGAAGGGGTACATTAGTTTAATTAAATTCAAAATTAATGATTACAATAAGTCTAAAACTAAAGGTAAAACTCCTTACAAAATTAAACTACTAGTGAGAAAAATGGCACTTTTTATTTTGTACAACCTGTCTGAAATTTGGAGTGAGGTTAGTGCAACTGATTTTCATTAGGGAGCCGAGATGTTATCTGTCAACCGAGATCCGTACCGATTATAAAGTTCATTTTTGACAAAGGGGCTTCGAACATATAAGTTGAGCCAAACATAGTACACGGTATCATTGCCAAAGATTTTAGTTTTGGATATTTTTTTTGAGACACACATATTTAATCCAAAATGTGTCCCGCGCGTTTCTGGAACTTGAGTATAAACCTCCTTTAAAGCGGAATATTCCTGATACTCAATCATTTCCATCTTAAGAGCAGCTTTGTTATTCTTAAAAACGTCTGCTGCTTCGCTGGTCCATACACCATTAGGCCTTAGTGAAAAACTGTTGCTTAACAGTTGCACAACATTTTGTGTTAACAGCTTCTCTATTGTAGTGTGCTAAAAGATTATTTTTAGGTAGGTACAACCTGAAAGGTTGTAGGTTGTAGGTTGTACTACCTGAAATTTTGTAAAATCGTTTAGTCGAAACATACTGTTTTGATTACGAATATTTTTATATAGTATTAGTACTATGCATTTTAAAAATGTAAAGATATTTATATATTTAGATTTGATTATAATTTTACACTATAATTTTATTACTATATTTTGAATTTAACGGCGGTCCGCAAAAATCAAGCTCAATGCTCGGTCTATAACGAGCAGAAAACCCAGAAAATCGTATTTAGTTCTGATAGATGGGTTACACTGTTAAACCATCCGAACCAGTAAAGTTACTAGGTGTTACTATGGATACAAGGTTGAACTGGTCGCACCATATTGAACGATTGTGTAGGGGGCTCGCCTCACAGATTTTTGCTATGCGCAGATTGGCTACTTCTGTGAGTCGAGATATTCTTAGGTCAGTTTATTTTGGAATGGTTCATAGTATCCTGACATATTGCATACTTCTTTGGGGAAACTCGTCGTATGCATATAAAGTTTTCACTTTTCAAAAAGCAGCAATCCGAATTATTGACTAGGCAGAATATCGCGCCAGCTGTAAACCCTTATTTAAGAAGTATGGCATTCTTCCTTTACCTTTAATATATATATTTGAAACTTTGTTAACTATTCATAATAATATAAAAGATGTAAAATCACATGCTGATCAACATCATTACAATACAAGAAATAAAAGTCATATCATTATACCATATTCCAGATTGTGTGTTACACAACTTAATACAATAGATTATAATCTGTATAATTGTTTTTTAAACTTAAACAAAAATATTGATATTAAGGCAATGAATTCTAAACAATTTTATAAACTAGCAAAACACTTCCTGCTGGAACACTGTTTCTATAGTATACAGGAATTTGTTTGTTTGAGCTCCTAGTGTGGTCGTTTTTAATGAAAAATATATTACGCCTTACTGAAATGTTTCTTTCTTATTTGTTATAATTTTATATATCTAATTTTCACTGTATATATTTTATTATATGTTCTTGTATTATTTCTTAGTTCTTAGTATACAAAAGTAAATTATTTTTATTGTGACATGACATGTAGTGTTTACTATGTAAAAATTGTCAATAAACCTATCTATCTATCTATCTATCTATCTATAGCATACCATAAGAAAAATCTGGTGAATATTCCGCAATATGATAATAGACCACTTAATTCGATCTATACCCCAGAGAGTAAAGAAAAGGAAGAAGGAGCCACTCATTATTAATTTCATGGCGAAAATGACGTTGCAAATTGGTTTATAATTTTATCAAATAATAAGAATATTATAATGCATATTTCCATAATTAATATTTGAAAAAATTGTGTCTTTCCAAGTGTTGCAGTTTTTCTGGTCATTAGTGTATAACAGAATGAATCCGAAAATTAGCAAAATGTTTCCTGGTGAACAAGAATAGAGAAGAAAAGTCAATATGAACATCTTATTCTTTAACATACATATGAAAGGGATACAGAAGAAAGAAACGTAACTGAGACAAACGAAAAAGTCAATAAAGTACAACCTGCAAAATTATCTTTAATTTAAGAAAAAGCATAAAGTTTTATTGCTAATGAAGTAATTAACTTAGAACATTAATATGAGGCTATGACCTGACGTATTTACTAGAAAATAACCTAGGAGAAAATACATTGTTGAAAAAGGAAGCAAATTGACCTGTAATTGAAATAAGTTTATTTAAGAAAGATCAATTTATCTATAGAACAACTTCTAATAAATGTTCTTGCTCGGAAATATTCTATTTTATGTTAGAGTGAGTTTTAAATGTTCATCCAATTACCTTGGCTATATATTGCAGTTCTAAAGTGACTCTTTTTATTTCTAGTCATTTTATTAACTTTTTTCCAAATTTTCTTCTACTTCAGTTCTTTTTGACTTCCATAAACTCTTTTTAGCAGTGTTTGTAGTTTTCTTTTTATAAATTCGAAGCTCACTTTTGTTTTATTTAATTTTGAATCTATACCTCTTCTGCTTGTATTTATCTTAGTGTTATTTAATCAGACATTGTTTGTATATAAAAGTTGTGCATCTTTGCAACTATAATAACTACACGGTCTATTTCCATTTTTTTCGGTAACCTTTTTTTAGAGAATGAGTTTTATTTTAGTTTTACTCTATTGGTAATTTTCTATCCAATTCAATCACCTCCTTATGTAATAGTTAGTTGTAGATATTCAAAGGTTAGTACTTTCCATTGAAGATATTTTTCCAAATTCACAATAAGGTCTTCGTCATTTTTTGGTATTTATTAACATTGACATTTAAAATGACAATATCGAAGTACCAAGTATACATACTAATATATTTAGGGAAGTCATAAATATAGAAGTAGAATCACGGCCCATAACAATATTATGGTCATCCGTCGTAAAATTTAAAAAATCACTAACAAATTATATTAATAAAGACATATTAATATTTAAAATATACTTTAACATTAATTTTGGAAATAAAGTTGAACTATTTCTAACCCTTAGCTTCTCAATAGCGCCAATCAATTATTAAATGCTTTACAATTAAATTACCCAGTTTATTTTACTACACTTAGTACCATTCAAATAAAATAATTGTGAATTTGTGTACGAACGTATAGGTGAAAGAATGTTGTACGAAACTCTTGCAAGAAGTGTTTATTTTATTTGATTGTCTTGTTTTCACTTGTTGAAAAAAAAAATTATATAAACTATAGAAGACAACAAAAGCATGAAAGCATTGAGGAGAAAAATGGATAATGGCAAAAAAGAAATCTTCCAACTTAAAGACAAAAATGGAAATATTATCTCAGATAGACCAAGCATATTACATATAGTGGAAAGTTTCTATGAAACATTATATAAAAGTCAAGTTATTCCAGAGCTCATCGAACAACCAATACAAAAGGTACATAATGTAGGATCGGAGGATATACCAGATATATTACGAGAGGAAATTCAACATGCCCTCAAAAATATGAAAAATAATAGAGCTCCGGGGGAAGATGGTGTAGTCATTGAGACAATTATTAATCTATGTCTGCATAGTGAAAACATTCCAAGTAAATGGAAGAATTCGGTTACGATCCTCCTTCACAAAAAAGGGAATAAACTAGATCTCGAATAGGCCAATCAGTTTGCTTAACCACCTATACAAGCTCTTTACTCGAATACTGACAAACAGATTAGAAGCAAAACTCAATTTCTATCAATCAGAAGAACAGACAGGATTTCGAGCGGGACACGGAACAAACGACCATTTGCAATGCCTGAAAACTCTAGTTGAAAAGTCTATCGAATATAACAGACCCCTTGCTCTTATCTTTGTAGACTTCCACAAAGCATTTGACACAGTCGAAACAGTTGCTATCTTAAAAGCACTATCAGAATGCAGAATAGATCACAGGTATGCAAATATAATTCGAAATATATACAAAAATGCGACAACAACCGTTAACCTCCATTGCATGACTGAGAAGATAAAAATTGGCAGAGGGATGCGGCAGGGAGATACCTTGTCGCCAAAACTATTTATAACAGTTATGGAGTACGCATTTAAACGGCTAGAGTGGGAATCAAAGGGTATTAGCATCGATGGAAAGATATTCAATCATCTCAGATATGCCGATGATATTGTTCTCATAACAGACAACTTAGGAGAAGCCAGAGTTATGCTACAACAACTACAGCAAGTAACCCAGAAAGTCGGTTTAAAGATAAACTATGGAAAAACAAAAATGATGACCAACCTCGTCCCCAATGAGCTAATAGAAATCGAAAAGTCGCCCATAGAACTTGTGGAAAAATATGTGTATTTGGGTCACGAAATAAGGTTAACGCGAGATAACCAAACATGCGAGCTTCTCAGAAGAATAAGTTTGGGTTGGGCTGCATTCGGAAAAATGAGAGACGTATTTAAAACAAATATACTGATCCATTTAAAAAGAAAAGCTTTTAACCAGTGCGTTTTACCAGTCCTCACATACGGAGCAGAAACCTTAACTCTCACAAAAACATCAGCCGAAAAATTGAGAAGGACACAACGAAAGATGGAGAGATCAATGCTTGGAATAAGCTTAAGAGATAGAATAAGAAACGAGGAAGTTCGTAGACGAACCGGAGTGGAAGACATTATCGAATATATTACAAGGCAAAAATGGAGATGGGCTGGACATGTTGCAAGAATGAAAGACGACAGTTGGACAAAAAAATTGCTTGAGTGGAGACCACGGGCTGACAAGCGAAGCCGAGGAAGACCCCCAACGCGATGGACCGACGACCTCAAAAGAATCGTGACCAATTGGATAGCAGAGGCGCAGAACAGAAGCAGATGGAAAAATCTAGAGGAGGCCTATGTTCAACAATGGACAACTCAGGGCTGATTGATGATGATGATGATGATTTTCACTTGTTGCATAATTAAGGGGGGTGGCTCAAGCTCGTAATGACACTTTCAATTTATATATTAACAATTCCTCTCCAGGTTCAGAAAACATTCAAGAAACCGACAGCACTAATTCTTCCAATAAGAAAACCTGATAGAAGTTGTTCGAAGACTGACAATGAAAAAACTAATGTATTTTCAGAATATTTAGGAAATATATTTACTACAAATTTAGGTCAAAACATAAATGACATGGCAACTATTACCTCTAGTAAAAGTATTCTCCATATTCGAGGTACGCAGAATAATAATGAGTACCCACTCTCACACAGCTCTAGGATACGATTTAATCGATGGAAGAATCCTAAAATATCTACCCAGGAAAGCAGTTCTCATGCTTATTATTATCTATAATAGAATGCTGCAGTTAAGCCATTTTCCAAACCAGTGTAAATATGCTCATATTATAATGATTGAAGAGCCAGGTAAATTACCTACTGAACCTTCTTCCTATCGTGCGATAAGCTTGTTACCTTTGATGTCCAAGATCTTTGAAAGACTCCGGCTAAATAGAATAAGCTGAAACTGTACCACTCGAGAACATAATACCCGAACATCAGTTTGGCTTCCGTCAAAAATATTCAACAATCCCACAGTGTCATAGAATAGTAAATAAAATCCAGAAAAGTTTGGAAGAAAAGACTATGTGTGCCTCAGTATTTCTCGATATTCAGCAGGCTTTCGATAAAGTATGGTACAACTGTTTGCTATATAAATTAAAATCTTGACTGCCTAACGATATGTACCTTATTCTAAAGTCCTATATTAACAAACGTTCGTTCCAAGTAAAAATCAATAATGATTTCTCAACCTATCACTCAATCCAATCCGGAGTTCCTCAGAAAAGTGTCCTCGGTCTCTTCCTGAACCTGATCTTCACTGCTGACATACCTATTACAGATGACGTCATAGTAATGACTTTTACCGATAATACAGCCGTTTTAGTAAAAAAAAAATATTTAAAAGTTCCTTTATAAATATTTACCTTTTATAAAGGAATTTGTGAAATATCTTGGGTTGCATTTGGATCGAAATCTAACCTGGAAGCAACACATTAACGCCAAAAAGTCTCAGTTCAATACAAAATTAAAACAAGTGAATTAGTTACTTTGGCAGAAAGTCACAACTGTCATTGGAGAACAAAATATTGCTTTACAAAGTCATACTAAAACCAATACGGACTTACGGCGCAGAGCTCTGTGGCTCTAGCAAGCCTTCAAACCCAAAAATTTTGCAGACCTTCCAATCAAAAACACTGCATATGAAAGCTAACGCCGTTTGGTATGTGAGCAATGCAACCATCGACAATGGCCTAGGAGCACCAACAGTAAAAGAAAACGTCACGTCAACAAAGCCAAAATTATTAATTCAACTCACCACAGCCAAATTATTAGTGAATTATATCAGCCACCAATGGAGGAACGGAGACTGAAGAGGACTTGGAAAGAAGACCTGGTTACAAAGATGAAAATGCAGAACTGTCGCTGGACGATACTCAAATCTAAGTCAATATTTTCATCACATTTACTAATTAGTCAATGATACTGTTTATGAGTAGAATGTAAATATGCATTAAAAAAAGTTCTCATAAATTATGCGCTTGCGGCAGATAACAATCGAGTTACTAGAGCGGATAAAAGCTGCAGCTGCAACAAAAAAAGCAGAGTCCGTCGAAGGCAGGAGCAAAAAAAAAATGCTAGATGAGATATTTTCTTCTAAAATTTTGCACACTTCTTTTATATATAAATTACTAGGTCGCAACATCGAGATATTGTCCATTTTGTTCTTATAATTAACTTTACAACATCAAATTAGTAAAATTTTAACAAAAACTTTTCGAAATAAAAAAAAAATTGTCGTTTTTTACTTTTAAAATTTGAAAAAATAATAACTGAACAATATTTCGACGTTGCAACCTAGGCAAACTCATAAACTAACGAAATATTTTTGGTTTTTGTCAACAGATGATCCACTTACGATAAACACCACAAAGTAACTTTTTTTTCATCTTGTAAAATTAGCTATCATTTTTTTAAATTGTTGTACCAAAATTTCAGATAATAATACTCTAGTACTATAATGTACTAATGTTATAAATAAATGTGTATTAAACAATTTTTCAAAAAAAAAATCTTAAAAATATGTTCAAAATATTGAAAATAAACCTAACCCCCTTAACAATTTTAGTGCTTCTTATTACGTAGTATTATTTTTATAAAACTAAAATATTTAAAAATTTAATTAAAAATCCTTTGTAATAGGTATATGTTAGGCCCAAACGGGCTAAGTTAAAAAGACAAAACGTTTTCGGAAACCATGTTCCATCATCAGTGTCTAGGAGTACATGAATGTAGCCACCAAGATTAAATATGTGGGTAAAAACCCGATTACATATGTTTAATTACATTTAGTTTTAAAATAATGTTGTAATGATATAGGATTATAGAGTTACCGATGGATTAGGTAACATGGCGACATATGACTCCACGTTGAAGTTGCTGGTCCTGAGACGGTATGTCTTCGAGGACTGTATGAGTGCAACTTCATATGAGGACTGTATGAGTGCAATCAGTTGCACTCATACAGTCCTCGAAGACATACCGTCTCAGGACTAGCAACTTCAACGTGGAGTCATATGTCGCCATGTTACCTAATCCATCGGTAACTCTATAATCCTATATCATTACAACATTATTTTAAAACTAAATGTAATTAAACATATGTAATCGGGTTTTTACCCACATATTTAATCTTGGTGGCTACATTCATGTACTCCTAGACACTGATGATGGAACATGGTTTCCGAAAACGTTTTGTCTTTTTAACTTAGCCCGTTTGGGCCTAAAATATACCTATTACAAAGGATTTTTATTTAAATTTTTAATACATGGTATACAGCCAACTACAGGAACGTAGATTCCTTGTGAATAAAATATTTAACTTAAATGTTATTTTTATATGGAAATAAACTACAATTGATTACATTTTTCGTTTGTTTTTGACGTTTTGATATCCAATTCGGAAATCGGTTTCAAAAATATCATTTTCCGCAAATCGCCAGGAAATTTTGACATTCCTGTCAAAATTTCTTGAAGAAAAAGTCAGGGCTTCCTTATTGTAAGGAAATGATATTTCCGTACAGTTGTTAGTGTTCTACATACATAAGCGTCAAGTTTGACAATTCAACCTCAATACGTTTCCATAGTAACCCAAGTAATTTTATTAGGAATTTCAAAGCACCATTTATTTGGGAATAAAATTATCGCGTTATTTTTAAATCAATCAATATCTGTCGAGTTTTAAACGATTTGCGGAAAAATAGTATGTTTACCTCGTAGGAAAAGCCACATTCCTGGACTCTGTGTTGCTAAGTCTCGGCTTGCGCCTCGACTTAGCAATCTTCACAGTCGTCCAGGAATGTTAAGCTTTTCCTACCCGGTAAACAATGTACTATTTAAAATAACAAGTTGTTATATCCTGTCATTGGCAGGTGACTTACTTGGCCTTGATTTTGTAGGCAAATAGCCATGTTTTCGGTTGAAAATTATAAGAGTGATGTTTGTACCCTCAAGTTGATTTCAAATCTAATTCTAATTTTGTATGTCTTTACGTATTATGTATTTATTTATTATTTATAGTTGTAGATCTTGTACCTCTAATAATCCTATTGTATTCTATTAATTCATTAACATTAGTATATTCTTGTTGTTGGTAACGTGCTACATTCTGTTATTTTGACTTTTGTCTTTATGCTGTCAGTTTCTTTCATGGATATTGATGTATCTTTCCGTTGCATTGCTTGCTCATTGTCCTCATGAAAGTGTACTCATGAAAGATACATTAATAATAATAAAATAAACAGACAGCAAAAAGAAAAAAGTTGAAGAAGCAGCACTCATTTGACTTAAATAAGAAAAATGTGTAGCAAACTCATCAACAGAATATAGCGGACTCTGGTTACCAACACTATAAGAAGAACTTTAATTAAATGAAAGGCAAATATCGAGCACAGTTTTATTAATTAAATCTTGCCCAAGTACTTTCGCTGCCTAAAGCATCTTCAGGGGCATTTCGTCAAAACCTGCAAGTGTTCTACGTGGGCGAAAAAGAATTGGAGGCCTAAAAAATGAAAATGGGGTCAATGGCAAGAAATTCCATTCATCAATAATTGTCGTACAAGCAAACGCCTTTGCGACTTTTATGCAACGAAGTTTTTAGCAATGACGCTATGAAGCCATCTAACCTGGAAGATCATGAGAATATGTCACCCTGATAAAACAGATAAAAATTTGAAATATTTTTAAAAAGTTAAAAAGAAACTTCAGAAGATGGTTTGCGAATATCTGACAATGTCTTGTTGCTTATAGCAAAATCCAGAAAATCGCATACTATCGGAGAACAGTTAATTTTGCCAGCCATTGAAGTGGTTTTAAAAACTGTTCTATACAAACCTGCATCTAATATCATTAAAACAATTTCTTTAAGTAACAACACAGTTTAAAGATGTATTGATGAAATGGGTTATGATGTTAAAAGCTTGTGTAATTATTTTCAAACGACCCATTTCTCTATACAGCTGGATGACTTAATTTTACCTGGTAATAATGGCGATAACTTCCACCAATTACTTCATTATACTAATATAAGCTGGCTGTCGAAAGGCTTATGCCTGACAAGGTTTTTTACACTATTTGAAACTGTTTTAGAGTTTCTCGGTAGTAAAGATAAAAATTTGAAAGAAAAATTATTAAAGGGAAAAACAGACTTTGCTTATTTAACAGATTGATTTGCTAAATTTAATATGGCAAATTTGCAGTTGCAAGGTGACAGTTCAAATTTGATAAAAACAAAGTTGATCATTTCAGCGTTTCTTGCCAGAATTAAACTAATAAAGCAAATCATTGGACGGTACGAATTTTCCCAGTTCTTCAATTTGTTCCAGGTAATATATGTCCAACATTTAAATGCCCTCTATGTCGTCTAAGCCCTCTTGAGATTAGATTAGAGGATATTTTGACGCTTGTAATACCGAATATAAATTTTTTGGTGATATTGAAGAAACAGATGTTACATTACAAGTAAAATTGATTGGAATAAGCACTAACGAAGAGCTTAAAAATATAGTTCAAAAATGGATATTAACAATTATGGCTTCAAAAAGAGATATCTGTTACTTATCCCGTATTATTGAATACCGTGAGAAAGTTTTTAATAACTTCTTGTTCTTTATACCTAGTAGAAAGGGGTTTCAACGCAGTTGTAGATCCTATAACAAAAAAGTAACAAACTGGACATCATTAGCCGAGGAGATTTAATATTAAACCCAAGTATATTAATGCCAAATGTTAATAATTTATCATTAAACCATCAAGTTCTTCCCTCCCATTAAATGGATTTATTTTTTGCCAAGTTTTTTTTTTACATGTTACTATATTTTTTTGTAAACTCAATTAATAAATATGTAAAAATGTATCACTATCTACTGTTAGAAATTTAAATCTTTTAAAGTGAATAGCAGGGAATCTATCTTAAAACTGAAAAAAAATAGACCCCCTACATTTATATTGCGGCACGACCCTGTAGATGCACAAATATATTTTTTTAATTTTTTGAAGTTGACGTCACGTAATGTTAGTCATTGAGTGTAAAATAGTTAAGTATCAATTGGAACAACTGAAAAAACATTACGAAATTTAAAAAATAATGATGCAGAAGATAACACAATTTCATCATCTTTTTATTCGATTTTAACGAATTAACCAGTTTCATCCGGGATTTACCAAAGTTTGCGTATTAGCCATTATGACAAAAGTTCGATGAAGTAGGTGATGGGAAATTCAAACCTACCTGACAATGTTGTGGGTTTTCTCTTTATTCTACATGTACAACCTGTTAGAATTAGATGAAGTTTTTGCGAGTATTTCTTGGAATGTTCTTTATGAGTCTATTTTATATCATTTATACCTATACATATAGAAGTAAATTAGAAAGTTTTAAATATTCCTATAAAATGTAAAATGTATCAATAGCATATTCTTTGAGAAAAATCTCTCCAATAGCTTAATCATGTATTAATATGGTTATTTAGATTTTGAGAACGATATCTGGAGTAGATGTCCGAAAATAAACATGGATAAAATATGTAATATACCTAATTACAATTGTTTTTGTTTATGTGATTATGTGATAATGTGTTTATGTGATAATTACAGAAAAGGCCAACGAGTACAATAAATCAGCATATCTATGTTTTATATACCTGACAAAGGCTTTAGATCGCATCCAAGTCGAAGACGTCTTACACATACCTTATAAAAGAAACATATCAATCAATATTATACAAACCATCGAAACCATTTACTTACATAATCGAATACGGCAAAGATAAATGTAAAACTAACACACTGTATAACAGTACAAAGCGGAGTTAGACAGGATAAAAGGAATTTTCAACAATCGATCGAATAGAACAGAACAACTTAGAACGAGATCCTACAGCATACACAAGGAATAATATGAGGAAAATAACAATACCGTACATAAAAGGATTATCAGAAAAACTTAAAAGGATAGGAAATAAATTCAACATTTCAACAACATTCAAAACAACAAACACGTTGAGATCTATTTTGTCCAAAACCAAACCTAACAATGAACAAGAAAGGACAAAGAATTGCATTTAAAATACCTTGTGAATGCGATCAGTTTTATTTAGGTGAATCATCAAGGCCATTAAATGTTAGAATAAGTGAACATCAATCTTATATTAAAAATAGAGAATTTGATAGATCTCAAATATGTAAACACCCAATGAACATAGGGTTCAATGGAATAATTCAAATATAGTCCTAAAAGAAACGGATGGTAAAAAAAAGAAAAATCAAAGAAGCGGCTCTAATTATGCTAAATGAGGCCAATTGTGTTGCAAATTCCTCGGCAGAATGTAGTAGGATCTGGTTACCAATATTGAAAGAGGAAGTTATTAATAAGAAAATACCAGTATTAGTAAGTCAGTAACATATAGAGGATACATCATTTATGTTTTTTAAATAACGTAACATATAAAATCAGAATTTTGATGTTTGTTGAAGGTAAACTAAATTCACGAACAAATACTTACAATGTCGGGATAGTATTATGAGGTTTTTTTCCTGGTTTTTCCCTCATAATTTACTATGGAATCACTAACAGGAGAATTTTACTGTCATCATGTCATGTGTTTGTCTTTTTAAAGACGAATTACATGCTATGATTTTTTCTGACGGATATTCTCAAGTTAAAGTTGATTTCATGTAATCGAATGAACTATCTTATAAGTAAAGTCGTCCCAGGAGCGCAACTCAACAATATTGGCAATATCATTTTAAAGTCGTCTACTTTAAAATGCATAATGTATGTCTGAATTGTCAATATAAATGAGTCAGATAAAATTAAATTATTAGAAGAATTTTTTCACTATGTAACAAAAAACAAAATTTGTTTAATTTACTGTTTGTATTTTGAGAACGATTTCCGAATTGGAAATTGAAACGTCAATAAACGTATTTTTATCTTTAATTGTGGCTTATTCCCAGTTATAAATAGTAATTAAGAATCTATAAAGCAGCCCAATGAAATCCCACGAGAAAATAATTTCAAAAATTATTTAGTGGTATTCAATTTTGTTTATGATTTCGATAAAATTAATAACTAATAATGTTTTCATCATTTTTTTATATACTTACTATACTATAAGATCTTTCCTTGTAATTTCCAGGTTCTCACATTAATAGGTTCTCATTATGTGCTGTGTCCATTTAACTAATGTGTAATATTCTCTTGAAACACTACGTTTCGAAGGCATCTAGTTCATTAAGCATGGCTTCTGTTGTAGAGCACGCTTCTGCTCCCATGAAAACTGCATTATTGATGAAGGTATCTAACCACTGCTTTTGATAAATTTGGTATAAAAATATCACAAATATTCAGATATAAAAATTTCAGGAAGTTTTACGTAATAGTTATTACAAAATTGAAATTATTTATCCAGAAAGCTTTTATCTACAACGATATTATGCGTAAACTGTCGGGCCAACATGAATTCTGAAAGCACCAAATTGAAGAAAAATACTTATATTGTCAAATTAAATCATTTAACGATTCAAAAGTGAAAAATAGGTTTACAAACCTACTGTGATTTTAAGCTTATAAACATTGAAAATAACTCAGACGCATTAACACGTGGGAAGTTATTTTTTTATTCGAAATGTTCGCATTTTTATTGCCTTTTTTTAAGTTTACACTATTTCAAAAATTGAATTCATAATATCCCCGATTCTAATCAACAACGAAAATTGATGTTTTTTGATTTTGGGTGCCTGGTTGCATAGATTATAAAAATGTAATTATTTAGTTTGTGAATTGTTTATTTAAAAAAAGACTAATTTGTTTTAACAATTTAAAATAAATATATATTGTGTAAAATTGTATTTTTCTCTCATTATTTTTAGAAGAAAACGTTATAAGATGATAGGTAACTTAAATATTTATGTATTATTGTTATAAATATTATCTATTGACAATAAACTTTACAAAAAAATTAATTTTTTATTTAAAAATCAAATATGTACGTGTTCATTTTTCTTGAATTATACTTACCTAATATTTTTACAATTACTTTGTTTGAACACAAATTTAGCACAAACTCGGGTTCTTAGGGTCGTAGGACATAGTTCATTTTTTATTTTTGTAAAAATCCAACATTTTGAACAAAAAAATTAACTTCATACATGTTGATGCGCCTAAGTTATTTTAAATAATTTAATTTGACAATATAAGCATTTCTATTCAATTTCAAGACATAGAAAAATTATTTGCATCTGACAGGACTGATGATCACCTATATGGAGAAGGAGAAACATGACCTTTAATCCTTAAATCGGAGATAGAAGATGCCACTGCAGCACTAAAAAACAATAAGTCAGCAGGTCCGGACAATGTACCCTGCGAAATATTAAAGATCCTATATAAATCAGACAAACAGTTCCTTGATAATCTAGTTGTACTTTTTAACAACATAATATAATAGCGGTAAAATCCCGGAGAACTGGCTGCAGTCAACATTTATTACAATCCCGAAGAGATCGGTGATGACTACCAGCTAATAAGCTTGATCAGTCATGTCACTAAAGCGCTCACTAAAGAATATATGATAAATGTGAGTCAAATATTGATAGATCGCAGTTTGGTTTTCGGAAAGCACTTAGAACTAGAGAAGCAGTTTTCGCTCTCCAGGTGCTTATACAGTGGTGTAGAGACGTTGATAAGGACGTGTATTTGTGCTTTGTGGATTTTAGAAAAGCATTTGACAATGTCAATCATGAACAATTGATAGATATTCTGCGAAAGACAGGTATTGACGACAAGGACATTCGAATTGTGGCAAACCTATACTGGGGTCAAACAGCAAGAGCAAAAATTGGCAACGAACTCACTGGAAGTGCGCAGATCAAAAGAGATATCCGTCAGGGTGTATCTTATCCCCACTCCTATTCAATATTTATTCCGAGGAAATATTTAACAAATGTATGGAAAATGCAAATGAGGGCATAAAAATAAACGGTGAGTTAACGAACAATATAATATATGCCGACGACACGGTGATCCTTGCCAGTACCATAGACGAATGACAACAGGTAATGGAAAGAGTTTATTCAGTTAGTGAGGAATACGGCCTGAGCCTCAACTTCAAGAAGACAAAGTGGATGCTGATAAGCAAAAAGCAACAAACTGCTCGACAATTACGGATAAGTAACATACTAATTGACCATATAGAATCTTATGTGTACCTTGGCACCAACGCAAATGCAAAATGGGAACAGGCCACAGAAATTAAGGCGAGAATAGAACGAGCTAGAGCAGCATTTAACAATATGAAAAAGCTTCTCATAAGCAAGGATTTGTCTCTTCCCCTAAAACTGCGTCTAGTTAAATGCTACATTTTTCCGATCTTACTATATGGTGTGGAGGCCTGGACGCTGACAGAGATGCTCACGAGAAAACTAGTAGCTTTCGAAATGTGGGTGTACCGACGCATTCTTCGTATATCCTGGACCGAACATGTAACCAACTTAGAGGTAATCCAAAGAATCGGAAAGGAGAAAGAAATCATAAGCACATTTAAACAAAGAAAGCTTGAATATCTAGGCCACATATATAGAGACACGATAAGTATCGTCTACTGCGCAATTGATGGTCCAGGGGAAAATAGACAGTAAGCGAGGGCCAGGCAGGAGAAGACACTCGTGGCTCCAGAATCTGCGGAAGTGGTTCGGGCTCACATCGGTCGAACTATTCAGAAGCGCCGCAAACAAGATCAGAATTGCCATATTAATAGCCAACGTTCGCAACGGACAGGGCTTTAAAATTCATGTAGACCCAATAGTTTACGCATACTAACGTTGTAGATACAAGGTTTCTGGGATAAACAATTTCAATTTTATAATATTACATGAAAAAACTTGAAATTTACTATCTAAATAATTATGTCAGTATACCCATTCTCACGCGAAATTAAAGTTTTTTGTCAATTTTTAGATAAGTTGTTATTACTTTTTAAAAAATCTACTTTTCAAGCTATTTTTTCAATAATTAGTCAATAATAAATTAATCAATAATTAAATCTTCATATTTCGGACCGACGCCTTCATTTGAGTCAAATATAAATCCGAAGAACATCAGAAGCCCTAAATCTAAGAATGCTTTTCATTCTCATTTAACTTCATTAAGAAAGGTACTTTGGAAACATCGATAAATCTGGATCCTTTGATCCCACCAAGAGTTAGATTAATCAATAAATCGAACAGTCGATATCTTCTAGAAAGATTAAGCGAACTGCATATCTATAAAGCCATTAAGCTCCATCTTGCTTTTCACGACCAACCTGCTTTAGTACGTTACGAAGGATTCACCAACACAAGCTCTTTTTGGCATCCGAAGGAATTCCCACTAAGACTGAACATCTACGAAAAATCCTTCTAGAATTTAACGATGCTTATGGAATTGGTCCAACTGAGGGGGACGCTGATCTTGCTGCTTTTAGGTCCTTTTTCACTTCGAAATAAATTATTCGCCTGCTAAAATCAAGGGAAAGTCACCAAAATTACTGATCCGTTGTCTCTCCCAAACGAAATTTTTAAACAATACGACGTGTTCTGTGCGACTAGAAACCTCAAATTATTTTAGTGATGACAACTTTAGCATGTTTCTGATTAATTTTCGTTCTATGGGATATAAAACAGATAAATTATTTTTGTTTATAGAGGAATTAGGATTTCCCCCGATAGTTGCCCCGTTGGCTTGAAGTCAACGAGCTTTTTCATTAGAATAATATATAGCACAATTATTAGGTACGATAGTTCTAGTAATAGATCAGCTCATGGTGGCACCCTAATTCTTTTTACAAATAATGATTTCTCTCCTATAACAAGAATTACTAAAACAACATCTACCATAATTGAATATATTGTCTTAGAATTCTCACCCCTTGATATACACTCTACAATTATTAATGCAGGACTATGTGCTTATAAAACAGTATATACCAAGTTTAATACTCTCAACAAAGCCTCCTCGAAAACCTGACCTTTAGGTAGGATTTTTTCCGCTTAGAACTTTCGTAAATTCTAAAATTTGTGCATGACTTCTGGGTTGCACTTTTCTTCTATGGACGTGAACTATAATTTCAGTGATTTTTTAGATAGGCTTGTCTGTATTTTCAATGTATATAGGTGTGTAGAGTCGGGGTGTAGAGTTGTATTATAGAGGTAGCACCTTTTATCGGAACGACCACATCGAGCGTCATAGACGGGAGATGGTTTTCGATAACTGGTCCTCATAAGACAACTAACTCTCACTTATGGCTCCACGTGCCACACCCCGGGCAACTGCATTGGTCTGCAGGCTAAACTAAGTGAGGGTAGCTAGATATGGTGAAAATTTCACCGAGCGATTGCCGGTATAAGCAATCCCCACTTACTGACCAACGGCTTCGGGCGGATGAGTTGGTAGGTGTTAGGGCACTCTTTTGTCCTGAGATTGAGAAATCGATCTCGAAGGCAGATGAACCAAGGTCAACGGCATAAGGATACAGAAGACGACGGGGAACCACTGTATTAAAGACTCGTAGAGTACCCCTAGTATAAATCATCATGGCAAAGAATAGCGATTCTTTGGAAGTTACTGATCATGGTCATCGGAAACCAAGATCCTGCAGGAGGAGAGATTCAATTGCAGGGCTCCTCCGGTCATCAATCTGCAAAACCCCTACAAAATGCATAATACTACACAATGCTAGTCAAGAGATGTGTCGGTTACAGATCAGTATTTTAGGACTTAGCGAAGTCAGATGAACAAATGCAGGTCAATGCGTCACCCCAAACGGTACCATATATTTTTCAGAGCGAAATGACAATCATCATAGTAATGGAGTGGCAATAATGGTCACCAAGGAAATAAGTAAGTCGATTATATACTTTGTACCAGTGTCAGATAGAGTTATATTTATACAACTGGGACTTTATACATTTTTACAACCGACTTTAAATATCTAGGCATCACATTATCTAGCTAAGGAAAGCTTGAAACTGAAGTGGAAGATCAAGTGAATGAAGCAAAAAGAGCCGCAGGCTGCCTAAATGAAACAATATGGAGAAATAAAAATATCGAAATATAAAAAAATCAAAAAATTGAAAAAAAAAAAATGGCAAAAAATAGACCAGTACACATGACATTCATAGATTTAAAAAAGGCATGTGACACGGTTTCCAGAAAACAACTATGGAACACGATGAAGGAAATCGGAATAACTCAGAGGTTAATAGAAGCCGTAAAAAACCTTTACAACAACAACAAGGTAAGAGTTAAAACCGGCAATAAATACTCCAACAAATTTAAGACCACAAAAGGCTTATTGCTGGGATGCTCTACATCTCCGACACTGTTCAAGGTATTCCTCGAATAATATTAAAACCATGGAAAAGGAAATGTGAAGGGATGGGAATACCAATCCGGGACAACTTCTTGTACACATTAAGCTTTGCAGATGACCAAGTGGTAACGGTCTCAAGATGAAGAAGATATGTGTTATATGCTCCGAAAATTAGAAAAGGAATACACAAAAAATGGACTGGAAATAAACCTAGAAAAGACCAAATATTTAACAACAGAGCAAGAACCAGTGAGAAACTTAGAAATGCACGATAATAGGGAAATTAACGGCACTGAAAAATTCAAATATTTAGGATTCATACTCTCAAAAAATGGATTCACCGAGCAAGAGATAACCAGCAGATTAGCACAGATAAGAACATGTATTAAACAAATGAACGGGGTACTGTGAGATAGACAGATTACCAGAAATACAAAGAAGAGAATTTATAACACCTTGTTGCGCAGTATAATGACCTACGGAGCAGAGAATTGCGTAATAAATAAACGAAACAGGTCCAAAATCACAGCAACTGGAGTTCACAAAATGGAGTTCATGAGAAGAAGCTGCAGAGTGACAAAAATGGATCGCATCAGAAATGAGGAGATAAAACGAAGAATGGCAGTAGAACAAGACAAGACATACTCAGCTACATCGAAGAAAAACGTTTAATTCGGTATGGATATGTGAGAAGAACAGATTATACAAGGTGGATAGCAAAGATTTCGGATTGGAGCCCAATAGGAAGGAAGAAAAGAGGTAGACCCGAAGATCATGGAGGGATGAAGTGAACAAGGCCATGAAAAGACGAGATCTTAGAGATGGAGAATGATAGAACAGAAAGGACTGGGGACGTTGTCTGAACGGGGAAAGAAGGAAGGCGGCGACTGCTGTAAAAATCCTTATATAGATAAATAGAAAAATATCGGTAAAGAAACGAAAGGCAGAATTTATAAAACAGTCATCAGACCAATAATAACATACGCGGCAGAAACAAGACCTGACACAGAGAGGACAAGCTTGGGGACTTGTTGGGGCTGCCAGCTTCCGGTTGAAGATCTAGACTAGCTAGCACTGTCTTGATATGCATTCTTATTCGAGAACAGTACTTATACACCACACAGGCGCAATAACAAATAAGTACATAACGAGGGACAGTTAGCTTGTAATACTAGAGTTGAGTATGGTCCGACAACCCTCCAATCTGCACATTGCACAACGTGCAGATAAAATGGTGTCTAGTTTCTAGGTCAACCTAGGTCCTTCTATAAAGTGTAACCGTGCCCCGTTCGACCCGTTCTACCAGGTAAATCCACCCCAAAATCGGCAGAACCACCTGATTTCCCACAAACCACCTCACACAGCAATACAAACACACTCGACAATACAGCATTTCCGCCCTTACCCACCCACAACACACTACCAAACAACACCCTTCCATTATCACCCAATCATGCACACACACAGCTAACCCACCCTACATATCCATGAAGACTCAACTACCTTTATAATGAACACCTACGCAGACTCATTTGTAAATGTCCTTGTATTCACCCTCATAGTCCACCAGATTGACTGGCTGATCGTTGCTTTGCAGCTGTCCCGGTCATCTATCACCCCTATCCCTACCACCCCTACTACCACCACCCAAGTAGCCACCATACAGCACACAACAACCACCCAAACCACACAAATACCACCGACAAGGACAGTAAATACCAACCCACCACCTACAGCAAATATCAACCCACCACCTAACACAACCACCCAGTTATCGTATGCTACTGCCATACAGTCCCCCAGGCCACAACCCCCTCCCTCTTCCTCCATCCCCTTCACCTCAAGAATCTCACCCCCTCAATCAAAATCATTAAACTACACTATCACCCACATCACTCTGGAGAAATCCACACAACGTGACTTCTTCAGAGTCATTAATACCAAAGAGCTTTTGTTAAACCAAATCTCTACTGGAAAAGTCCTTCTAACCCAGATCGCATACCTCACCGCATACTATCCACCCTATCAATAACGTCGAGCTACAACGTAAGCTCCGTGAAACACTGGGCGATCCTAAAATCCAGATCACCCCTAAACACATACCTACACCCAGAAGCCCTACCCGTCCAACCACCCCACATGCATGGTGGTCGTCAAAGTCGTAGACAAGGTCTACTCCGATGCAGACCTCACAAAAACATTTTCAGAGATGGACATCTACGTAGTTCGGCTATGGCGGATTATATCTCGTGCCAACCTCCCTATCTCTTTTGTCAAACTGGTCACCTCTAGTGAGTTAAAATACATAGAGATGCTGATCAGGGTCATATTCATGTATCCGTTCCCACGTCGAGCTCCCCCTTAATTTCACACCTGTCAATACAGATGCCCGAATTTTGGCCAGGACCACAAATCTACCTCCTGTCCCACCCCTCAAGCTCCCAAGTGCCCTAACTGCGGCGGAGACCATGCGGCTTATTCAGCCAAATGCCCCCGCAGAAAGGAAGTCCCAAAATCCCCCAAGAAACCCAAACCATTTCCACAGAAAAAAGAATCCCGTGGAGTCATTGACCTTTCGAATATGCTTCTTAACCTCCCTCTACATCGCATTCGTAACCGTGAACCGACTTTTATGGGTCCCTTGGGCTTGTTGTCCGTCGACCACCTCGTGTGTACTTACTATGTGATCGACTTATTGGATGACGAGTGCTTCATAGGCGACTCGATTACGTCGGATCACCTACCCTTGCTGGTTAAAGAACAGATATTTAATCCTTTACTGTCCAATCCTCCCCAAAGAATAAGAGACTACAAATGCGTCAACTGGGACCTCTTCAGAGCGTTTTTGTCAGTCAACACTCCTCAGTTAGGCAACTTAACACAGCCCGATGATATCAATGAAGGCATTATTTTACGATCAAAGCACGGTTATTAACGAACTGAAAAATCAAGCAATTGAGATATCAGTCCCCAATAGGGTTATCAACCCCAGTAAACCACCTTTACCTCAATATATTGTTGATAAGATCAAACAAAAGAGTTACTAATGTGCAAGCCAGACAGTGGATTGCAGCTACGTCTAGTCTTGATTATCACGACGGTGGCGCGTTCTGGTCTAAACTCAAATGCCTGTCTAAACAAAACAGAAAACCAACAATTTTTCTGAGCTTGTAGTGAACAACCAAATCATAAACTCAAACCAACAGAAGGCCAACGCCTTTAAAACTCACCTACAAAATATCCTACTCACCCCCAACGATCCTAGATTTGACCTCGCGTTCCCTGCAAGGATCGAGAAAGACATAACACAACGACTCGCCACCCCCTTCGACTTACAGGAACCACATGATCATTCTATCATGGCAGCTGTGGATCAACAAACTCTCGAAAATTTTTGACAAATCGGCAAATCGAACTGACCAGGACCTGACAATATTACCAGGAACTGCGTGAAATAGAAAACGTTCTAGCTAAAGTCTTCGAGAGGATCGAGAGGAGTCTTCGGGAAGTCTTCGAAAGGAGAGACTCGTTGACTTTACCACCGAACACAATATCATTTTATCAGTTCAATTCGGCTTTAGAGAAGGTCACTCTACCAAAACGGCATTAACAGAGATCGTTACACACCTTACCCAAAGTCTAAACGACTACAAAGTCTCATTAGACACCTTCCTCGATGTTCAAAAAGCCTTCGACCAAGTCTGGCATGCTGTACTGGTTTTCTTTGGTTTCTCGATCCCATTGCACAATGATACCTGTCTATTGCAGAGGATACAGCCACAGTTGCCCTCACGCGACAAGATTCAATACATTTATTATTTATCAAATTATATACATATAAATTTACATATTCATAATATTTTTTAGTAAACAAAATTCTGAAAAGGACCGTTTACTCAACAACCCTTTCACCTCTGATTGTCCAGGAAGCTCCTCCGCCGAAAAGTCACGAAACCTACCACCAGTAGAACCACAGAGCCAAAAAGTCAACCAAACGAAACAAAAACAAACCATGTGTTGACGAGGTGAAAAATCTATAACAGAACACCAAAAACATAAAACAAAGAAAGCCAACCAAAGTGTATTAGTACGTATGAGATAATAAGTATACGAGCACGTGTGAAAGTAACAGGCGGGAGCGGCTACAGGGAAGATTATAGTATGTATCACCTGACACAATTCTATTTAATAAGTTTTAAATAAAGTTGCATAAGTTATACCTTGATTTTACTTATTTCGAATTAATATAACACAAAACTCCAAGAGACAAGGTCCACCATGGGCACCAGGTAGCTCGAGGACCATCATCGTTATCATGTTCGTATTCAGTGACCTCGAAAACCCCCCGAGTAATGACTGTCGACTGATTTAGAGTGAAATTAACATACTCCAGGAGACCAGGTCCATTCTGGGCATCAGGTAGCTCGAGGACCATGATCGTTATCATATTTGTATTCAGCAATCTCGAAAACCCCGAGTCGAGTAACAAAGTTGAACTCATCCCTGTCGATATTTCTGAGTTGCAAATTTTTTCATTTTCTACGTACTTTGGAAATGAAGTTTCCTTACGCACAAAACGCAATTTTCTTTTTACCAGCATAAATTTTGTTCACAAACTTTCCTGACACTTTCTCGAATTAAATGCTAAAAGTGGCACAGCGATTCACCTTGCTGCGCAAAATTGGTTGACTTTGTGCTTCATTTCCTTGCCTACCTTTAGTGTATCGATTTGCATTTGTGTAGGTATATAAATTAATTAAATAAATAAATTACCCTAGAATCTGTTTAAAAAGCAGAGTTTATTAAATGTCTTAAAAATAAGTAGAAATAACTACATTTCAAACGTCTTAAATTTATTCAATGCGCTCATTTCTAAGATTAATAATTTAACCACTTTGTAACATAAGATTAAATCGATGATTTAGTTAAGTTTGTGTTAGTTAGAAGTTACAAGTCTTAACAAATGGTTACGGTAAATACAAGTAGGTATGGTACTCGTTATTAGACTATTAAATACGATCTTGTCATTCTGGTTTTTTAGTTCTATTTAATTATATTTTTGTTCCTCAATTTGCTGCTCATTGTACCAAAAAATTTATTTTAGCTTATTTTGTCAGACTATTTCTTCTGTAAATTATATTCTCTGAAAACTAATAGTAATAGTAAATAAACAGTCAGACAAAATAAACGTTAATTTCGATATTATATGAAATGAAATATTAGTAGAAGAAGTTAAGGCAAATAATAAAATGGTAAAATTATGTATATGATACATGACGTCAACAAATAGGATATATATGTCAAAGAAATAATGTCAGTACGGGTTTTTCCAAGTACAACAAACGTTTTCCAGGTCATGCTTGCGCAAATATTTTCGCATTCATCATTTATTTAAAAATTATTTAATTTTAATTTATTAAGTAATAAAATTATGAATAATATTGAATGTACAAGTAAAATTATGTGGGGAAATAATGTATTCTGACGTTTGTGCATTATTGCCTAAGATAATTCGCTCTATTTTGCATATTTTGTTATTACAGAGGGCATTGAACAGTGAGGTGAGTGATTACAGTTACTGAACAGTTATTAAGTTAGTAAGTGTTTTCTCTATCTTAGCACAATTTAACAATTCATTTCACTCTCGCACATTTCTCTGCTTTTATTCTGCACCAACTTTATATTTTAAATTGTTTATCCTTTTTAATACTTCTTACAACATTTGTGTTATTAACAAGTCTCATATTCATATAAAAGGTCACATATTCATTAAGCCTTTGTTCACGGCTGGGTTTGTTTCTTAGTTACCTCTTGAACGATTTCCCAATTAAAGTCCCTGTGTAAATTATTGTCATTATCTGTTATTTTAGTATCTAATTTCGTGCCTAGTTATTTAACTGTGTTATCACGGGTTAATATGGTGATTAATGTACTGTTTTAAAATTGGTAAAATTGACACAACTCTCATAAAAATGAAGTTTCCATATTCCGATTCCAAGTTTTACAAGAACGGTTGCAACTACCGGTGATTCAAACCTCTTGATTTATTCAAATCTACTTACCCCACAACCTCTTCATTATATTTGTAAATGCTAATAATTTGTCAAAGAGATTTTCTTGACCAATGAATGAAAACAGTGAAATATGAATAGATT
Organism: Diabrotica balteata; assembly: GCA_918026665.1. Taxonomy (NCBI): domain Eukaryota; kingdom Metazoa; phylum Arthropoda; class Insecta; order Coleoptera; family Chrysomelidae; genus Diabrotica; species Diabrotica balteata. The sequence goes on from OU898276.1 coordinate 131,531,899, forward strand.
AATAATACCTGCATTTCTTTTTGATACTTCTGATTGTATTTTAACAACCACAATCTTAGTTCTGACTAGCATCGTAGGACTGAACATAGTGTCTTTACGTAACATTTATGAGTCGAACTGAGAGCAAATCTCCTATTGTTTTAAAATTAAATTTGCTATAACTTAAATGAACATTATTAGTTGTAAAAAAATCTAATACCGTCATTATGTTTTATTTCTTTACTCCGTTTGGAGTACCAGAAACTGAATTCACTACGAATTTTGACCATAATAAACAGCATGTGGAATCGTAAAGCAGTAGAAAGCAGTAGAAATCGTTTGATTTCTCTTTTTGTTATTAGATGGCGTTGTTACGTCCGTAAATAGTTATTTTGATAACTATTGGTCTACGACAAGATAGATTTTGTTTCGATTCAGAGCAGTGGCTATACCGCTCTGAGGAGACCTAAAGAGGTCGAACTACGTAATAAGCGATTTGCCGATGCCCTCTATAAAAACAAAAATTTAATATCGTCATTATGTATTATTAGTTGTGTTGTATCAGTAATGTCAGTGCTATGGAAATACTATACATTTGTCTATATCTTTGCTAACTGCTATTTTTATGTGTTTTTGTTACTGCACATATTCGTGTTGTAACTGTTCTTTGGATAAACTAAGTTCTGCGAGCTTTTTAATTTTTTTTTTGGACGCAGCATATATGCGAATTTTATTGCCCTGTTGAATTTCGACATTTTTGGAGAACATTTTTAAGTTATAATCTTTTAAAACCACGATGTCTTTATTAAATAATAATGTATCGTAGATATTTGATTTTTTTATAATAAACAAAGAAACATTCTTCATTCCAATTTTCTTGAAAGGTATATCTTTCTTGATCAATCTTTTTGGGTTTACTCCTTACTACACTTACTCTATTATAAATTATGAGTCTCTTCTCTAGCTTTTTATTAGCATTTTATTAATTCTCTGTGACTGTAACAGAATATAAAAAGTATTTTGTTTAACAAGAAAATAAGAAATTGCATTTAAATATATGTTGTTAAATATGAGCTAAATATTAGTTAACGCATTTTAGCAAATTTATACAATGTATTTTCAGTTTGCTATTATGTATATATTATATAAAATACGCCACATTTGTGGTGATGTTACACGGCTGTGTTTTGTTAAGATCTTGACTTTAAACAAACAAATTTTTTATGTTGGAATATGTCGTGAATTTATTTGGCGTGAGATTAAGACTTTTTAAAAAGATTATTATATAATAAAAAAAGTTTTAGAACAAACAAAATTATAGATGGAAAAGTATAAAATCTCAATGTTTCGAAAGAATTAAACTCTAAAAATTTTTTAAAAAATGTACAAAGAGTAACTATAAAAGAGCAAGATCTTCAAAATGATAAGGTCGTCAAAAAGGAGGTGAAAGAAGCTGTAGGAAAGGCTACTGCTTCTCTAAAGGTACGATTCCGAACACGACCGCAAACTGCAAACTGCAAACCGCAGACCGCAGCGACAGACCTACTGGTTCATATGGTTTCTTATACTTATGAGCTGTATGTCGAGTAGAGCGGCACTGTCGCCATCGCAAGCAGAACGTCGCCACCGCAAACCGCAGGACTGTACCAGAACCAGTAGTGTCGCCGACCGCAGAGTAACAACACGTATTTTTGCTGTTTCTGAATATATCTTCGTTAGCCATTAGATGATTTTTAATGAGTATTGAATAACTTCCTTCAAATTTCCTATTTTTAAATAGAGACCTAACGGTTTCCTTTTTCTTTTATAATGCTAAAGTAAAAGATCGTCGTCATCTTCTTCTTCCATCAAAAGATATAACATTAATTCATCGTTGTTCATTGCGTCTTACATCCTACTTATACGACTTTTAATATTATACTATTATAAATTCCCATCGTGTAATGCTGTTGTCGCTGTTTTGTAGATGCAGTGCAGTTCTGCTCGGAATTGGTTTGACCGCAAACGACACTGTCGCTGCAGTCTGCGGTTTGCAGTCTGCAGTCTGCAGCCACTTTCGGAATTTAACCTTAACGTAGATGGAAAATTTTTAAATTTGCGGATGATATCGTTCTTATTGCAGACAGCTTTGATCAGGCACCGATAATGCTCCAAGAACTCCATACTGCCACAAAAAGAGTTGGTCTTGAAATAAATTTTTCAAAAACACTAAAGAACAGTATTTAATCAGGGTATTCTGCCAGTGATGACCTACGGCGCAGAAACCCCAACACTCGCAAGAACAACAGTGAGTCAACTACAAGTTGCGGAAAGTGCAATGAAGAGAATAATGTTCGGAATTTCTCTACGTAATAGGATACCCAATGCTACTATATGCAAAAAATCAGGAGTAGCAGACGTTATTGAAAGGATAACAACACTAAAGTGGAACTGGGCAAGTCATGTAGCAAGATCAGTTGATGACCGGTGGACAAAAATAATTTTAGAATGGAGACCCCGAATACAAGCTTACAGAAATAGAGGTCGACCCCCAACGAGATGGACAGATGACATAAAAAGAGTGACTACAAATTGGATTCAAATGACGCAAAATCGGACTAAGTGGAAAAGCATGCGAGAGGCCTATGTTCAGCAGTGGACGTTAGAGGCTAGTTGATGATGATGATATTAAAGTAGTATATTAAAGTATAAGTGGATGTTGAGGTCTTTAAGCCACAGACGTACATGCATGCATGACTTGCATGCATGCACAGGCCTGCCTGTCATGTATGCATGCAGAGAGCAGAGCACACACACGTTCATACATATACTTATCTTCTCTTCTCAGTTCACCTGGATCCTGCAGAAGAAGATTTGTTATTGCCCGCGATATTTTTTGTGGTTTTCAAAAAACAGAGAAGAAAAAATGTCAACAAAGTCGCAAACAATGGTGTAAAGAGTGGCTGCAGACAAGAAATAAATTTACACACATTTCTCTCTTTAAAGAATTATCAGAATTTTCTTCGCATGAATGAATCTGTGTACAATGAGTTACTTGAACTAGTGTCTCCCTTGATTCAGAAGAAAGACACATTTATGAGAGAAGCCATATCCCCACACGAAACGTTGACAGCCTCTTTAAGATATTTAGCAACGGGGCAATCATACGAATGTCTTAAATTTTCTACAAGAATTTCACCACAAGCTTTTGGGCAAATTATTCCCGAGACATGTGTGGCTCTTTACAAAGTTCTACAGGAACACATAAAGGTATGTAAATTATGGTGTTAAATAAAATAATTAAATAATAAAAGTCAGAATTTATTTTATTTTTATTTTTTTAACCTTCACCTTGGGTCTAATTAAGAAATGGAAAAAACGATTTGATAGGTGCAGTTTTTTTCCTAGAGAATTATAAATTGTCATGTGCAAAATTTAAAAAATAATTTGCTGTTAAGCCTGCACCTGTACTGCCTTCAGAAGTGTAACTGTGTGGACTTGGAGCGAGATACGCGGTGTAGTGCTGTGGACTTGGCGTGGGACATGGGTTGCTCTGTTGTAAATAATTCAAAGTTAAGTTTAAGCACACATTTCCATCTTCCATTAACTCGATTTTCATATATGAAGTGCAGACGCTTATCTTTGATTCCTCTCATTTTTACAGTGACTGTTTTACCTAACAGCTCGCAGCAGTTGACTTGTGTTAGGGGCTTTAAAGTGATCACATACAGAGGTCAATTTTTCTGTTGACAAATCATAATTTTCTTTTCACTTTTTATTTGGCCCAGGTCGTTGATTCCAGGTCGTAGGTGTGAATGGCGGATCCTGTTGTGCCATGGGTCGCGGTTGAATCTCCGCTGGAAGTGGGTGGTCAGTGTTTTCCTGGAAACATAAAGTATTATTTTTTTTTATAATTATAACCTCAGTTTTCTATGCTTAATTTTTATGTTTCAGTTTCCTAATACTGAAGACGAATGAAAAGATATATCAAAAAAATTTGAAATGCGATGGAATATTCCACACTGCATCGGTGCCATGGATGGAAAGCATATTGACATTATTTCCCCATGAGATTCTGGGTCTTATTATTATAACGACAAAGAAAGCATAGTATGACTCTACTTGCTATTCCTTTGACAGCAAATATTTTAAAGCTTTCAGACAGGCAAGCCTTGATTTGCCCGAGAAAGAGGTTTTTAACTATCAAATATCTCAAGCAAGACACATAGTTGAAAATGTGCTTGGTATTCTCGCTTGCCGATTTCGTATTTTCCATACGACAATAAATTTGGATACAGACAAAATTGAAAAAGTAGTAATGGCTGCTTGTACACTCCATAAATATTTGATAGACAAACAACCCACTACCTATGTACTTGCTAATTGTTTATATCAGGAAAGTCCTGAAAATGGAAATATTCTGTCTTTTGACTGTGACAGTTCAAATCAAGTATGAACTGTAACAATAAAACACTGAAAACTTTGTTTTCAAACTTCCACAAAATTTATTTTAAATCTTATCACTACAGCTGTTTCGGCTGATTGCCTTTCTTAAGTGATCTATTTTTGGCTTGGTTTACAAATTTATAGTCTCTAATGAAATAGGTTGAGGAGGGGAGAACTGTTTGTCTCAAGTTGGTCATTCAGAATTATATCTGTGTTATAATTTATTCGTCTTCCGGGTTTGGACGGTGTCATTTGTGAGTGACCCAAAAGTGGGTTCATCTCGACGTTTCGCTACAATTGTATGTAGCTTCTTCAGGAGAACAAAGAAAAAGACAAAAGACAGGAAGATGGGTAGTTAGCAATGGTAACTCAGTTACTCAACGCAACCAGAGGCGAATACTAACTACCAAGATGGGCATTTGGTCACAGTAACTCAACTACCCAACGCAGCCAGAGATGAAAACCAAATGCCAGGACAGGGATTCACGTCCAACAGCTCAGAACACTAACGCGTCGAGAGGCGGGGAGTGAATCCGACGATTACTCCGCTACCGCTCTATTTATAGTCGCGGTGACCTGTCGTGTCGGGACGTATCGGCACACTCCGTGGCGCGAACGTCAAGAAGCGCGCGCTGGCCAATCATGTGGCTGCATCGTGGTAGCGGGACCGGACGGAGGCTCTAGACTGAGATTCCAGATGGGAGACAAGTAGTATCCTTCCTCTCGATTGATGTTATGTGGATTTTTTCGGATCTCTAGAGATTCGCGGATTTTCCTGGAATAAAAGAAGGGGCTCTTAGAAATAATATGGGTTTTTTTCGAACAATATGGAATGACCAGTTTCTTGGCAGTGTTCTGCAACTGCAGAATGGGAGAAAAGACCTGATCGAATGCATCTTTGATGCTCTTGAATCCGAGTTTTGACGGAACGACCAGTTTCGCCAATATACACATGTCCACATGAACAAGGAATAGAATAGATACCACAGGAAGATAGGGGCGGTAATGGGTCCTTAGGAGAGGGTAGATATTGTGAGATTTTCTTGGGTGGTCGAAAAGTAGTCCTGATACCTTCTTTGCGAAGAATTTTGCCAATCCTATCAGTGACATTTCGAATATACGGAAGAAAAGCCACAGGAGTATTACCCGAAGATTCTGAATTTGTCGTCCTAGGGTGTAAAGGGGGATGTAGATGTCGGTGTGTAATATTTTGAATTGTGGACTTGGAGTAACCGTTGGCGACAAGGGTTTTTTGCAGATGGCCAAGTTCTTCTCTAAGGTTGTCGGGTTCAGAAATCGAAATGGCCCGATGGATGAGAGAGTTGATCACAGAATTCTGTTGGGCAGGATGGTGGTGTGATGAAGCATGTAGGTAACGATTCGTGTGAGTCTTTTTTCTATAAACAGAGTGACCCAATCGGCCATTGGGCTTGGAGGTGACTAACACATCGAGAAAGGGAAGGGACCGATTATTTTCTACTTCCATTGTGAATTTTATACTCGGATGTTGTGAGTTAAGATGATCTAGGAAGGGAGAAAGGGTATGTTGACCATGGGGCCAGATGATAAATGTATCATCAACGTAGCGGAACCAGACTTTTGGTTTTAAGGGGTAAGATTCTAGGGCTAAAGACTCAAAGGCTTCCATGAAAATGTCAGCAATGACAGGGGAAAGGGGAGAACCCATTGGTGTTCCAGATATTTGTTTGTAGAAATTGCCTCTAAAAGAAAAATATGTTGAAAGGAGGCATTTTTTCGTAAGATCTGCCAAAACCAAAGACTTGTTATCATTGGTCAAGTAATCTCGCAGAACAACTAGAGAGTCATGTATGGGGATATTGGTAAATAGGGATGATACATCGAAACTGACGAGAATGTCTTGGGGTCGACCGTGAGGGAGGAGATTAAGGTGATGAAATGTGTGGAATTTCGGACGTAAGAAGAGGTACGACCAGTATAGGTCTTAAACTGATTCGACAAGTACTTTGCGAGTTTGTAGGTAGGAGAGTTAATCGTAGTCACAATGGGATGAAGAGGTACGTTGTCTATTGAAATGTTGCCTATCCTGATCCCCAAAACATATTGTAAATCAGGTTGGCTACCATGACAGTAATAATAAGAAGTTGTCATTCTGTTCTGCACATGGAACGTTGTTTTACTTTCTAAAATAATTATTTACACTTATTTAATTATACTCTGCAAGTCTGAAAGTTTATTCAAAAGGTTATGGTCCCAGAGTACATTCCATAACAAGTAAAGTTTTTGTGTAGTGTTCCCAATTTGTACAAACCGGCAAAAAGTGTTATTAGTGACCGGCAATAAAATTAAAAATGGCAGCCCAAAGGTTAAGTAGTGCGAATTCAACCGTGAGTTTGTATCCGCAATTAACATCTACGAATTTTTCATCCTGGAAATTTAGATTAGGCAATCTTCTAGATGCCAGAGGTGTTAAAGATTTGATTACCACAGAAGTAACTGCAACGCAACTAGCAGCTTTATCAAGAGACGAGCAATCTCAGCATAAAAATGATGCAACAGCGAGATCTATTATTGTCACATGCATTACAGATGAACATTTAGAATATATTCGTGATTGTAAGTCAGCTTTCGAAATGATAAAAAATTTAGAAAAAGTTTTTGAAAGAAAAAGTATTCTTTCTCGTTTATATGTGCGAAAAAAGTTATTAACCTTGAAATATAAACAAGGCACAGAGTTACAAAAGTTTTTCGTTGAGTTCGATTGTTTAATACGTGACCTCGAATCCACTGGAACCACAATAGAAGAAGATGATAAGGTTTGTCACCTGTTGTTAACAATGACAGATACGTTCGACACTGTCATTACTGTATTAGAAACGTCAAATGACAAGTTAACTGTTGATTTTGTTAAAGCAAAATTACTTGATGCAGAACTGAAGTTGAAAAACAATGAAAAAGTAAGTGAAGAATCCTCGTTTTATACAAAACAAGATAATAAAAAACCCCGTTGCTCATTTTGTGGACTTGAAGGCCATTTAGTGTCCAATTGTTTCAGAAAAAACAATAATTATAGAGGCAACAGCAGTAGAGGTAGATTTTTTCGTGGAAATAACTATTCCCGTGGCAGAAGAACTGGTAATAATACACAAAGTAAGCATAATATCCATGCCAAAGTAGCTGAAGATGAAGTAAGTTTTATCACAGCCCTATCAGCTGAAGATCTCAAGAATGATGACAACCAAATTTCATTTATAATAGATTCCGGAGCATCACAAAATATGTGCAGTGGTAAATATGAACAATTTATAAGTAACATTGTTGAAATTGAGCCTGTTGGCATTAAAATAGCAGATGGAAGGGTAATGAATTCTTGTAAAAAAGGTATGTTAAAAGTTTATTATAATGAAATTCCTATCAACATTGATGTACTCATATTAAATAACCTAGAATATAATCTATTATCAGTTATTAAACTAAACAATTTAGGTTTCACAGTTGTGTTTAAGGAAAATAAGGCTGAAATAAGAAAAAATAACTTCAAACTTATTTGTTGTAAACACAAAAGTAATTTATTTGTTGCAAATTTTCATTTAAATAAAGTGCAATCCAGTTTAGTAGCAAAGCATAGTAATAAAAACTTATGGCACTTACGGTTAGGACATGTAAATAGAAGGGGACTTCAATTGTTGGGACTACCCTATTCTGATGAGCTGTGTGATTCATGTCTACAAGGAAAAGCCACAAGGCAACCTTTTAAAGAAGTTTTGTACAAAAAATCTTCTAGAGTTGGCGAACTTTTACATGTTGACACCTGGGGTCCGTCCAAAGATTCAACATTTTCTGGTGAGAAGTATTACTTATCAATTATTGATGATTTTTCACATTTTAGTGTTGTATATTTAATGACAAGAAAATGCGAGAGTGAGTCGCATCTTATTAATCACATTGAAAAATTAGCAGCAGAAGGAAGGAGAGTATCTAGAATAAGAATGGATAAGGGAGGAGAGATGTCTTCTAAAATTTTTAAAAACTATTGTGTACAACATGGTATAGTGCAAGAATTTACAGCTGGGTACACACCTCAGCAGAATAGTATAGCAGAACGATTTAATCGTACTATTTTAGACAAGGTAAGAGCCATGTTTGTTGAAACAAATCTTCCTAAGAGTCTGTGGGGAGAAGCAGTTAGAACAGCTGTTTATCAGCTCAACCGAACCCCATCACGAGCAATTGAACTTCAAGTACCAGCAGAAATATACTTGAATAGGCTTGACTTGTCTAAACTCAGAGTATTTGGTTCAAAAGTATGGTACTACAACCTACCAAAGAAAAGTAAATTAGAACCAAGAGCAAGTAAAGGTGTAATGGTCGGCTACAGTGGCGCTGGCTATATAGAATCTGGAATCCACTGACTAACGAAATTAAAATTTCAAGAGATGTGGTTTTCGATGAATCACAATATAAATATTCTCCAGAAATATTGTCTAATAATCAAAATACTGAGGAAATTTTACCAAGCCAAGATGAATCGGAAATATTGGAAGAGACAATTTATGAAGATAGTAGAGTCAAAACATTAAGAAATATCACTGAAAGTAATTCACAAGATGAAGAACCAGTAAATGTACAAAATACCAAAACTAGTTTCTCTAATAGAGAAATAAAACCACCTTCGAAGTTCAAAGACTATGAACTTTATTATGCATATTGTTTAGTTACATCAACCCCAGTAACTTATGAAGAAGCAGTGGAGAGTGATGAATGGAAGCAGGCAATCGAAACAGAACTTGAATGTCTTGAAAAAATGGACACCTGGACTGAAGCCACAAAGGTACCTAATAATCAACAAATCATAAATACAAAATGGGTATTTAAAACAAAAAGTGATGGCACGAAAAAAGCTCGCTTAGTCGCTAAGGGATATGAGGAAGAAGTATTTTTAGATATATATTCACCTGTAGCAAAAATGGCAAGTGTTAGAATTTTATTGTCACTAGCTCTCAATAACGACTGGAAGGTATACCAGTTAGACATTCCTTCAGCATTCATTAACGGAGTGCTACAACATGAAGTTTATATTCATTGTCCTAAGGGATACACAGGACAAAGCAAAGTTCTGAAACTGCAAAAGGCTTTGTATGGACTGAGGGAATCGCCTAAATGCTGGAACCAACGATTCGACAAATGGGCAATCAAAATTGGGTTTAGAAGTACCGACAGTGACTGTTGTGTTTACACAAAGAAAAATTTGTGTATGTGTATATGGGTCGATGATATCCTATTGTGCGGTGAAGATAGCAATTCGATTCAAAAAGTTATAGAAAGTTTAAAAGTCGAGTTCAATGCAAAAAATCTTGGTTTTGTAAATAATTTTTTAGGTATTGATTTTGAATTTTCTGAAGATGAAAATAATGCAAAAATGTATATTTCATTTCAGGCAATTAATTGGAAGCCTAATGTACATTGCGTTAGGTAGTCGCCCTGACATAATGTTTTCAATTTCTTATTTAAGCCAATTCCTAGATTGTCCTAATGATATATTATGGAAAGCAGCCAAACGTGTTGTTAGATATTTAAAAGATACAATTAATTTCTGTCTTATATACAGCAAAAGTATATCAAGAAAACCTTTAATATTTGCATATTCAGATTCAGACTGGGCAGCTAATGTCAATGATAGAAAAAGCATGTCAGGAGGCATAATATATTTTCTAGACAATCCAGTTTCATGGTATGCAAGGAAACAGAGCACTGTTTCATTGAGTAGCACTGAGGCGGAATATGTTTTATCAACTGTTACATGTTGTGAATTACTGTTCACAAAAAACCTAGCAGAAGAATTGTTGAACGAGAAAATAACTGGTAGTATATTATATATTGATAACCAGGGAGCTATATGTATTGCTAAAAATTCATTTAAAGGAAAAAGGTCTAAGCATATCGACACAAAATATCATTTCATTCGAAATCTAATTGAAAACAATGTAATTACCTTACAGTACATAAATACAAAATCAAATTGTGCCGATATTTTCACTAAAGCTCCTTCAAATGAAATATTTTTACGTCTCAGGAATATGATAAAAATTCAAGAATGTTGAAAGTAACTAATGCTTAATTACTTTTTATATATTGTAAATTGGTGCATTTATACTTTAGGTATTCATGTGAATCATGTATTTTATTTGTGAATTTTATTTGAGTTATTGGAAAGTTTATGAATACTTCAATATGTAGATATAAGTTGTAAACTGTTCAGTTGTATTATGAACTAGTATTATTATTATTTCTTTTTGTGCAATTTAATTTTGTTCAATTATTAAGATTATTTTTGTTTATGTAGTTGACAATTTATCCAAATTTAATACTTTTATAAATGTTGTATAAATTGAGAGGGGGTATTGAAATGTTGCCTATCCTGATCCCCAAAACATATTGTAAATCAGGTTGGCTACCATGACAGTAATAATAAAGAAGTTGTCATTCTGTTCTGCACATGGAAGCGTTGTTTTACTTTCTAAAATAATTATTTACACTTATTTAATTATACTCTGCAAGTCTGAAAGTTTATTCAAAATTGTCTTTATGGATTTTGGGAAGACCGTAAATTCTGGGGCAGATGGAGTTGTATGGTTGTAAACCATACAATTTTTGCTCCCTTATATCATCTTATTTACATAAATTTAAAACTACAACATTGATGGTTGATACTGTTATATTAGTTTACTTATTTTCACAATTTTAAATAACGTTGGCTTTTGTCTTAAGTAGAAACATACAGCTATATTGACTGCTCTGTGATAATTTCCGTCATAACTTAACAATATTGTCATCAAATGTCATTGCCAATCAGTTGCACTCATACAGTCCTGGAAGAGATACCGTCTCAGGACTAGCAACTTCAACGTGGAGTCATATGTCGCCATGTTACCTAATCCATCGGTAACTCTATAATCTTAAATTATTATAACATATTTTTAAAACTAAAGGTAATTAAACATCTGTTAACGGGTTTTTACCCACATATTTAATCTTGGTGGCTACATTCATGTACTCCTAGTAAGTATTAACCACATTGTTCATTAACCTTAGTCAAAATTTTAACCTATGTTCTCTTTAATTAAGTGGTTAACTATTTTCTAGGACACTGATGATGGAACATGGTTTCCGAAAACGTTATGTCTTTTTAACTTAGCCCGTTTGGGCCTTAAATATATACCTATTACAAAGGATTTTTAATTAAATTTTTAATACATGGTATACAGCCAACTACAGGAACGTAGATTCCTTGTGAATTTGAGATAAGCTCGAGGTATTTCCGAAGATAAGTTATTCGCATCTGCACAGGATTTGTGTACTGTTTACTTTTACCAGGTATCTGACTAATAAATCTTCTTTTGATGATTGGAATGAACTGGTGATGCAATTAAATATTGAGTTTTTGTCATATAACTATCAAGAAGACTTATTGGATGAAATTCGTGCAAGGAAACAGGAGAGTAGAAAATCTGTATCCCTTTTCATTAATTCGATGCAGCGTTTATTTGACCAGGTGGAAACAAAGTTAGATGAAGTAACGATGGTTAAATATCTTCGACGTAATCTTTTGTCAGTTCATACTACCGTTAGCTTTAATAGATATTTCCACAGTGGCAGAGTTAAAAATTAAGTGTCGGAGGTTATAAAAATCTTTTAAGCTAAGCGAAGCTTCCAGTATTTTCGTCAGTATCGTGCTTGGGATGATATGGAATCCAATGTCAGTAATCGACCTTCAAATAAATGGACTTTGCGTCCTATCAGGCAAATTAATAATAACGTCCAGTAATATAAACACAGTATGTATGAATTATGAGGAGGTCATGTTTTTGCTTAGCGTAACCTTCCCTTAAAAATGTTTTGTTATGGTTGTAGACTTCCGGGATTTTCAAGCCTAGATGTAATATCTGTTAAAAAAAAAGAGTATGCCAGGGGCGGAGTGAAGGTTTATGACGTCCTTCTGTCTACAAACAATCCGCCATTAGGCAATCCTTCTTAAAGCACCGACAAATTTCGAAAAAAAAAACGGTAGGGTACAAAACCTTTTCCGTTACAAGACCAGTAAAACTGTTGTCGACTTGTCATCCCTTATCTGCTGGTTTTGGTAAGACGTCCAAGGATAAGTGGTGTTCTTGGCTTCAAATGGTGAACATTTTTTATTGTGCAGATATCTCGTTATCCTTGTCTATTAGTACTTTGTTGTTTAAGAAGGAGCATGACAATCATCCTTATAATATCACTGTGAGTATACTAACTAATAAGTCTCTGCGTTAGTTGATAGTGGTTCAAACATCCGTTTTAGGTTTTGGGTATAAGAAGTTGATGAATATAGATTTTATACAGTTTTCTAGGGTGGAAGGTGTTGCAGTTACCATCGCTGATGGTTAAGTATAGAACATTACTGGCTGTATTGATATTTCGGTATTAGTTTAAGCAATTAGCAAAATTATTAAGTTCTTTGGTATACCATCTGTCACTTGTCCTTTTATTTTGGGTATGGATTGTTTACGATTATTTAAGGTTCAATTAGATTTCTCAATAAATTCTTTTGATGCATCGTCTCTAGCGCTTCTGGTTGTGAATACAATTACGGATTTACAGAAAAATCAATTAGAGTTAGTCTTGGATCAATTCAAATAGATTGGACCTGAATTGGTTTCAATAAATGTGTTCTTGGTCGAACACATTTATTAAAGCATACTATAGATACTGATGATTCACTACCTTTTAACCAACGTCAATATCCATTATTAGTGGCTATAAGGGATCATTTGTATTACGAAGTTGATAACATGCTTAAATTCTTTAAAAGTTAATAAGGATGCTTTACCCTTACCATTAATTTATACCATTTTAAGTAAACTACGAGAGACGAAATATATTTCTTCAATTGATTTTACATAAGTATGTTACCAAATTCCGTTAAACGAAAATTCTAAATGCAAAATGCGTTTCCTGTTTATCACAAGGGATTATTCCACTTTAATGTTATGCCATTTGGTTTAGTGTCTGCTCCAGAGACAATGTATAGATTGTTGGATTTACTTTTGGATCATGCTTTTGATCAGTATGTGTTTTGGTATCTAGACGATATTATTGTTGTAACCCCAACTTTTGAAAAATGAATGGCGCCAGATATTGTAAAGCTCTTAGAAGAAAAAAAAACGAAAATGCAGAAATACAAATAAAGAAAAATACAAGCAAATGAAGAGACTAGTAAAAACGCAGATAATTGCAAAGAAATAGAGGAATTTATTATGAAACACGACCCACATTAACCACATAAGAAACTGACAGAAATTACAGGTAAAACATAGAAGAGAATACCACAAGTTATAATAAACTCCAATGGAGATCTCCAATTATCCGAAGAAAAAAAAACAAAAAATTTGGGAGAAATACAATGACTGAAAGATACTAGGGAAGAAATAAATGAAACATTACCATCTAACGAAAATATACAAATTCTAATATCAGAGGTTAAATAGGCAATTAAAAACTCAAAAGTGGTGAAGCGCCAGGTCCTGATGAAATTCCAGTAGAAATATTAAAAAACCTGAATGACAAAAATATTAAATATCTAAATAAATTATTTAATGAAATATACTGCGACAGTCAAATTTCTGATGAATGGTTAAAATCTATCTCTTTACCCTTACCTAAGAAAAATAATCCTAAATCTTGCGTTGAATACTCAGAAACTAAGAGTTTATTCAAAATTAAAAAAAAACACGTAAATTTGTATTGGGAGGGGGGCGAATTTTCATGCAAAACTCATGCCTTCAAATGTAATCCCCTACTGCCACGGATCAATCCCAGTTTTTTTAATGGCAAGTCTGGTCGAGTGGCACATTATTTGAAAGGTATTTTTTTTTCTCTACACGACACTCTATTCTTTTTATTTTCGGAATAACTTTGAAGATAATTTTGGATTTAACTAATTTATTGGTTGAACACAGTAATAACAAAGGACATAAACTTTCATCAAATTAACCAATTAAATTTTCGAAATATCCTCCTGTGACCTCCATACGATAATATAATATATTTTCAAAACTCTTTCCTTAAATTTGCAAATACCTCTGTTCTCAGTAATCGGCATTATGTCACAATTCCTTGTCGGAACTCTGCAGGCGGACTGGCGTATATTTTTGATTTTGAATATCCTCACAAAAAATCCAAAGGCGAAAGATTCGGTGATCTGGCCGGTCACTCTCTTGGACCTCTTATGCCAATCCAACGCTCTGGTAAACGTTGATTCAAAAATTGTCTTTCGCGTATATCTTAATGTCAGTTAAGTATGCGTCTCCATGAATAAAGGATAATTACTGTACTCCAATAACGACCATTATATCTATTTACTTCACCATTTAATATTAAAGTACACTCGTCGAAAAAACACGTATTGTACAATAGATGTTGGTTGTTATTTATGATTTCACTAAATTCTTCACAAAATTGAAGCTGACGATCATGATCATCTTCGTTTAATTGATGAAGTAATCGTATTTTATAAGAGTGAAATTTATTGGATTTTATAATTCGATAAACACTAGATGCTGATATAATAAATGCACGAGATAGTTGTCTGATAGACTGTCGATTATCTATTTGTAAATGACTTAATACCGCCATTTCACTTACTTTATTTCGCACTCGACGGTCTACATCGTGGTTTATGTTGTTAACATCACCTGTAGCTTCAAACTTATCACTTAAATGTTTAGTTTAACGTATTGGGTGACTTTGTAACGAATATATTTTGCCTACCAGATGGAGTATGATTATGGGGGTTGAAAATTGGGGGCAGAAATTATTGGGGGTAGAGATAGGGCAAGCAAAATAAATGATACTTGTGCGAACGGCACTCAAGGTTTGTTTGGGGAGCTGGGGTCGTGGATAAGTAAATGACAAGGGGTTGGATTGGTGCAACTACAAAACAATGAAACACAAGGGGTACTAACATAAATCTCTTGGAACAAATGGGCAAACAAAACACAGTTAGGACCTCTAGCAATTTAAAATGGACGCCGCTTCGATGTACCAAATTATAACGATTAGAACAACTATGTAGTTGTAACTATTGAAATAATTGTTAAAAATGAAAAATATATCTTTTTACATGAAACTCAAAAGAGGGGGTTAGAGAGAGAAATAAACAAAATGATAAAAAAAATTAAACATTTATTGTGTCTCACCACAAACAGTTACAAAAATAAATGGCACAAATTACTATAATAGTTACAGAGTACAAAAATAACAAAGAAAAACTTACATGTGTCCTAGCCGTTTACAAACTCTATGAGTTGGAGATACTACAAAAACTTACAAAGAAATTGTTACTGCATGGAGGTTAACCTTCTTTAAAAACAAAACAAACTAATAAAGAAATAATAAAGCTAGCTTATATGTTAACATTAAATTTTAAATCTGAGAACAAATAAATTGACAGCTAAAGTCAGACCTAAAATTTTTTTATTATTACAATTCCTTTAAATTACGCAATTATGAAAGCAATTATTACTTAAAAAAATGTCTGTCTTTACTTTAAAATTTAATCACAAAAAAAGTTATCTGAGTTTCACAAAAAAATTGCACTAAAATTTCTGGGGTTACCTTCTCTGTCACGCAAAAACTTCATCTCCAAACTGTGAAAAAATATCTCGAAACGGCTGCTTAGGACATTGAGGATTGAAATGGGCGGTACTAGATACAAATTTCAGACTGGACTTCTTAAAAAAAAACAGGAAAGGGAACATCAAAATTGCTGCAGGTGACGCAAATCTCGTAAATACTATTTCAACCTCCTTTATAATTACACACACTGCACAATTAACTTTACACTGCTACACATTTTCCATGAAAAGGGACAAAAACAGAAAACTTTACAAATTTGACGTGAAATTTGGACAAACGCTAGTAGCAGCTGCCATCGCTGACAGCGCCTCAGCGAGAGTGAGCAATTATCTTGCCGGTAAAAACTTCTCAGGGATCTAAATGAATGTTTATTTCGAACGCATATATCGGGCGGTTTAAATCGAAGAAAAATATCGATTATTTAAACACACAATACATGGTGACATAAACAAACAATAAAATGGGTTATTATCAATTTGGCGACGTAAAAGGGATCGAAATATATTTCGGGTATTTTAACTTTTACGATCGGAAACCAAAATACACTGCAATTATTTTTCGGTATTGTAATACATATATGAGGGGATTTCAATTTAATACATATACGAGGGGATTACAATATATAGGAAATGCAAATGCTACAACTT
Source organism: Diabrotica balteata (assembly GCA_918026665.1). Classification (NCBI taxonomy): domain Eukaryota; kingdom Metazoa; phylum Arthropoda; class Insecta; order Coleoptera; family Chrysomelidae; genus Diabrotica; species Diabrotica balteata. The sequence continues at coordinate 131,548,602 of OU898276.1, forward strand.
ACGTTTTTTTCTGGGTGGTTTATATAAATGATCCTTGTCGTAGTTTTAGCACACTGATTTCTTCTATAATATAGCTTACCTAATTCTATTCTTTCTTCAATATAGTATCCCATGTTTGTAAGTCGTTACAATAATATCTCTGATTAATCAGTCGTTGACAAATCTCAAATCAAAGGTCACCTGGTAAACACCAAAGAAGACAGTTAGGATTTATTATCTTTAAAAAAAAATTATATAAAAAGTGATATTTTTACAACAAGAACAAAATATCTTTAACACAGTGGCGTGTTGATATCGATTTGCAGGTTGATTGAAATATTGTATTGAAGTTACTAAGAACATTTAATTAGTTCATTTGGTAAACGTTTCTGTTTTACTTGTTATTACTGCTATTTAACAAATAAATTAGTTAAATTTCCATTTAGAGGTGGAATGGGAACAAGAGAGGCATTGTGTGCATTGTCGGTACTAGTACAAAAATGAAGGGGATATAATAAAAACGTATTCATATATTATATAGATTTTTAAAAGTCATTTGACAGAGTTTAAGATGGTAAACTCATACATGCATTGAAACACATAGGTACACCTAGATCCCAAGGATATTAATTTAATTAAAAATCTATACTACAATCAAAGAGCGGGCGTACGTATAGAAGATACTGATACAAACCAAGTAGAACTTCAAAGAGGAGTCAAACAGGGATATGTGCGGTCTGTTTAATTATTTAATGTGTATGCCCAACTAATATTTCAGGAGACACTATGTAAAACTATGTTTACACTAGGTAAAACAATTGGAGGCATTCAACATGAGGCTATGTAACCGTATACATGGCAGAAATCTTATGAATACAATTAAAATAAGAAAAACATCGTATCTAAGCCACCTATTTCGAAACGATAAATACTCTCTTTTAATCGTCATTATGCAAGGAAGAGTAGAGAAAAGAAAAGGCTTGGGAAGAAATCTTGGCTAAAGAATATCAGAGATTGGATTAACCTCTATGTTAAACAGATATTTCACGTTGCAAAAGATAGGGTAGCGTTTAAAGAAGTAATCGCCAACATTCGAAGAAGAAGAAGAAAAATTATAAGTCACTGATTAATCGCAACAAGCCTTATTTTTAGTTATTAAAAGCATTCGTGACATTAGCCCACTATGTTAAGATTTTTCCGTAAAGCATTAAATAAGATTGGGATTGCCTGATAATGATATCAAAACACATTGAGCTACTTTTATAAGAATAAACAATTAATTATGCTTATCAACAGATATTCAGTTCTTTGACGCACAAATATCACAACTAAGAATTATTATGCAGCTGATCTGTAAAATGCGATTATCGAAAACTGTTGAGTTTTAAATTTATTAACAGGTACATATTTTTTTTGCTGGAATAATATATCTTTAATATTTTTTTACCCAAATAGCGCTAACTTGATTAGCTAAATAGTTAAGCGCAAATGTCTGCCACACATGTGGTATATATGGCACTCTCTATCAGCTACATCAAAGTACGCATCAAATTATAATTCCCTCTACTCAAAAACATTTACTTAAAAATTTCAACTTTAACACGCTGCATCCTTTAATATCAACATTTTATTAAAGCAAGTTGGCTGAAATCCTATTATTTTAAAGTGTTAGAAACTACTGTTTCTTTTTGTACAATTACTTAAGGACCACCCTGTATAAATAGTGAACTAAGAAAGTCACTGTTTTGTATTGGATTGCCGTAGTTTTGATATAAATTAAATCCGTTCGATTTTTGTGGACTGTATATTTTTCTAACTTACAAATAATACTGTATCCTAACTAACAAATCAAAAAGAACTCTAAAATCTAAACTGTCTGTTTACGTCGCCATCGTGGATCTCTCTCGGTCGTCGTTGACACTTGCTCACGAGTCGGCGCGTGGATGCCGCGCACAGAGTCGGCCTTGCTACACTGTTCATGCCGCCCCCCTTGAAAGGCTGAAGTAACACATGCCTTTCAACAGACTAAACTTGTGTCAGTAACTATATAACCGGACGAGCTAATTGTCACTAATCGGTTAAAACACATAATTTCGCGCATGCTCTTTTGAATGTACCATGAGCAGTACGAACACACACAACGCGCACTATCCCGTCGCTGCCCGGATATACATCGACTACTCTTCCTAGTTCCCATTTCATTGGAGGAAGTTTGTCATCTTTAAGAATAACCATCGAGCCGTTTTGGATGTTAGGACTTGCTGCTTTCCATTTTGTACGTTGCTGAAGAGATGACAAGTATTCTCGCGACCATCTAGCCCAAAAATGTTGAATAACTTGCGTAAGGTGATGATATCGCTTGAGTTTGTTTGCATGGACATCTGTGAGATCCTCTTGTGGTACAGCCATTAATGAATCTCCAATTAAAAAATGTCCTGGCGTGAGTACACCAAGGTCAAGTGAATCATTGGATAATGGTAAGAGAGGTCGTGAATTTAAACATGATTCAACCTGTGTCAGAAGAGTATACATCTCATCATATGTGTATTTGTTTTCCCCCAATACCCTTTTTAAATGATATTTTACAGACTTAATAGTTGATTCCCATACCCCGCCAAAATGAGGAGAGTGGGGAGGTATGAATTTCCAATTAATTTGGTGATCAGTAAAATACTCAAGAAACTTTGACTTGATATTTGAATCACTTATAAATGAGTATAGTTCCTTCAAATGATTGTTTGCTCCCACAAAATTTGTAGCATTGTCTGAATACAAGTTTTGACAGAGACCCCTTCTAGCAACAAAACGTTTGAAACAATTTAAGAATGACTCTGTAGTTAACTCATAAACCAATTCAATATGAGTTGCCCTAGTTGCAAAGCAAGTGAATATACAAATGTAACTCTTAACAATTTTACAATTTCTTAAGTTGCTCGTTTTTAACTGAAAAGGACCCCCATAATCAATACCGCAATTAAGGAAAGGTCTGGATGCTACTACTCGTGATCTGGGTAGTTGACCCATTAGATTATTTATCGTAACTGGCCTTGCCCTAAAACATGTTATGCACTTGTGCAGAATATGTCTGATTGTATTACGCCCTGAAAGAACCCAAAATTTTAGCCGTAAAATAGATAATAAAGCTTGTTGTCCCATATGTAAATGTTTAAGATGATATGAAGTAACGATAAGCCGTGTAAGCACATGATTTTTTGGTAAGATAATTGGATGCTTTTGTGAAAATGGTAAATCTGAATTTTGTAAACGTCCACCAACTCTTAAAATACCTTCTGAATCTAAAAAAGGGTTTAATGAGATGAGACTGCTTGTCTTACATAATGAGCCTAATCCTTTTATTGTCGAAATGTCTGAACCAAATGTTTCCAATTGAGCCATTTTGATTAGAATTCTTAGTGCGCCCTCCCTTTCATCAACAGTAAGTATACCCCATTTATGTTCACTTATTGGCAATCTACAATTATTTATAAATCGCAGAATGTAAGCTGTGGTTTTTTGTAACTTGTTAAGATTTGAAAATCTATCCCAAATTGTATGCAATGTTGTGACAATTAATGAAAATTTAACCGGCCTTCTATCTGGCACTTCCAAATTACTTAAGTCATTCATATTAAAATAAGGCCATTTCTCCTTATCTTCCATTAGCCATTTTGGACCATTCCACCAAAGTGAAGAATCGTTGAGTAATTTTGGTTCCATCCCCTAGATATGATGTCGGCTGGATTTTCTTTGGAATTGACGTGATGCCACTCATATGTTTTGGTCAAGTTTTGAATCTCTGAAACCCGATGTGACACAAATGTTTTCCATTTTGAAGCCTCGCCCTTGATCCAATGTAATGTGATTGTCGAATCTGTCCAAAAATGCACTTTATTAAATCTTATGTCCATTGTATGTATAACTTCCCTGGCAAGTTTTGCGCTGAGTAACGCCCCACATAACTCTAATCTTGGTAATGAAATTGTCTTTAACGGAGCTACTCTTGATTTAGCACATAGTAGATGCACATGATATAACCCATCGTGACTCATTGACCGTACATAAATTGCTACCCCATATGCAACTTCTGATGCATCGCTGAAGCAGTGAAGTTCAATGTCTTTTGATTGTAAGCATAACACATGTCTTGGAATTTGTGTTTGGTGTAAATCTGAAATTGTTTCCTTAAATTTGTTCCAAGCGGTGTGAAGATCCTGAGGTAATGACTCATTCCAATCCAATTTGAGCTTCCATAATGATTGCATAATTACCTTAGCTGTGATTATGACTGGTCCCACAAGACCCAAAGGGTCAAATATTTGAGAAATCATTGATAATACTGACCTTTTGGTTGTCTGAGATTGTATATTGAAATTAATATTGTACTGCAAGATGTCCGATTGAGTATTCCAGTACAACCCCAAAGTTTTACTAGTAATGTCTTCAGATAAATAATGCTCAACTTGTTGATTATTTTGTAAGTCCCCTTCAAATACTTCTGGTTTATTTGAAACCCATTTTCTGAGCTGAAAGCCTGCTGAGCTCAAGATGGAACTGATGTCCTGTTTTAACTTCCTAACCTCTTCAATTGTGTCCCCCCCTGATAATAGATCATCTGCATAAAAATCCCTCAAAATAGTTTGGCAAGCTTCTTGTAAATTTGACATTTGTTCATATGCTGCTTGTTGTATACATCTTATTGCGAGAAAGGCTGATGGTGCTAAACCATATGTTATTGTGTTTAATTTGTATGTGTTTATAGGTTGGTCCGATGAAAATCTCCAAAAAATTCTTTGTAAATCCCTTTGTTCTGAGGAAATGAGAACTTGCCGATACATCTTTTCAATATCAGAAGCAATGACAACTTTATGTTTTCTAAACCGTAGCAAGATGTGTAATAAATCCTCCTGAAGCCTTGGTCCCACCATTAATACATCATTCAATGACAAATTATTGTCTGTTTTAGCTGACCCATCGAAGACTACCCTAAGCTTGGTAGTAGTGGATGATGTTTTTAGTATCCCATGATGTGGTATATAATATTTTGGTGTATCTCCTTGTATCTGTACCTCCCTGTCATCTATTTTTGTCATGTGTCCTAATGCTAAATATTCTTCCATGAATTTGTGATACTGCTCTCTAAAACTAGAATTGTTGTCCAGTTTCTTCTCCAAGTTTAGAAATCTCTTCATTGCTGTGCTGTAAGAATCCCCCAGTTTTGTAATATCTTCCCTAACTGGTAATTGTACTATATAACGCCCATGTAAATCCTTAGTTGTGGTTGTGTTGAACAGTTCCTGGCAATATTTATCCTCTACTGATAAGGCCCTTTTATGTATGTCCAATTCTTCAATCTTCCAAAACTGTTCCATTTGTTCATTCAAGCTGAGTGCAGAAAAGTCACATGAAACCATACCCGAAAAATGTACCCCTTTGTCAATTGTTCTCACAGGCCCTGATACCAACCATCCCAATTTGGTTTTCTGAAGTATAGGTTTGTCTTTTCCCAGTCTTATTTGCCCTACACATAGTAATTGCCAAAATATAGATGAACCTAACAATAATTCAACAGGTTTTGAAACTCCAAAAGAACTATCAGCTAACTTAATGTTTTTTGGTATGTCAATCATTTCTAAATTAAGATTAAAAGCTGGTAAATTATCAGATATCTTATCTATAACTAACATAAATGCACTTACTTTATAACTACATGTTTTCGATTGTATTATACCTTTCATGGCCCGTGTAATTTTTGTAATACCCTGATTGATACCTGCCACTGGAATGTCTACCTTTTCCGTTGGGATATTGAGTTTTTCTAACAATGATTTACAAATAAAGTTTGATTGAGACCCAGAATCTAACAAGGCTCTGCATTCATGAAAGTTCCCAAAGTTGTCTTGCATGTAAACTAATGCTGTTGAAAGCAGAATCTCTGTTTTTGTATGAATTGAGTTGGTATGATTGCATTTGCTAACTTGTACCCTATCCTCTATAGTTCTATAGTCCTTAGTCTTAACCTGTCCCAAATACACTGAGTGAGGTACCCCATCAATTGAATCATGTTGCCCCTTAAAATTTGTGTTTTGTCCCTGTAAGTGTACCTCATGTGCCTGAATATGTGTAACTTGCCCTTGCTTATTTGGTTCTAGTGTTTGAGAATGTGTAAATTGTCCCTGTGAATGTATACCCTGAGTTTGATTATGTGTCCATGGTATTGGTGGTTGTGAACCTTGAATGTAATGTGAATTTTGACCCTGTGGATGTGTTCTATCCTTGCCTTGTGTATTTCGTTCCCAATTGTGTTCATTGTGCCCTGATGAATGTGATGCATTTTGACCCTGTGAATGTATTCTATCTTTGCCTTGTGTGTTTCGTTCCCAGTTGTGTTCATTGTGCCCTGATGAATGTGAATCTAAATGTAGGAGTGTACTATGTTTCCTACCACAAATTTTGCAACCCCTCATTGTACAATTTTGAGCTGTATGACCTTCCCGTAAACAATTCCAACAACCCTTGACTTTATCAACTTCTGATCGTCTTACTGAGATGGATAATTTGTGAAATGATTTGCACCCATAAAGATAATGTGATTGCCCACAAAGATGACACTGTTTGTGTGACGTTAAAAATGTTTTTGAAAAAGGAGCCCTTTCATACTTACGTTTTGTTTCAGAGGATGACTTGGGTTTGTCTTTATCTTCTTCTGAGTTTTCTAGGCTGTGTACCTTTTGATCTAAGAATGATAAAAAATCTGTGATTTTGAGAAACTCATTAAGTGGCCCTATTTTTTGCCATTCCCTTTTTGTGTTTTTATCCAATTTTTTTTCTAATATACAAATTAAAATAACATCCCATTGTTCTACTGAATAACCCAATGTCTTTAATGCCTTTAAATCTTTTTTAATTGAAGTAGAGAATTTTTTTAATTCGTATGAGGTTTCATTATTTATATGTGGATATTCATTTAACTTATCAATGTGACTGCGTGCTATTAACTTTTTGCGTTCATATGTTTCACCTAATAAATGCCATGCAAAATTAAAATTTGTGTTTGTAGTTGGTAACTCATCCAATGCCCCAACTGCCCTATCAACTAATGATTTTTTCAAATAGTGTAGTTTGTCTACATCAGTTAATTCTGAATTATTGATTATTAAACTTGTAAACCCATCCCTAAACTCTAACCAGCCATGAAATGAACCGTTAAATGTTGGTACCTCTAAAGGAGGTAGTTTTACATTTTTTGATGAAGCTTTCCCTATGTCAAATTGTGTATCTGATTGATTTGAAACAGAGTCAATTTTATTCAAAAACCCTTCTGCTATGCCAATTAATTCAAAATATAAATCTTGAAAATCTAATCTTTCATTTAGCTGTGAATCAAAATCTAAGTCACTATCAATGCCCTCGCTAGATGCAAACTTTTCAATGTTTTCTTGTACAGTATCAAAATCTCTCCACCACTCTCTACATTTTTCAATTCTACCTGGTAGCTGTGATGCATTAGCATCTGAATAATTATTTAAAAATGTTTGAAATCGTGTCATTTGAGCCTTAATTGTGCTCCTCTTTTTTTTTAAATTTGTGAGTTCTGCCATAATTTTTATTGAATTTATTACCTTTTTATACTATCTATTACAAGTAATATATGACCCAGAGATGTTTTAATAACTTAATAATAAAGGAACAAAAAATTGACACAGACTGATCATGTAAATTTGTTTAAATAATAGGTATGGAAATGATTTGTTTAAAAAGGATACTGTGTACTCACGTGGTGTTTTTATGTATGTATGTAGATTGGTTTCTGGTTACCTTTGCCTCTTACCATAAATTGTACTTCTATAATTGTGTATGTGTGAATATCGACTTCTTCGATTCCCAATGTGTGATAATATATTCCCTTTATAACTTATAAAATGTGTTTTGCCGGAAAATGGCGCCCATTGTTTTATGTCTAATAATCCATTAATTCGTCTCGAAGACCATGTTTTGTATTGGATTGCCGTAGTTTTGATATAAATTAAATCCGTTCGATTTTTGTGGACTGTATATTTTTCTAACTTACAAATAATACTGTATCCTAACTAACAAATCAAAAAGAACTCTAAAATCTAAACTGTCTGTTTACGTCGCCATCGTGGATCTCTCTCGGTCGTCGTTGACACTTGCTCACGAGTCGGCGCGTGGATGCCGCGCACAGAGTCGGCCTTGCTACACTGTTCAGTCACTGTGCTGTATTTATGTCCATGGTAGATAATAGAAGCTAATAGATAATGACAGCTTTGAAAATAAACATAAGGATATTTAACCATAAAAAGTAAGAACAATTAGATCACCCGTATATAGATAACAATTATTCGACAAATTAAAAAAGTACAGGTGTTTCCATCAAAATAATATGAATTGTACGAATGGAATTTTTCAACCATTTTCATGTTTCGTAAAACAATTAAATGTGTACATATTATGACGCACATGGTAATATTTAAATAATTTATAAAATTGCGATATTATTTTAATTGGGTAACAAAACTTTTAAGTGCTCGTACGTATGTTAACTATTGCATTTTTTGGGCGATAACCTTTTACATTAAAGACGAAAACAATTGCTTTTATCTAATACAAATATAAATATAATTTCTTAGAGGGGGCATTCAACTTTTTTCTTTTTCTCAGACTATTAGAAAATATTAGAATAATCTAATAATTTATCGGATAGTGCCATTGTCGTCTTATTTTAAATTTCTATATTTTTCTTAGTACCTATAAACTGACAAGAAAATCTTAAGTTTTTTTATTTTCAGTTTTACACCATTTGTGATATTTTACTAGGTAGCAATAATTATTACTCATTAAGCAATTCCGGTTGCTGTAAAGTTCATGTAATACCTCTTTAACCTCCTCCTTAACCTTCTCCAAAAATATGAATGGAAAATTCTTACGTATTATCTATTAGATGTTTACTGTCATATTTAGTACTAATTGATACCACAGACATTTTATATAAACCGGTCGTACTGAAGGCTTTTGAATTATTGGACATCTTTCATTTATTCATAATACCCCTTCCATAATTCTAGAACACTGTACCAGTTTGTAGAGTGCTATATAGTTGATTGGTACCATATGTTTTATGAGTCACTTGATAGTACCCAAAAAGTTTTTACCGTCTACGATATAGTGCATCGCAGTCATGCAAGCTATGTTTGACTTCTTCAGGTTCTCTGTTGCAGAGTCTGCAGTTTAAGCGTCCTATTTTATCTAGATGTATTTTTACTGAATTATGTCCAGTAAAGAAGCCTCTTATAATTCTCAGCTGATTCCTGCTTGTTCTCCGCAGTACTTCAGCACTTTTAGCGCTTTTCCATCCAATATACATTTTGCCATATGTTTGACCGGGAATACTTTCGTAATGATAGTTATGTTGTGTTCGGATCCAGGCTTTTTCCGGTTACAGACCATACTTTTTGACACCCCTACGGCTGACCCCGGGGCTGAAGTATATTGTAGCTGATCCTCTTCTGGAAAGTTCATCAGCTCTTTCATTTCCAAGTGTTCTTCAAAGTAATTACTATTTAAATGGGAATAAGCCACAATTACAGGTTAAAGTACGTTTATTGACGTTTCAATTTCTACTTCGGAAATGCCACCAGAAAATAGCTTCAGAACAATATGTACTCTTCAATGATATGGAACCCTTACTAATGTGACAATGCTATGTTCTACCAGTCTGTCGTATTTTCTTGGTATTCACACTTTAGCGTAGAGTCCACTTCAGACTTTATAAGATGTCCCATGTCCACTTGATTGAATGTACAGATATTGATCGGTTCGAAGTTCAAAAGAACTCATGTTAATTTCTATTGCATAATGTAATATCACATAAATCTCTGCTAATTTTTTTGCTGTATATTGCTTATACCACTGATGCATATGCTATTTTTTTCACGCCAGATTAGGATATGTACCATTTGGGCTTATTTAGGCTTAGATGAACAACATTTGAAGTCCATTGTGTGACTACATTTATACAGTCTAGTCTATAAGGATCACTCTTTGAGTGATCCTTAATTTATATTGGATTAACGGTCGTACTCCTTTTCTCAATATCTATTAATGTGATATTAAAAGTCTGAGGTGCGCCAAGTAATTAATTAGCTAATTAATTAATCAATTAAACTTATTTAAGTGATGCAATTATGATTCTATCACACTATTTAATTCTCTTATCTCAGGGTTATACTCGTGCTTCAATATCTATGCTTTACATATGATAGGTAAGGTCCAAAGAATACCGGAATAATAAAAAACATATATGATATAACATTATATATTGAAATAAAAATATATTAAAATAAAATTCACACTCAAATATCTTCAATAAAAGTATCTCAGAAAATGATTATCAAAATTGTGTTCTACGTACGTGAACCTTAAAAAATTAATGGTACATACAATATTAATTAAAATCTAAAATCAAAATTGTTGTTCTATATCTCCTGATCAAAATATTCCTATCTTTTCTAAAGAAATTGTAAAAATTATGTTGTAAATAAAAAAAACTGACGAATAGTAAAACTATCTCTCTGATGATGAGTTGTCCAAATCCTTGTTCCTTGTAGCCTACATTATCTATTCTGAGCAGTACCCTAGGTAATCAGCAATCTTACAACAAATTGTTGTGAGCCTATCGTCTTTAATGATCTCCTTCAAATGCACGTATCGTTCAAATTATGCTAGCCTCTTCTTTTCTCAATAAACTAAATCTCTCGTTCTGGCCTGAACAGTGACTCTTGGAATATAAGTAGAAAAATATAACTTACAATATCTTACTGGATCAGCTTCTGTCAGATTCACTTACTCTTAGATATGTTGTACCATATCGAAAGCCTTTTCGTAATCGATGAACACCAAATAAACATTCTTACGTTCGTCGCTGCACTTTTGGAGTAGAACATTTAATACAAAAAGTATCTCACGGATAGCAAGCGCATTCCTAAATTCAAACTGAGTTTAATCTAGGTCTCTTACACAATGACTTCTTATTCTTCTATGAAAATTTTAGATTCATTAATCTTCTTCCTTCTATCTTTTTGCCCGATGATTCTTCGGAATTGCTATAAAAACAGACTTGAGTCATTTCTCAGGTATTTCACCAGTAGTATATTATACGTCATTAAAAAGCTGAACTAGAGCACTGATGTGGTCCTCTTGTATCATTTTAAGACTAATGTTATACTTAGTCTTAATATATTATTAGTATATTAAAGTCTACTTTCTTTTAGCGTAATCCCATTTTTTACCATTTCCATCGTTTCCTTCTCAAAATGAAAATAATGAAACGAAGAACAACAAATGCAAAAATCGATAAAAGTAAATTAAGGATCCACTCATAAGGCAACGCCTGGTAGATGAAATGAGCAACGGATTAACGAATGTTAAAGAACAAATTCTGCAAAATACTGAGACGGATAAAAAATGGTTAATAATAAAGACAGAAATAGATAAAAGAAATTATTCTAATACTAACCTGATATAAAAAGAAGCAATGTATGACGGAAGAAATTTTAGATTTAATGGAAGAAAGACTTCAATATAAAAACAAAGATAATCAGATGTACAAAAAGTGGATAAACAAATAAAATACATAATTAAGAATGCGAAAGAATAATGGTTAAAAGAACAGTGCGCATAAATAGAAAAATACCAGAAAAGACATGATAGTTTTAACACACATAAAGAAATTAAAGAAATAACTAAAAAAAAATGGAACAAGAAAACCGGGAATACTGAAAGATGCAAATGGGAAACTTTTGTTGAATACTACCGACAAATTAAAGAGATTAGACAGAATACATCAATGAACTGAGTTGATAGAGATAGAAGTGGAGGAGGATATGGTTTTAAAGATAATCAAAGAGAAAATTAAAATGGCATTAAAAACAGCAAAAATAATAAAGCAGTAGGTCCAGACCAAATCCCTATAGAAAGCTTAAAATGCATAAATGATGAAATCTTAGACAATATAGTAGACTTATTTAACTCAGTATACAAAACAGGGCACATACCGAAACAATGGTTACTCCTTACCTTTTGTGCTATGCCTAAAAATACAAACGCTAAATATTGCACTGAATACAGAACAATATTACTAATAAGTCACATTCTCAAATTATTCTTGAAAATAATACATAGTCGTATAAATAAAAAACTGGAAGAAGGAATAGATGATAGTCAGTTTGGGTTCAGAAACGGACTAGGAACCAGAGAAGTGTTATTTGCTTTGAATGTGTTAGCTCAAAGATGCATGGATATGAATGTTAATGTGCATGTTTGTTACGTTGATTTTGAAAAAGCACTTGACAAAGTTAGACATGAAAAATTAGTCCAAATTCTAAAGACAAAAAACATAGACCATAGGGACTTACGAATAGTAACAAACCTCTACTGGAATCAAAGAGCACAAATTGTAATAGATAACGAACCCAGTCCAAAAATTGAAATCAGGGGAGCAGTTAGACAGGGATGTATTATGTCCCCATTACTATTTAATGTATTAAGTAAGCCATTTTTGAAGAAGCATTACCATCTCAAAGTGAAGGAATAATAATTAACGGAAGATCTATTAACAACATAAGATATACAGTTGACACCGTGATTATGACAAGCTCCGCTGAACAACTCCAATTACTACTAAACAAAAGAAACAGTTTCTGTGAAAAATATGGACTAAAAATGAATATAAAAAAGACCAAATACATGATAATAACAAAGAAAATAAATATACCAACAAACATACATTTGGGAAATGTACTGATAGAAAGGGTTTATAAATACAAATACTTAGGAACCTGGATTTCAGATGTAATGTACCTACCTACTCACATGTAAGATAATTAAAGTATCTATGTATTTCTATATAGTTTTTAGTCACCTGGTATATGTTATTTACAATTATGAAAAGTTCTCATGTATAATCACTAATAATTATTTGCTGTTAGAAATCAGAATCAATACTCTTCATAAATATTTTCCTATTTAGAATAAATAAGTTTCGCTAGTTTATTCGCCTAATACTTCGTATCTATGGAATAATAATAATTTATTTCTCTTATTTCTTTGTTCGATAAGCTATCCGTATTTGCTATTTTAATATTAATATTTGAGTCCAATCTCTTGTACTCAAATCCATCCAGAAACATCGTGAAATAATTGTAGATAACAGAACTTATAAATTCATAGTTTTAAGAAATAACAGGCAGTGTAATTTTCATCCTCTAATATAATAAATTCATACATGTCAATATATTCTGTTTAATTCCAAAACAAAGAGTTAGTCCGGAGAAGAAATAAACGCATAGTATTCCATAACAAAATTTGGTGTCAGAAGTGGGATATTAGTAGCAGAGTTCCTCTGATTGCTGATAGAAGGAGAGCTGAGGAATTTTTGAATTGACTTGTTTCCTTCGAGGAATCATTCAAAAAAACTGTCAGTGTGGAAAAATCGCCACTACAACTAATTACATTGGGGTCCAGTACATCCAGTTCGAAATCCAGTTCCAGTCATAACCCAATTGTAGTTCCATCGGAAGTAGAGGTGAACCCGTGGAATAATAGACTATGCGACCAACAACAATATTCTACTTGTAAGTACATTCTATCTTAAATTCTGTCTCATATTTTAAAAATCTTGTAAACGTATGTCTACTTTATATCCTGATATAAGTAACTTATTTGACGAACAAATACCTTCTCCCGACTCAAATTCTCTTTCAAATTCTTCTACTTCTAATTCAAATAAAATGTCAGTATCAATTGAAATAGCTGAAAAACTTCTCATTAGATTTGATGGTACAAAATCAAAATTATACGAATTCATAGACAATTGTGATAAAGCATACAATTTAGTAAATCCGCAATCCAAACCCATCTTATTAGCCATTATAGAAACTAAATTAACCGATAAAGCTAGGGCCATAACTAGAAACAGAACATTTGACGAATGGAAAGATTTAAAAGACTTCTTATTAGATGCTTATTCTGAACGCCGAACTGAAGGTCAGTGGCAATTGGAATTACATTCCTTACGTCAGATGCCCAGTGAAAATGTAATGTCATTTGCAAATAAAGTTGAAAATTGCTATATAAAATTAATAAATACACTTGATCCAGACTTATCTCCAGATGCAAGAAATGCATGTACTAAACTCTTAAAAACTCAAGCACTAAATGTCTTTATTAGAGGATTAAACAAAGACCTCTCTATTTTAATCAAAGCCCGAAATCCAGATTCCTTAGAAAGAGCTGTTGCTATAGCAATTGCCGAAGAACAAGAACAGTTATCAAGACAAGAAATTTTCAGACCATTCTGTAATATTTGCAAACGAAATAACCATTCCTCAAATAACTGTCGATATAAAAACAATTCAGATAGAAATGTTAGACATCTTCAAAATTCTAGTTTTCAAAACCCAAAATATCTTAATTCAAATCTTCAAAGGTCAAATTCTCAAAATCAAAATTATAAACCTTCAAATTCAAATTCCAATTCTGATTTTCCTCCAAACTTAAGAAAAGAAAATACCAACACTTCCCAACGTTTTTGCAGATACTGCAAAAAACCAGGTCACGTTATAGAAGAATGTAGAAAACGCGAATTTAACAATAAAAACAAAAATCCAACAAATTCTTTAAACTTCCAGAATCCTCGACAACCAACGGTCGATTCTCGAGGAGTTCGTTCAGTTCAGGCCGTATCACAACCATCAACTTCTCAGTCACTTCCTATGTAGATTTACCCTTAGTAAATAATTCTAATCCATCCTCTTGCAAGTTTCTAATCGATACAGGCGCAGATATTTCTTTAATTAAATATTCAAAAATACTAAACATTCCAAAAATTTATTCTAAGTCTATTACTCTACGAGGCATTGATAAAAATGTCTTAAATCCAAATAAAACTATATGTAGTTGTAACGTAAATTTCAAGATAAAAGATTTTGTCCAAACTCATGTTTTCTATGTCGTAGAAGACGATTTTCCTCTTCATTTCGACGGTATATTAGGTAGCGATTTTTTTGAAATAAATAAATGCCAAATTGATTATAAAGAAAATAAATTAAACTTTAAAAATTGTTCTATTCCAATTGAATATATAAAATCTCCATTAAACAATGACAATGACGAATTTCTGAGAGATCAAAATATCGAGACAAGTTCTAATATCGATGAAATATTTCCTTATGATGCTAAATCCATAGAGGATCATTCTTATTTAGAAACCAATGATATCCAAATAACCTTAAGTAGTGAAGAACTACTATCCAATCCAATTCAATCTAAATCTAACTCTAAATCCAAAGAAAATTCAAGTCCAAAATGTGTAAAATCCACTGAGATATGCACAAATAAAACTTGTAACTCTTCACGAAATCATAAATCAAAATCCTGTTCAGAAGAAAAATCCTGTTCAGACGATCTTATACTAAATCAAAACTCTAATTCTAACTCAAGAAGTAATAAAACTATTCTATCCGCAAGAACTGAAACAATTGTTCAAATTAAAGTAATAAATAATGAATTAAGCGAAGGATTATGTCCCGAACGCGAAATCTTTAAAGGTGTATTTTTATGTCCTAGTGTTGTTAAAGTAAAAAATGATTTCTTTTTAACCTCAATCGTAAACACTACTGAAACGGATGTTGAATTAAACGATATTCAAGTAGCAATAGAAAAAATTCCAAATTTACAAAACAATGCAAATATACGAAAAATGTCTTCTTATAAAGATAATACGAATTCTAACAGAATTGCTAAATTAAAAAATGCCTTGAGAACAGATCATTTAAATAGTGAAGAAAAATCATCTTTAATTTCTATTTGCAAGGAGTACAATCATATCTTTTATCTGGAAGGAGATCAACTTACCAGTACAAATGCCATAACTTGCAAAATTCCTTTAAATTCTAATGTACCTATTAGCACTAAATCATACAGGTATCCTGAAGTACACAAACATGAAGTCGAAACTCAAATAAAAGGTATGCTAGATCAAGGTATTATCGAAGAATCAACTTCGCCATGGAATTCGCCCCTTTGGGTTGTGCCAAAAAAGGCCGATGCTTCAGCAAAGAAGAAATGGCGAATTGTTATAGACTATCGACGACTAAATGATATTACTATAGGAGATTCATTTCCACTTCCGAATATAGTCGATATATTAGACCAATTGGGTCATTCAAAATATTTTTCAACAATAGATTTAACATCAGGATTTCACCAGATCAAAATGGATCCTGAGGATTCTCCAAAGACTGCTTTCTCAACTCCGTCTGGACATTATCAATATTCACGAATGCCATTTGGATTAAAAAATGCTCCCAGTATTTTTCAAAGGCTAATGAATACTGTCCTCTCAGGAATACAAAATTACAGATGTTTTGTCTATCTCGACGATATAGTCATTCATGCCGATACATTAGAAAATCATAATAAAAGATTAAAAGAAGTATTCGAAAAATTGTCTACATTCAACTTAAAAATACAACCAGATAAGTGCGAATTTTTTCGTCGCGAAGTAATGTATTTAGGACATTTAATAACTGAATTTGGTGTCAAACCGGACGAAAAAAAGGTATGTGCTGTTACAGATTTTCCTATACCCAGAACACAAAAAGATATTAAGAGCTTTTTGGGTCTCACTGGTTATTATAGACGCTTTATAAAAAATTTCAGTGCTTTAACACAACCTTTAACAAAACTGCTGAGGAAAAATGTTGAATTTAATTGGACAAGCATTCAACAACAGTCATTTGAGAACCTGAAATCAATACTTTGTTCAGAACCAATACTTCAGTATCCAGATTTTACCAAACCCTTTGTCTTAACAACGGATGCTAGTAATTATGCAATAGGGTCCATACTTTCTCAAGGTAAAGTACCAGATGATTTACCTATTGCTTATGCTAGTCGTACCTTGAATAAAGCGGAATCAAACTATAGCACAACAGAAAAAGAATTACTTGCAATTGTATGGAGTGTTAAACACTTTAGACCATATTTGTACGGAAATAAATTTTTCATTTATACGGATCATAAACCACTCACATGGCTATTTAATGTAAAAGATCCCGGATCAAGACTCGTTAGGTGGAGATTAGCATTAGAAGAATATAGCTATGAAATTATTTATAAACCAGGTAAATTAAATCAAAATGCTGATTGTTTAAGTCGTCCTCCTTTAACCATATCTGAAACAAATATTTGCGAAGAAAACAAAAACCCGGCAACAATCACCTTACAAATAAACAAAATGAGTAAAGAAAATAATGACACTTATTCACAGTTCTTATCTAAATCCGAAACTATATTAATAACAAATGATAATATAAAAGAAACAAATGAAAAGATTACATCATTTTCACAAAATTTAGCATTGTTTGTTTCCGTAGATTTAAATTTTAATGAGATCGTTCAGAAACAAATAAATAAACAATTCAGTCATATAGAAAAATTGAAAGCCAAAAATCCAAGACTAAATGACATTATATATATTTCTGATCAAAATAAAAACTTTTATTACATATTTATAAAAAATAATTATTGGGACAATACCTCTTATGAAGATATATTTAATTCCCTAATAAAATTAAGAGACTGGTTATTAAACGATAAAATATTAAAAATTTGCCTACCCAGAATAACTTTTAGCTACGATAAATTAAGTTGGGGAAAAATTAGATCTATGATTAGATTTATTTTTAGAAAAACTGATATATCTATTATCATTTATCATGATATACTAATAAATCCTGAACCTGAGGAAATAACTACAATATTACAAGAGAATCACACTAGTCCTACGGCTGGACACTCTGGTTTTCATCGGACATACAATCGTATAAAAAACCATTTCAAATGGAATAATATGAAAAATGATATTAAAAACTTTATAAAAACCTGTGAATCTTGTCAGAAAAATAAACTCGTTAGAAAAAAATTCGTAAAGCCCATGGAGATAACAACAACAAGCTCAAATCCATTAGAAAAAATATTTTTAGATATAGTAGGTCCTTTACCTTTAACCGAGTCAGGTAATAAGTTCATATTAACATTACAAGATGACTTAACAAAATTTTCTCAAGCTTACGCAATTCCGAATCATGAAACCAAGACTATCGCTGAAAATCTGGTTCGTGGATTTATTTGCAAGTTTGGAAAACCCGATATAATAGTTACTGATCAAGGCCGAGATTTTACTTCCAAATTATTTTCTCAAATCGCCAAGCTTTTTAAAATCAGACATATAAATTGTACTGCTTATCATCCAGAATCAAATGCTGCATTAGAAAGGAGTCACGCTACTTTAGCAGACTACCTTAAACATTATATTAAAGCTGATCAATCCGATTGGGACGAATGGCTAGATTTTGCTATGTTTTCATATAATACAACTAATCATACTTCAACCAAATTCACACCATATGAACTAATATTTGGATATACACCTAATCTACCTAGCAGTATAATACGACCAGTAGAACTCAAATATACATATGAAGATTATTTAGATAATTTAACACTTAAACTTAGAAAATCTCATGAGTTAGCAAAAACGAATCTATTAGAATCTAAAGTAGTCAGTAAAAAATATTATGACCAAAAGATTAATGACACCGTTTTCTTAGAAGGACAATTAGTATATCTCCAAAATGAGCAAACAAAGAAGGGTCAAACCAAAAAACTTACACAAAATTATAATGGACCTTATAAAATTCTAGAGATAAATTCTCCTGTCAATTGCACAATTTTAGTAAATAAAAAACCAATAAAAGTTCACATGAATAGATTGAAACATGCTTTTGTTTCAGGTATGCAATAATATGGCTGACAAATAGTGAACAAATTCACAAGAAATATACCAATACTCCTATCAACAAATCACCTGGAATCTATTACGAACACATAAAAAATGTTCAATTTATTGAAACTCATTGGAACATATTAAGTCATATTCCTTTACAACCTTTTACAGACAAATTAAATTTTGTAGATCTCACCTATCAAAAAACATTAAGACTGTGTCAAAACAAACCAGTTCTTATTGAATTACGATTATGTGATACTTCACTAAAACTCTTAGGACAAATCATACCTAGACTCTTTCAAGATGAACAAACTTTAAAAAACATAATTCTGCATGAACATTTTAGACCAAAACGCGCTCTATTTAATGCAATTGGATCTGTTTTCAGGACCTTATTCGGTACCTTAGACAGTGATGATGCTGAAAATTTCAATAATGCTATTAACAAAGCTGAAAGTAACGAAAATCATCTTCTTGATTTACTAAAACAACAAATTCATGTAGTAAAAGCCACGATTGCAAATTTTAATAACTCTATTACAAATCTAGACCGAAACAAAGTGATTTTTGATAAAAATTTTGAATCAATTACCAATTACACAGATAAAATGAATAATAAATATTTTAATTTAGATTTAAAACAAAAATTGAAGAACATTTTACTTTACTAACTTTCTTTATAACAGAATTACAACAAGAATATTCTACTTTAATAAACGTTATTCTATTTGCAAGAAATAATAACCTTCATCCTTCTGTTATAACACCTGAGCAACTAATTCAAGAATTATCTAAAACGGTAACGCATTTACCTAGTACATCGACTTATCCATTTCCATTGACTATCGATTATGCTCATAAATTATTTCGATATCATTTTACTTAAATATATATATTTTGATAACAAGATTTTAATTACGGTTAGTATACCTTTGGTTAGTAATACTCCTTATTCTCTTTTTAAACTAATATCTCTTCCTATAATTCATCCAACATTAAAGAGACTTACCTTTATTCTTCCATCTGTCAAATATCTTGTTCTTTCAGAAAATAGAAACATTTATGTTACTATTGATACATTAGAAGACTGTTATTCATTAGATGAAGAAAAACTTATTTGCAAAAATCCTGATACTTTCCGATTTACACACACTAATCCAATTTGTGAAACTGAATTGTTAACTTCAATAACAAACATACCATCTAGTTGCGATACTCGTATAATTCAAACAGAATATGAAATTTGGCATAAATTAAACAAACCAAATTCTTGGATATATGTTTTACCCAAACCAACAGATTTAACTTTAAGCTGTCAGACTAGTACGCCAATATCTATTGTTCTTTCAAACACAGGTATTTTTTCTACTTCGAATAATTGCAAAACTTACACGGATCAACTATTTTGATATCTGTCTCAAATCCAAAAAGAAAGTAATTTTCAGTCTATCATTCCAGATTTATCCCTTCCAGAAGTCTGTTGTGATGATATTAAGATAAATAATGAATCCAAATTACACCTTGTTCCCTTACAATTAAATAATCTCGATCGAGATGCATTAAATTTAGCAAGCCATAAACTAGATAATTTAGAGAAAATGACCTCAGAAACAAATATTAATTTTTCAGACACAATAAAAAATAGTTCTTATTTCACTTATGCAATCTTATTTTTGATAAAATGTATGTTACTTTATATTTTATACAGGATAATTAAATATTTTTACCGACGATTTCGTAGAAATCCGTCACATAGTTGTCAACAAATTACAAATTGTTTAACACTAAATATATGTCAAAGTAAACGAAAACATGTACATGAGACAGATTTAAGTATAGATTGTAAACATAATAAAGACAATAATTATAGTGAATCCAAAAAGTGTGAAGAGACTAGTTTCACAGAGACTACACCGATAAGACGAAGTGAGAGACTATCGAGACTAAAAGAAACTATTTAAATGTGTTAAAATAAAATAATAATGTATACAAATGTTTTATACCATTTAAATGAAAATTCATTTTACAATTATTTTCATTCTTACAAAAGGAGGTGTAATGTACCTACCTACTCACATGTAAGATAATTAAAGTATCTATGTATTTCTATATAGTTTTTAGTCACCTGGTATATGTTATTTACAATTATGAAAAGTTCTCATGTATAATCACTAATAATTATTTGCTGTTAGAAATCAGAATCAATACTCTTCATAAATATTTTCCTATTTAGAATAAATAAGTTTCGCTAGTTTATTCGCCTAATACTTCGTATCTATGGAATAATAATAATTTATTTCTCTTATTTCTTTGTTCGATAAGCTATCCGTATTTGCTATTTTAATATTAATATTTGAGTCCAATCTCTTGTACTCAAATCCATCCAGAAACATCGTGAAATAATTGTAGATAACAGAACTTATAAATTCATAGTTTTAAGAAATAACAGGCAGTGTAATTTTCATCCTCTAATATAATAAATTTATACATGTCAATATATTCTGTTTAATTCCAAAACAAAGAGTTAGTCCGGAGAAGAAATAAACGCATAGTATTCCATAACACAGACAATAATGATCAAACAACCGAAATAAGAGCCAGGATAGAAATAACAAGAAATGCGTTTGTAAAAATAAAAACAATTATTGCGAGATGAGCAAAGAATGCGAAATAATAAATACAATAAAAATAAAAAACCCACAAGGAATCTACGTTCCTGTAGTTGGCTGTATACCATATATTAAAAAATTTATTAAAAATCCTTTGTAAAAGGTATATATTTAGTATAATATATACCTTTTACAAAGGATTTTTATTAAATTTTTTAAAAATAAAAAAGTTACAATATCTGGGACACGTAATGAGCGGACAGCGATATAAACTGCTAAGGCTGATAATACAGGGAAAGATAAGAGGAGGAAGGAGTATAGGAAGAAGATGAGTGTCATGATTGAAGAATTTAAGAGACTGGTTTAAATGCAGTTCTATAGAACTCTTCAGAGCAGCAATAGATAGAGTAAAGATAGTGATGATGATATCCAACATCCGATTGGGAGACGGCACCTAAAGAAGAAGATCGTTTTCCTCGCACTTTCTTAAAGTAAATTCTACTATCTTGTTTTTAAATTTTTTTTGAATTACAATAAATATTATTTTTCTTCAATCTATTTTTTTTATGATAACATACATACAATGAGCCACTGTGATACATACCTTCATGATGTTTTGGCGAAGGCACAGCTAGTGACATCCCTTAAAGCTTCATTTAGTTTTATACCTACTTTTTAAATAATCCGATAAAGGACAGCTAAGTAAAAGAACCATTTATGTTGGACCCTTTTCGCAGACCACCATGAAAGTAATAAATCTGTCTTTATTTATTGCTGTTATAGCGAATGTTTGGGAGACGCATTTTTTCTCTATACATGAGAACGATCACGTAAGCTCATGTTTTGAAACTATATGGCTTTTTTACAGCTTGTGCTATTTTTTCAAAAAGATATTATCTTTAGTTACCTTTTTTTTTATTTTTTGTAAAAATATATTTACTATATATTTTCATATAACCGAATTTTTGAAAAATTTAACCAAGTAGGTAAATAGAAGGATCATTGGTCTCCGATATAGATTATTGATAATTTATTTAACAATCTTCACTACATAGACCAATCAAATTCGTGAAAAATAAACCTTTTTCGTCACAACTGTATACAAGTTTAACAGTTGAAATGTGTATTATGATATAATAGAAAAGAGTCCCATCTAGGGATTCATCAATTTTTTAGTGAAATTATTTTTAAATAAAAAATCAAAACGTAAACTCATTATTTTGCTCATAGCTTAATAACCTGTCTCTTTGGAGATTTGACTTCAAAAAGATACAGAAAATGAGATGCTGAATTTTTTTTATTGAGTTTAATGCGTGGACAACTAATGGTCATTGGCATGGTACAGTGAATTTTTACAGTCAGGTACCTAGTGTAGTGTGTGTGTAGGTGTAGAGTAATTGTCTTGATACTTAGCAAAGTCGACGTCATTGTCTTTGCTAAGAGACGCTAATTGTATCCGAACGTCTGCGGTCCCTCCGGTGAGTACCGATCGCACAAGGATAGAAATTATTTTCACTTATTAATTTTTAATAAACGAAAATTTCTTCACCCAGGTAAGATTCCAACTCACGACCTTTACGTTCAAAGGTAGGCGCTCTTACCACTGAGCCACAGAGAGGGTTGAGATGCTAAATTAAAATCGGATAAAAAACTAAAAAGTTATTGTAAAATGAACAATAAAATGGCTGGTTTTAAATAGTGTTAATAATTTTTTTATTGTTTATTAAAATTTATTTAAATGTACCCGAACTTGAGGGTTTTATCGTGTTTAAATTATGTGCAAGAGATGGGCCAGATCGGGTGAATAGTTTTTGCGCAATTGTAAGTTGATCATTTTTTGAAAAATGAGTTAACTTCTATTGCTGATAAGTTGACTAAATGGATCTCACTAATCCGGACTCATTTTCTTCTTTAAGACGTATACTAAAATATACTACTCTAAAATATTTAGAAAGCTGGTTAAAAGCTTTTAAAACCAAAAACATTTTCTAGGTAGGAGCCGAGATAGGCCTTTTTTATTACTTCTTTTTCATGTACTATGTCCTTTCAGAACGTTGGTTACCATCATAGCTGTCTTAATGTTATTCACTGCGACCCTAAATAGCATGCTTGTATCAACACCACACCAATCTCGCAAGTTCTTGAACCATGAGGTTATTCTTCGCCCTGGACTGCGTTTGCCTGCTATTTTTCCTTGCATAATATTTTGTAGCAACCTATATTTGGGACCTATCATTACATATCCGAAATACTCCAGCTTTCTCTGCTTGATGCTTTTTATGATCTCAGTATCTTGCTGAGACGTTCTAGTATTGCGAAGTTTCGAATTTTCTCCACCCAGGAAACTTTTAAAATTTTTCTATAGTACCACATTTCGAAAGCAAAGCACGTGGTGTTCGTGTGTATTAAGGCATAAAAAAAGTGCTTATTAAAAGCTTAAAACTTTATTTTAAAAAAGATCTGTTCGGAATTTAAATCATTCCATCATCAATTTGCTAAAATAGAGAGTAAAAAACCAATATTAAAAAACACGTAAGTTGAAATTTAAATGTATAAAAAAACACTACTTACATCAAGAGTTGTTAAAAACATTGTTTGGCCAGAGAAAAACACTAGGACATCAGTGATAAAAAATCCCCGTGGAATTTACCAAGATAAATGCAATCGACCTTTAACTTCAGTAATTAATAAAAAACTATAACTAGGGGCATTTAACATGTACACCAGGAGCTGGTGAAATTTTGTTGACTTACATTACCTAATGTAAGGTAATGTAAGTCAACAAAATTTCACCAGCTCCTGGTGGACATGTTAAATGCCCCCAGTTGTACCTTACATTAGGTAATGTAAGGTACAAAATTTCACCATGTTAAATACCCCCAATTGTAGTTTTTTATTAATTACTAAAGTTAAAGGTCTATTGCCTTTACCTTGGTAAATTCCACGAGGATTTTTTATTACTGATGTCCTTCTAGTGTTTTTCTGTGGCCAAACAATGTTTTTAATAACTTTTTATGTAAGTAGTAAATAACCAACGTGTTCTTTTTATACATTTAAACTGTCTTTTAGCAAACTGATGATGGAATGATTTAAATTCCGAAAAGATCTTCTTTACAATAACGTTTTAAGCTTTTAATAAGTATTTTTTTATACCTTGATACACACGAACACCACGTGCTTTGTATTCAACAGGTATACTAGCCACTCCTGGATATCTCCACTTCATGGTTTTGTTCCAGTTTCATTTTTAACATTTCGAAAGCCTCAAGGCGATTTAGACCGATTTTATTCACAGTCCAGGACGCGACACCATAAAGTAAGACCGAGAACACGTAGCAGCGAAGTAGGCGGATCCTCAATGCCAATTTTAGGTCTCTGTTACATAACACCTTGGATATCCTTCTAAAAGCAGCTCTAGCCTGCTCTATCCTAGATCTAGTTTCGCCGTGACTTTCTGCGTTACAATTTAATTGCTGTCCAAAGTAAACGATTTTATTACCGTTACGTTACGTTAATTAACAACATAAAGGGCTGAAATTAATCTTTTGAAAAGTTAAAGTTTTTAACAAAATTTTTACTAAACAAAATGAATAAAAATTGTTTAAACAGGGGTTTTGTAAACAAAGAGTATTTTACGTTCCGATTAGAATAAAAGGAGTGAGGGTAATCGACTGAAGTGCCAGACGCGCTCTTTAAAAAAACCAACAACAGTGTCAAAGTGGAGCGTTTGGTTAAAATGACATTATCTCGGGTTATACTGGACCAAACATGGGTACAACATTTATCGTTTTTTATTGCAAAATTATCTAAAACAAAGCAGATGTTCAAATCTTTTCTGGAGTAACTTTTTAATTGTTATTTATTTATTTAAAGTATAATTATATTAAATAAATGTTATTAATAAATTGTACTAAATTGTTATTCATTCTATGTTATTTTCAGAACAAAACATCATATATATATATATATATATATATATATATATATATATATATATGTATATATATATATAATATTTAATCATCAGAAATTACATATCTATTAAATATCAGTTGTGCTGAATAAAAAACTAACTTAATTGGCCTATTAGGTATTTTGATATCTCATCCAGTATTAACAAATTAAGGATCACTCTATATGTTTTTTTTTCGCAAAATTATATTTAATTGAATATTTTCACGGCCTACCTAATAAAATTTCACATGATTGTTGTTGCAATTATTGTTTGGATCAAAGAATCACGAATAACTCGAATTAAAGTAATTAGATATGAGTCGCCTATTATCAGAGTCAATCTCCACCTTAATCAATTTTACACGCGAAATTCTGTAGTAACTTTATTTCGATTACGAAATATGGCTTTCGTATTTTTTTAATCTGTCAAGTATCTACTGAGAAAATTCAAAAAGAAAAATGAACATTGGCGATTGTGATACTAATACTGTAAATTTGGTTACTTTGATACAAATTTTGCTGCCACCAAGTCATTTAAAATGGGTTTAGTTAATCAAAAGTCATTCTTGTCAAAATTAACTTTATTTTAATACAATTTTAATGGAATTACACAGATAGTGCTATATTTTTTTAACTTTGTGGATCACAGATTGAGTCTTCCTGGTTAGGTACGCTTGATAGATCCATGTTCCGTAAAGGTGCTTTGTAGTATTCCAACCTTGGATTTTGGAGCCAAGTGTCTCCAAAGAGAATTTCAAGCAAATTCTTGAAGTCTTTTAACTTCTCCCGACTGACGTTTTGTATACTTTGACATTGACAACAACAATGACTGTGACATTTGCATACATTTTGTTGGCTTCAAATATGGTAGGATTGATTCGAGATAACCTTTCCTTAACCTTGGATGTCTTCAGGTTTTTTAATGGATCACTTCAAATAGAGTCGTCTACATTCGGTAAGTTTAAAATGCCACTTCCTTGTAGCTTTCAAGATATCAGCCTCGGTCTTTCAGTCGAAAAAGTTAAAATCTTAGTCAGCTAACAAAATATTAGTATTATATAATCTATCACTTCATTGTAATATTCTAGAGGATTTGCTACAACTTCAAAAGTTTTTTTATTTCTCTTTCAATTAGCCCAAATATCCTTTTGGGGGGTATAAATGAGTTCCTTCTAACAGGGAATAACAGCACTAGAGCTCGCTTGCATTACAATGTCAAGCACATAGTAAGCATAATCTTGTTCTCATTTTGACCACTACATCCGTCACAGTCATGTCATATACAAGTCTCACAGTAGTTACCGTTGACATATCTGTTTGGCATAAACGGTGCCAGAATACAGAAGCTACATGATTGAAAGATTTTCCGTATTGGTTCTCGGTCCAGCAATAGCTGAATGAGTTCTGAGGCCCAAGTGCAGCCTTTGGGTATTCCTAAACGACAGTGAGATTATAAATAATGCTTCCTGTTAGTCTGGCACTTTTGGTAAGGACATGTTTTTTTGATGGTCGAATGAGAAACTGATTATGTTGATATTTTCTTCCTTTAGTAAATTATACAATGCCCTGCTTTCTCTTACAATTAGCTTGCTTACCTGAAGCTTACCTGCTTCACATCGTTTAATTTTTTCTTTTAGTGATAAATATAAGGAACACATAACTATAGGTGATGTATGAAAGCCTAAATTGAAATTTTTGTTAAAAACCTCCCGGAAAAAGCCTCTCTTGACATGTTTATTTGACGGATCATTTAAGTCAAAACGGTACAGCTTAGTAATTTTTTAAGTTTTCAGACAAATATCTTCGTTCGAATTTGCCACGGCGGCATTAATGTGACTTAATACATTTAAGCTTCCTTATAAAAGCCATAACACTTCGCTTCTTATTTATTAATTTTGTTGTCTTTCTGTCTTCACCTCTTCGTTTAATAGGTCCTTTTTTAAAATTTTCAATGATGGTTCTAACTCTTTGTCGTGTAATACGAAATATATTCAGAAACGCATTTAGGCAGACATTTAGAACTGTTAACCGTATGATATTTTCACGTCGTTGGTTTCGCTGATGATGATCAACGCCAAGAGCTTGTTAGCCAAATCTCTGACGAGGTGGAAGAAGAACCTGATATACTCGAAAATGAAGTAAGACAGGCTATCAACAAGCTCAAATATAACAAAGCACCAGGTCCAGATATGATAACAGCAGAAATGCGTAAAGCCACAGAAGAAACCGGCGTAAAGTTACTTCATCTACTCTGTAACCAAATATGGCATTCCAAACAATGTCCTGAAGACTGGACAAAATCTACAATAACGACCATACATAAAAAAGGCAGCTTCCATAAATGCGACAATTATAGAACTATCTCTCTTATATCCCATGCCAGCAAGATAATACTACATATAATCAATGAGAGACTGAAAACATTCCTTCAAAGAGAAATTCCACAAGAGCAAACTGGATTTACTAAAGGTAAAGGCACTCGAGAACACCTGCTGAATATAAGACAGATAATCGAGAAATCTAGGGAATTCAACATCCCACTATACATCTGTTTTATAGATTACCGTAAAGCGTTCGACAGGGTCAAGTGGAGACACTTATGGCGAATACTAAAAGAAGTAGGCGTACCACAACATCTAATTACGCTTATAACCGAACTATATAATCACACTACTGGATCAGTTAAAGTACTTGACACACTTTCGAACGAATTTCATCCAGAACGGGGTGTCAGACAAGGATGTATAATATCTCCACAATTATTCAACATATATGGGGAGTATATTATGCGAAGAACACTTGAAGGATTGGAAAAGAGCATCTCAATAAATGGTCATAAACTAAACAACCTACGTTTCGCAGATGACACAGCCCTTCTTGCAAATAGTCAAGCAGAGCTGATAGAACTTATACGACTGATCGAAAACGAAAGTCAAATATTTGGTCTGTAATTAAACATATCAAAGACAAAGATCATGATAGTGGATAGACTACACAACAATCATCCACACAAAACCACAATTGACCGGTTCGAGGTTGTGAGCTCATACCTATATCTGGGATCATTAATCACAAACACAGGGTCATTACAAGAAGAGAATAAACGTAGATGTAATCTAGCAAAAGTTGCCACAGCAAAAATGACCAAAATATGGAAGGACTGTCAAATTTCAAGAGCGATAAAGATGAGGTTGATCAATTGCTTAATATTCCCAATACTGACCTACAGATGTGAATCTTGGACTCTGAGACAAGCGGAGAGAAAAAAGATAGACGCCACTGAAATGTTCTGTTGGAGACGAATGTTACGAATTCCTTGGACCGACCGTAGAACAAATAATTCAATTTTAAGAAAGCTAAAAGTTAGCCAACGACTCTCTAGTAAAGTCCATCTCCAACAATTAAAATCTTTTGGGCATGTTATGAGAGCAAACACAGAAAACATGAAAAGACTCATAATACAAGGAATGGTAGAAAGCCGAAGATCACGAGGAAGATTTCCAACAAGATGGATAGATCAAATTACAGGAATATGCCAAAGACCTATGCATGAATTAAAAGAAATGACCAGAGACAGAGATCTCTGGAGACGGACAATACACGACATCACGTCGACCACTACACTCCCCCTGGGGGGTCAGGATTGAAGAGAGAGAGTTTTCGCTGATTTCCTGGACCAATTTTTACTGCTTACGTCGTCTTTTTACATCCTGTATTTTAATACTATTCAATATACATACATCGTGTGCAATCTTTGTTGAATTGGAGTAGAATCGTTTGTGGACTTCTGCAAGTTCCCTTAGTTTTAATTTTCTGCACTCAAAAGGTGTTGATTTGTCCTGGCACTGCGGTAGTTCTGGTACTTTTCAGATGTATCTGAAATATAAAGAAAACTGCTTTCAGATCTCCTGAAAAATTGGTAGGTCAAAAACAAGAGACTTTAAATTCAAATAGAGGTTTAAGCCGTACTGTTACAAACAGTACACTTATCTAAGACGTTTCTTAACATTACATTTCCATTTCCCATGTTATCTAATACATTTTTGGCATTTAGTTGGTATTACTTGCATGGTTGAAATATCC
Source organism: Diabrotica balteata (assembly GCA_918026665.1). Taxonomy (NCBI): domain Eukaryota; kingdom Metazoa; phylum Arthropoda; class Insecta; order Coleoptera; family Chrysomelidae; genus Diabrotica; species Diabrotica balteata. Next base: position 131,578,095 of record OU898276.1, read on the forward strand.
ATTTTTTTTGTGTTAACTTAAATGTTCTTAAATTTCGATTAATGTGCTATTAAATGCTAAAAATGTAAATAACTAAGCATTAATTAAGCAAATCGTTTCTTGTTTACAATATTCAGGTCACGTGAATGAAAGAAAGTTTCCTGATTGGCCCTTTTAAACATTGGTGTTTTGATACGGAAATTTCCCAAAACATAGGTGATTTTGAAACGGAAGGTAAAGTTTGTGATGTTTCTTTAGCCAAAATTTTGGCTGTTTGAATACGTAACGTTATTACTACCAGTCAATAGGCGTTACTGAGACGATGCTAGGGAAGTACAAGGTGCTCCATTTAAGAAAACTCAGACCAATCCTGTAAACCAAAATTAAATATTTTGCTTGTTAATAATTTTGGACAATAATAGATTACACTCACCGGCACGAAAAACTGAGCACTTGCATTTTTAAATAAAAACTTAAAATTTTAATTCTCTTTAAACTTTTATTATTATACCATATATAATACCATATATACCATAAACAGAAATGATACAAACTGTTTTAAGTAATTTTTAATAAAAGTATAACTTTTGAACCAAAAACTGTTTCAGTAGATACCAATTTAAAAATTAAGGAAAAAAACTGTAAGTAAATGTTGTAACAAAATGATGCTTAATTAATGAAAACCTTAATCATGTGTCAATTATTGCCGGAATTCTCCTTGGCATGCCTAAAATCAAATGAGAAATGTCCTGTTGGGGAATAAGTTCCCATTCCTCTCAGAGGGCTTCTTGTAACTGATTTAAGGTTAAAATGATAGGAACATGACTTAGTATCCTGCGCCCAAGCATGTCCCAAACATGTTCGATTGGGTTTGCGTCTAGACCGAATGTTGGCCAATAAATTACAGGAATGTTTACTTCATTTAAAAACTGTTGAGGTTTGGCCTCTTGCAACAAAATCATTTGCTACAAAACCATCACAAGGCAAAACAAAATCTTAGAGAATTTCATCAATTTAAAATCCATAAACTAATTTTCAAAACCAAATTCAGATTTTTGCTTTAATCTGTGCCTTCTAAGAATTGCAAGGCAAAAACAGATGTTGATAAAGATGTTATTAGGAACATGGAGAATCTAAAATTTGGATTTCACGTCATATCTCCTCAACTAAGCAAAAATCCTTAGCGAATTGGTTTCTTGTACTGGTTCAGAGTACTCGGAATAAAAAGGAAAAGACAGTTAAGATTTAATTTCACGTATAGTGCGTCAATGTAGCCGCTTATACGTATTTCGGCGTAATAGGCCACGTCAGAACGACGACAAGTGTATGCTCAAAGCACTTTACTGAATCTGAGTACCAACTGAAAAAAAAGATTGTTGGGTTATCCAGAAACAAAATGGAAACTAAATCCAGAAGCTATACCTAAAGCTTATTTACCAACTAAAAACCCTTCTTGTTCCACATCACAATCTAATAGGAAACACCGGGCAGAAACAAAAAAAAAGGAAACAACTAGCAAAAATGTATTGGATAATAAGTGAGTATGTAACATTTTTTTTATTATTAATATATCAAATTATTTTTAATTCCTTTTACCCCCGTGCGATACGCCGATGATTAGGAATCCCTGTGTTTACGATAGGAAAATAATATTGTAGATACCAAGCTAAAATAGAATTCCCTAATTAAGAAAGGTTTTTAATCCTTCCGTCATCATATATTCATTATGAAAAGAACAAATGCTTTCCGGTATGGTAAGGCCCGTATCTGTTGACAATAACTTAATCCCAAGTATTGTCTGTTTTTTATGTCCAATTGTTAATACCGATTATTTTACCTCAAACTTTCCAATAGTCGTCAAGGCCTTACCTTCTGAGAAACACATACAACTGTCCTATCATTCTTGAGTGGGGGAATATTTTCTTCTTCCTTTTTCAGGGACAGTTGGTGAAATTTTGAGTGGAACCAATTTACTTGTTGGTGGGCAGTTGTTGAGTGAGGTAATATCTCGTGAGACTTGTTGGTGGGCCGTTGTTGAGTTAAGGCCAATATCTCGTGTTACGCTTTGCTCACTTTATTTCTTATCGTATCGTCTTTGTGAATTATTTTCTAAGTGTGTATACACTTTATATTTGAGTTTTCTTTTCTTAGACTATATTAAATAATAAATAGTTTTACACTACCTTTAATGGTTATTAAATTCAGTGTTTAGTACCAGAAAAGTATTAAATTCAGTGAATTAAGCTGCCTTCGTCAAGATCTACTGTAAGTAATCTTTATCTACAATTATCTGGGCGAGTAATATGGTATGGTACCATATCAATTGCCATTATCTGGACGTATCATCTATATCTTCACCTGTAGATTGCCGATTTTTGAATGTAATTGAACCATTCAAGAAATTTCTATAAATATTACCTATGAACATACAAGTCTCAGTTTTTATTAAATAAAAGTGCGAGATAGTTAATTGACTTAACCAAGTGAGGTTTGGTTTATGTTTTCATTCCTGTAACCTTTTTGTTTTTTTTTTGTAAATTTAGAGTTAAGTAATGTTTGCTATCTTTTGTATTTTCTATAATTTTTGTTCATTATCTTTCCTATGATATTTTTCATTATCTTTTGTTGATTATCTCGAGATACGCCAAACTATATTTGTATATGATTGCCTTATATACCTTTTATTACCTGGGTTGCATTTAGCAGCATCATAATGTTGTGTTTAATATATTGTTATTGTTTTATGCATGTATTTTATTTGTCGGCTCCTAACAACTCCTCTGAACCTAAATATCTTTTCTTATCTCTTTTCTTTTCTAAGGTTTTCTCAATTTTCTCCTTTACCCCAAAAAATTGAGTAGCGCCCTGTTTCTATCTTCTCTTATCTTTGGTAATTTTACCCATCTATCTTTTTGTTTATTTCTGTATCTTTTTTAATATCTCTTATCCTATCTTTACCTATTTCTTCCGTTGGATCCATTCCCGGTTCCAAAAGCTAGTTTCGAACCCACGACTCGCTCTCCACCAACCATCTGGCTGCCGTCCGCAGTGTCTCCATTGGTTATCTTACTAGCACCACCCAAAAAAGATTTTCGAGGTTACAGGTACTTACAATGCCAGAAAAAATGTTTATTGATTTAATTTATTAGACATGGAAATAAACAGCGGCTTGCCGCTGCCCTGTATCGAAACAAAAATCTAATACCGTCATTATGTTTTATTTTTTTACTCTGTTTGGAACACCAGAAACTGAATTCACTACGAATTTTGACCACGATGAACGGCAGGTGGAATGTATATTTTAGATTCCCTTGCCGAGTAATTTATCAAGTTGTTTGCTTTGCAAGTTTTAGAAGGCACAGTGGTAAAAAATTGAATTCCGTTTCGCTAGGTAGGAAATCGTATGATTTCTGTTGTTGTTATTAGATGACATTGTTACGTCGGTAAATAGTTATTTCGATAATTATTGGCCTATGACGGGATACATTTTGCTTCGATTCAGAGCAGTGGCATATACCGCTCTGATGAGACCTAAAGAGGTCAAATCTTCAATTTAAAATCTTTAAAGCATAAAAAATATATTCAACTATTTCCATTAGCTTTAATGAAAATTAACCACAATAGTTGAAAATACGTTTACTTTGACGTTTCCATTTCTGACGTGTGAATCTAATGTCAATATAAAGGTATTTTTAATTAAAGATATGATTAATTCTCATTACCGATATTAAATAACATAAAAACGCAACTAGAAAACAGCTTCAGTTAGTTTTAGAAAACAATTAAAGTTTTATTGAATTTTGAAAATACGTTTTCACAGCAGATTTTCCATATCTTGACAATTTTGCTTTGCGTTATTGTTGTCGTTTCGGTCCAACGTATGTTGTGAAAAAATGTGTTTCATTATGAATGTTATTTAATCTATCGTTCAAAATTAACCTGTAACAAAAATTGAACCTAGCATTCAAGATTTAATTAAGAAAATTCAGATTCAAAAGCCACATTAACGACATCATCCGTAAACGTGTACCGCACTATATTAGAAATAAAAACCAAAATTGTATCTACCTATATTTTGTTTTATTTTGTTCAAATTCGACCCATTGATAGAAAATTTTTGGCGGCAAGAATTACTCTTCATATAGTGGCATAAAAAGGCACTATACCGTTAAAAAACTTTGCAACTCCTTTACATAGAAGAAAAATTAAGCAGTTTATTTATTTTTAGATCTCCAGCTTGGAATATTACATGACGATTATAATAATAACAGTATAACCAACTTTGATTACTGTTAATACATAACAATTCTCAGAAAAATGCACAGAAAAATGAAAATTACCGAGTCATTATAAAAATAACTTGTTTGTGGTCACTAGTTTTAAATTCTAAAAAAAGTAAATTAAAATAATTCACGAACAAGATGACTTAATTCAGAAGCCACGCATGGTTTCATTAAGAAAAACCAGATTGTTGACGGCTAATCAAGGTAATCACAACAAAATATACATATTTAAACCTTAAGCAGTAACTATATTGGTAAATTTGTTTATTTGTGGGATAATATTCTGAAAATGTTTATGATTTAAGGCTTCTAAATAAGTAACTGATACGCAGAATTTTAAGTCCTTGGAATTTATTAATATTTTCAAAAATATTTCCTCCAATCACAGATTACAATAATTCTTAATTTGCTACATCTTTAAGGCTTATTGTAAATATTATAACTTTTTTATCATTAAGTCAGAACGTTAGAGGCCTATGTTAGAGTCAATAACAAACCATTTAATATATCAGTCTTGAATTTACACGTCCCCACAGAAACAAGCAATGCAGACGAAAAATAAATCTTTTATGATAGGGTGGAAGAGGAGATAAAAAAAATACCCAAAAAAGATGTCATATTTACAACAAATTGCAGGAAAGCATACAATACACGAAAACACGATGAGCAAAGACTATGTAACCTAGCAACAAGAACAAGTTTGTTAATAAGATCAACAAAATTTGAACACCCTAAACTACATAAGGTAACATGGAAGTCACCAGACCAGAAAACATAATAATATAGTAAAATTGATCACATAATGAATAATAAACGGAAGCAATCGTCAAAAAAAGATGTAAGAACATTTAGAGGTGCGTGTGCAGATTCAGACCACTACATGGTTACAGCCACTATAAGACAAAAAGTTAAAATTGAAACAAAACAGAAAAACCAACTTAAAAAGTGGAATGTCAATAAAATGAGCAATGAAGAAGTAAGAAAAAAATATGAAGAGACAGTAACAGTTCAAATAAAAGAGAAATATAAAGCAAAAGATGTAAAAACAGAATGGGAGACGATCAAAAAATTAATAGAAGAATGTGCAAATATGCAGGTAAGTAAAAGTCGGCTAAAACAAAAAACGGATGGTATAAACAAGAATGTAGAGAAATACCAGAAAAAAAGATGCAAGCCAGAAATAAATGGCTAAGAACACATAAAGAGGAAGACAGAGAAGAATATGAAAAATTAAGAAGGAATGCCAAGAAAGTGATAAGGCTAAATAAAAGAAAATGGATAGACGAAAAAATGCAGGAAATAGAGCAGGAAAGAACAAACAAAAATATGAAAAATTTTTACAAAAAGATTAAAGAACAAAACAAAAAAACCACAAAGGCAAAACAAACGGATTAAAAAATAGAGAGGGAACAGTGACAATAGAGGATCAAGAATACAAGCAAATATGGATTGATTACTACAGAGAGCTCTTGACAGAGGACACAACATGAGAAGAAATGCATAACGAGGAGGAAACGATGCACGAAGAAAAAGTAGGCGAAGTAGATGAAGTAGACATTGAAATTTCAAAAGAACTAACATTAGAGGAATTGGACGAGTAATACAGAGAAGCAAAAATGGAAAAGTCCCTGGTAAAGATGGAATTAATATGGAACTAATAAAATACGGAGGAAGGAAACTGAGAGAAAAAATACTGGCACTATTGCCAGTATTTTTCCATTGTCAGAATATATATGGAAAGAAGAGAAACACGCCAGGGGATTGGGAGGGAGGACAGAAAATAACAATACATAAAAAGAGAGACCAACAAATCTCTGAAAATTATAGAGGAATAACGTTACTAAATACAACATATAAAATATTGACATCAATATTAAAAAGAAGGTTATTAAAGATCACAAAGAAGACAGTAGGACAGTATCAATGTGGATTCACAGAAAGATAATCTACAATAGATGTGATACACACAATAAAACAAATAATAGCAAAAAGCAAACGAATATAAATTAGAATTGAAAATGTTATTCATAGACTAAACAGTCATTTGATTAAAAATAAACACATAAACTCAGAAAATTAATAAAAATGACAATGAGAACTACAAAAAGAAGCATAAAGACACAAGGAGGAGAGGCAGAGCAATTAAGTATAAATAAAGGGATAAAACAAGGAGATGCCTGATCAATAACGCCATTTAATCTAGCATTAGAATATTTACTACGAAATATAAATAAAGGAAATCTCAGAACAAGAGGTGGTCAAATAATTGCATATGCAGACGATATTGCTATTATTGCAAAGAACGGGAAAATATTGAAAGACATTCTAAAAGAAATTAGACAGAAAGGGGAGGTAATGGGACTAAATTTAATTAAAAAAAAGTATTAAGATTAGGAAAAAAGCCAATGAAAGAAAAAATCAAAATAGTAAGTGCTAAGTTTGAAGAAGTAGAATACTTCAAATACCTAGGAGTTACAATAAGCAAATCCGGAGAAAGGAAGTCCGAAATAAAAGAAAAAATATTAGCAGCGAATAAAGCTTATTTTGCAAATAAAATATTACTTAAAAGTAAAACACTGACTAAGAAAACTAAGATGAATATTTATAGTACCATAATTAGGGTAATATTATTATATGCAGGAAAAACAATAACAATGGTTAAAAAAGATGAAGAACTTAAGAATAGCAGAGAGAAAGATTATGAGAACTGAGCAAAATGAATATAGAAGCAGAACAAATGCAGAGATTAAGGAAGAACTTAAGGAATACAAAGTGAATGCAAGAAGTTGAAAAAGACCTCGAAAGGGCAGGAGTCAGATAATTGAGAGGAAAAACTAGAGACAGGAAAAAATGGAGAGATGTCAAGAATTGTCAAGAAGATAACATAAATAACAGGGACTGATCCATCCAAGAAATAGGATCTAGAAAGTATTCGCGGTTTAGCCTCACGCTGGGGTGTATAGCCATTATATATAAGTCAGAACGTATTTAACTTTAAATAGTTTAAAGTAGTGTGATCTATCCAAATTCAAAGCTGGTGGAAACAGAAGATTTTAAGGAAGAAAAGTATTTAAGAAGGAATATAAAAAAATGTTGCTGATATATTTAAGCCCCTGTTTATATTGTAAATATTATTAGAGTTTTTTGGTATTTGTACTTCTCAAATTTGTTTGATTTTTATTATTTTTTGTGCATTTCTTTACTATTTTACAGTCTTGTTTATATCGTCTCCCACTTTTCTAAAACTATAATAGATGGTCTTGATCATGACACTATGACTTCCAAGATAATCCCACTTCGCAATCGAATTTTGTACATCGGTGCGCATGACATCACTTGGTGATAAAAGTTTCACTTGTTGGTAAAACATAAATATGGAAAGAGAGGGTTTTCATTTAAATATTTAGAATATTTAGGGATGTTAGGTAAAATATCTGCAATTAAAACTTAAAAATGTGTTATATATACTTATATCTCTGTTAGCCTAGCAATGTAAATTAATAGAATTTAAATAGATTGGAAATGGAAATTTATATACAATGGATTGATTTATTAAAATAAAAATGTAATACAACTGATAAAATAAAGTACACTGTAACAATTTACAAGTCTATTTAACAATTTATTTTACAATTTTTAATATTTTCTTCTTCTTAACTTTGGATTTTTCTTTAATGTACTATCTATTCAATTTTCTAATTTTAAAATATATTTTACACCTAAAAACAGATGTTTGACATTTGAACTTACGTTTACTAACAATGCTAAATCCATTAGCGATTTTAAATAAATCTTGATTAATTTTAATGACCCTTTGTTAAGATTATTAAAAATATGGTCCAGTTCATTACATTTAATTAGAAAATCTGGATATGGTTTAAGTAAACCTCCTTCGGAAAGATGGTTTACCCACGAAAATGACATTTCATTGCTGTCTGGAATATAACCCATAGTTTCGGTTTTCTTTAATTTACAAGAAATAAACCCTGCCAAGTTTTCTAAATCATCCCATTCCACTTCTTGAATATGACGTTCAATATATTTATCCTCGATATCAGCCGCATTTTTCGGATCAGTATTTTCATTATCACTAGATAAATTTAAGACCTCAAACATTTGTGCAGTAACAATTTCAAACTCCTCGACATCTTTTTCATATACATCAAGGTTTGACATATCTCGTTTGACAGATACACTCGCAATTGCAATATTTGGAATGTGGCCCATTCTAGAAAAGACCGTCTAAAGGATCCTGATTCAAATGATATGTTAATACATATTTTATGTTAAAATCGTCTTTCATATCGATGAATAGTTCATCCAAAGACTTTATACTAATTATTATACCTCGTTGAAAAGGTAACAAGGATTACACTTTTCTAAGATTTCGCATGGTTTTCTCCATTTGGTCCAAAATTTCATTTTGTTGAATTAAAGCTAAACCATACGCTTTGCAACGATTTCGTGAATCACTTTGAGGTACTTTTGCATTAAATACATCAAACTAGTCATTGGTGAGTTTAAACAACTCCGAACATTCAAGATAGTTGTTTTCACTCTTAAAAATTCCTAATAACACTAGCCTAGAAATTGATTTCGATACTGTGTGCGAAAACAATTTGGTAGCTAATTTAACTTTTTGTCGTTAAGCGCACTTAACTGTTAAGAAATCAGCATTAATTTTATGTGCAATATTCAAATATAAATTTTGTGTATTGTGGAGTAAATCTACAACTGGCTTGTATGTTATAAACTTTTCATTTAAGATAAATCCATGGTCAAGGAAATGATCCCTCAAAAGTTTAAGCATATGTGGAGCATCTGCAAACACATGCACTCTTTTTTTACTTATTGGATTTGTAGACCATATTGTTTCTTCTGTTATATTTAAAGACTTCCACAGTCCCCTATTGCTGCTTCCTAAATCAGAGTTAATAATATATAATATCCATAAACAGGATAGCCTATATTTTCTAATTCTGAAATAATTTCAAATAAAAAATTGTGTGCAATTTTTTTATCATAATCGTAGAATATCGGCTGTTTCCAGTTTCCGCATATTCCAAGAGCCATGATAACTTGCACATATTGGCTAGGTCCTAACGTTGTGTCATTCTTTTTATCATAGTCATAAGAACTTTCCATTTTCATTTCATCAAAAAGTAATACACATACTCTTTCCATCGCTGAGAGTGAATTGTTTTTTATTAGTGTCAGCACTGTATTAACTTTTCCAGAAAATTAAAATAATACTTATTACTCATATAAAATTAACTACTGATAAATATTTATGAAGAATCCTAGAATTATAAATACCTGATTGAATGTGTATTGTGCTCGCCGATCTTCTTAAAGTGGAAACTGCAAAACTCTTTTTCTCAATAAACGATAGGACCTTGGCCCTCCTGCATGCAGTGAAATAGCCGAAGCGATATATTTAACTTTCCACTTTACTTGCTTGGAAAATTTTAATTTACGAAGTTGCCCTTCTGTAAATATTTTTTTCAATTTTATTCTTTTCTTCCCTTTTTTGTGAAGTAATTGTTTTAAAAGTTTATTCTCAGTTTCGAGAATTCCAATGTATTCAGCTGGATCATTTAAGCTAAACTAATAATATGGTAGGAATGTTAACAAAATAATAAATTATGTCATTAAAAAAATATATAAAAAAAATTATTCGATGAAAAATCCTCTATAATATTGTCCTTAGGTCGATTTATTGTAAAAAAAACAAAAAAAATAAGGCCCAAAAGAAAAATTTTAGATATTTTTGTTAATATCTTTTTATTTTCCATTTTATGATGAAAAGTAATGGAAAAAACGTTCTAGACAATTTAATTTACTCCAAACAATGTTGAATAAACTTTTCTGTATTGTTGCTTATTCACGAGATACAGCGCGAAAACTCTTTGTTTTCTTATTGTAAGATGGCGAGTATTCAAGATACCGGTCAACTTTAGAGCGCTGTAAAATCCAGAGAAATTATTGAAATTAAATAAATTTGTAGTGAAAATTACTCTATACAAGATCCTCTCTAATATTGCTTTTATGTCAATTTATTGTAAGACGACCAGAAAAAAGTTATAAGGCCAAGAAAATATGTTCAAATATTTTTAGTATATATAGGGTAGAAGTACAGGTTGAGCCAGTATAAGCTAACCTTACACTTAATTAAATACACAGCTTTTGGTTAACCAATATCCAATTGACAGAGTGGAGAGCTACACATACCTTGGTATCATCATTAACAGCCAATGGGATCACTCCAGTTAAATAAAACAACACATAGGAAAAGCTAGATTAGCGTTCATAATGATGAAGTCTCTTTTCAGAAGTCACGATTTACCACTTGCTACCAAGATCTCTCTCATTAGATGCTATGTATTTTCTACGTTATTATATGGAGTAGAGGCCTGGACACTTTCCGAAGCTTCTTTAAGAAAACTCGAGGCATTCGAGATGTGGTGTTACAGACGTATTTTAATAATTTTATGGGTGAACAGAGATACGGCTTGTTGCAACTCATTCTTCAGGGCAAGGTATCTGGAAAGAAAGAGGATCAGAGAGAAGAAGAATATCTTGGCTTCAAAACCTGAGAAAGTGGTTTAATACTTCGACAACCGGACTATTCAGAATAACAGCAAGCAATGTTAGGACAGGCATGTTGATTGCCAACATCCGGAACGGATAGGCACCGTAAAAAGAAGAAGAAGCTAACCTCTGTAAGTTTTGGATGATTTAGGGACTAAACTTTTATAACATTTTTAAATTGATTTAAAACTCCAAACATCTGATATTGTTATGAATATTTTAAATAAAAACAATTTAAAATCATCGAAGCCAATTTCACAAATTCCAGCCACAAAAGTACCAGTAGGGGCCACAATAAAAAAGTGTAAATAAAAAAGTAGATCGATATTAATTAAAAAATATTCTTAATGTAAAAAAATTATATTCGAGGGACCTTAGATAATGAAGAAACTCTTTAACAGGCCATGTAATTAACACTACTTTTTCATAAAATTAAACATTACGGGTAGGCATGACATTATATATCATATATTCACCTAGAGATAATTTTATTTGGTTCAGAAATTGCCTGAAAAACGTCACACTTTTCGTATACAGTTTTTAGTATTTTTAATGCTGCTGTTAATTTTTGTTGGGCTTCTAATTCTAATTCTTTTATTAAATAATTTAATATTAAAAGCAAAAATAAGTTGAAATTTCATGTTTTATAGTTACAAACTGTTTTATACATTAACATCAGTTTTAACAGTAACAAAGTGTAAATTTCTACTTGTTTTTTCCTTTCAGTATGTCAAAATGTCACTAAAGAGGGTTGGGTTATTTCAAATATAAATTCATTACCAAAATTAATAAGAATGTGCAAATTCAAAAAAGTGAATATTTTCTGTGGAATTCGACATATAGGTACTATTTATCAAATTACATGATTGCCATATTTAAGGGAAATTTTTTTTCTTAATTTCACGTTTTTTAAATAAATAAGTTATTGTAAATTTAACTGTAAATTATTTATTCCTATGTTTTTTCAACAGAAATAATCTAATATCGTAAAGATATCGTAAAGATATTTTTTTCCAAAAACTGTTTAAACAGATAACAAAGTTAATTTATCATTAAATTGATAAACAAACGGCATATTCGTAATGTACGCAAAGAGTGCATACAAATTATAAAAAGAAACTTTAAAACACATCAACAAGAACTGTTGATGTTGATGACATATTTTAGAGCTCGAATTTGAAGTTGATATTTTATTGTTTGATGTCATTTGTTTATATGTTCAAATCAGATGCAAAAGCCACCGTAAAAATAAATTCTCACTATACTACTCCATAAACGAAATTAGACTAGACGAAAGAAGAGTAGGGTTTATTAGTCCAGTCGTCAGAGATTTGACTTCTAAAAATCATACGAACAAGCTGAACTTTCCTGAGCATGTATATTTTTTTGGAACTCTAAAAAGATGCAAAAAAATCCTCATAAACTGTTCTCCCAGAAACAACGCTTGCAGTGACCAGCGATATTGAATTTCAGTTACGCACGCGAAATCAATTTTAAACAAAATTTGTACCAACTCGACGATAAAAATTCGATATCTTTTGATCAGAGTGACCTATCGACAAAAATCAAACTGTATTTTAAAGGTGAAGAGTGCAACTTTTGTATGTAATTTTTGTACTCTGGCGCAAATGAAATCAGTCTTTATAAATTCGATCAATAAATAAATGTTGCCTGAGTTTTGCTATTTTTTACGACTCTCATGACATCAATAAAATTTATGAATTCCATTTGAATTGTAGTAGAACTTCCGTTTAAATCTAATCTGTAAAATGTATAACATTAAATTTAGATTCTGAGTTATGGCAGCTATGATTATAGCAGATCCTGAGAAGAATATTCGGTGGCATCTGTGAAAATGGTGTTTGAAGAAAAAGATACAACTATGAGATATATCACAGATATAAACATATATTTGGTGATAAAGACGTAGTATCTCTTATAAAAATAGGAAGACTAAGATGAGCAGGACATCTGGCAAGATCACAGCAGAACAACCCTCCTAGAAGAATCCTTATTTCAAAACCTGTGGAAAGCAGAATTAGGGGTAGACCAAAACTCAGATGGAGAGATGGTGTAGACGAGGATGGTAGAAAAACAGGCGCAGCAAACTGGCAACAGTGGGAAATGGATAGAACTGACTGGCGCAATAGACGTAAGAAGGTCGAGGCTCTTTTGTAGGGCTGTAGCACCAATAATGATGATGATGAGTTATGGCAGCAAACATTAAGCATTTGAAGTATGTCTGAAAAAAAGCAGATTTTAAACTTTCACATTACAAACAATCCGATGACACGGGAAATGCCTACACGAATACGGTATTGCGTGGAATTTGTAGCTGAAGTTGTGTAGTTTCGAAAAACATATTCAAAAACAGAGAATGAAAATAAACTAAATGAGACAATATATTAAACAGAGGAGCAGCACATTGAAAATCTGAGTTATGAATGTGGTACAGATGAAAACAATGTGTTGTTTTTACGTGACTTCGGGCGGAAAAAGAAAACTGGTATTTGACGTCACATATCGAAAATATCCGTCTATTATCCCACTGTACCCTATTAAGCTATTTACAAAAGAAAAGACAAGCGTACTGTTCTGCAATTTAGGTAGAAATTATACAGGTAAAATAATCTTTGAACAAATAATTACCGTCAACTTTGCGAGAGTTTTGGACACTATCCTTACTTATGAAAACTTTAGGCAGCTGTCCAAATTCTGGCTCTACCGACGAGCAGTCACTGATCATTAGTAGGAGCAAGCAAATAGTAATGGAACTATCCACACTGGAAAAATGACTATCCACACAACATTAATTAGACCCGTAGTAACCTACGGATGTAAGACCTAGGTAATGAATAAAATGATGAAGCGTAACTCGAAGAAGCGATAGAAAGATACTGAGAAAAGTATACGAGAATATTTCTCTGCAAGAAAAAAATGTTACATGAAGAATCAGGAGAAACGATGAGATTAATGAATTGAATGAATACTGTACGATTTATTAAAAGTAAGAAACTGTTATGGTGGGATATGTCCAGGGACAAAAGATACAAAATCGACAAAAAAGGTATTACCAATGGAAGCCGATAGGAAAACAAAAACAAGGAAGACCTAGAGCGAGATGATTGGATGACGTAGAAGACGACCTGAAAACTATGAATGTAAGACAATGGTGAAAAAAAAACACAAGAGAGGTCTAAATGGAAAGACATAGCACGACAGGCAAAAAAGTTTATGATGCCAAAAGAAGAAGAAAAAGAAAATATGCCGATTTCATTATGTTCTACAGAGCAAACGAGGCGACAAAAATATATTAAATATTTAATATAAAAATGAAAATAGTACCTCACTGACACAGACTAGACTGACACAGACAAGATCCAGAGGAAATTCAAAGCAAGTTAGTGTAGGTTTGACGTTGTCGTTGTTGAACTGTCCTCCATATGGAATAATGCTAGAGCTTCCACATTATCGAATGATAAAACAATGCACTGGAAAAAAATGTTAGTCCCGTCCAAAGAGGTTGTAGTTTCACCAAATTATTTAATAAAAACACAGATGAGTACAATCATAATAATGTTTGTACTCAGTCTAATGTTCAGTCTATACTGCAAATGTTAACAATCAAAATTTCATTCCCTTAACTACAGGATATTGTAAATAAAAATAAATATAAGTAAATAAAAAGCATAGGCAGACACCAGGGTACAATGAACACAAGGTATAATACATAATGTTCCAAAATCGGTTCGCTTTCGCGCATGACGTAGTCAAGGACCGCTTATTCCCGCAAAATTTGAAGGAAGTTGTATAATAAAGACTTTTGATTTTAAGTTTTTTTATATAATTTGAAAATTTAATTATAGTAATTATAAAGACATGATAAAATGATGTTATTATAATATTTAATCATAAATAAGTAGTGAATCATCACAACCAGCTACCATGCATGCAGATGGTTGTGATGCATCTGATGCGAGATTTATTTATTATTTTCTTAGAAAGATAAGAAGTAATATCCTTTTAGAATAATGTAAAACATTATACCTACTGAAAAGAAAAGTATGCTTTTCCTTTCTAGGCATAAAAATTAATTACTTCATGCAGTGATATCTTTTATTTTACATGACTAATAATTAATAAAAATGAAGATAGACTTACTTCGTTGACTTAGAAGTAATAAGAAGCTGCTCAACATACTTTTTGGATTCTCTGTGTTCGGCTCTTTGTACGCGTTTCTTTTGGTTGGTTGAAAGGGTAGCCGATTTTGATTTAGGCAAATGGACAGTAGGTATTGCCTCAGGTTTAAGTTTTAGACCCTTTTTAGAAACGTAATTTAAAATTTCCTGTTGTAGATATCTTTGGTAATCTTCAGTTTTAAAATGTTTAGAACAAATTATTGCATTATTACAATTAAAATTATCCTGTCTACAACAAGATATTATCCACAGTTTTTGTGGTCACACTATCTTTAGAATTAAATTAAATGTTAGAATAAGTGAACATCAATCTTATATTAAAAATAGAGAATTTGATAGATCTCAAATATGTAAACACGCATGGGATAATGAACATGGGGTTCAATGGAATAATTTAAATGTAGTCCTAAAAGAAACGGATGGTAAAAAAGAAAAATCAAAGAAGCGGCTCTAATTATGCTAAATGAGGCCAATTGTGTCGCAAATTTCTCGGCAGAATGTAGTAGGATCTGGTTACCAATATTAAAAGAGGAAGTTATTAATAAAAAAATACCAGTATTAGTAAGTCAGTAACATATAGAGGATACATCATTTATGTTTTTTAAATAACGAAACATATAAAATCAGAATTTTGGTGTTTATTGAAGGTAAACTAAATGCACGAAAAAATACTTACCATGTCGGGATAGTATTATGAGGTCTTTTTCCTGGTTTTTCCCTCATAATTTACTATGGAATCACTAACAGGAGAATTTTACTGTCATCATGTCATGTGTTTGTCTTTTTAAAGACGAATTATATGCTATGATTTTTTTCTGACCAATATTCTCAAGTTAAAGTTGATTTCATGTTAATGAATGTTCATGTAAATCGAATTAACTATGAATGAATGTTCATGTAAATCGAATTAACTATTTTATAAGTAAAGTCGTTCCAGGAGCGCAACTCAACAATATTGGCAATATCATTTTAAAGTCGTCTACTTTAAAATGCATAATGTATGTCTGAATTGTCATTATAAATGAGTCAGATAAAATTAAATTATTAGAAGAATTTTTTCACTATGTAACAAAAAACAAAATTTGTTTAATTTACTGTTTGTATTTTGAGAACGATTTCCGAAGTGGAAATTGAAACGTCAATAAACGTATTTTTATCTTTAAAAAAATCTTTAGAAAATGTATGAAACCTAAAGATTGTATCTTCATTGTCACTATTGCAACAAGCAACTGCACAGCGCATTTTGAAAAAGGTACAAAACCAGATATACAATGGCAAATAAAAACTTTAGTTTTACAACAAAAATACTATACCGTATAAATAAACAGTAACTAAACACCACAAGTACACAAAAGTCTCAGACAGAGGCGCGCCTTACTGGTAATTTTTATGCGCTCTTCTGGGATACCCATCAAATTTTTTAAGGCCTTACGAAGTGGATATTTGTATAAAGAGACATAACGTAAGCATATATCTAAATTATTTTTCTATTATCAAATAGATGACTCAGTCAGTATTGAGTTACTTTAAAATAAATTTATTATCTCATAACTTGCAATTTGCAATCGTGACCATTGATAACCGATATTATTGTCGAACTTTTGTTTTTATACAAGCCTTCTGTCTTGTCGGTGTAAAGTCATCTGAAGTCGATATTTATTGTGTTTTGCATTTGAACTAATTTGTGCCTTATTTTCATATTATTATATTGTTTGGTAAGTAAATTTTGCATATAATAATCGATAGGTTATAGTAATGTGCATATTTTTTATTTTACTAAATTTCATTACAAATCACTCATATTGAATTATAAATTAGATTTTTCTCTTATTTATGTTTTATATTTCAGTAAAACTGCTTGGCAATGACTGACAATGAATCAGATTATGCAAACCAGCTACTATTTACCTATTCACAATATTTCCCCTGCACAAAATTTTTAAATTTCAACGGATTTGCATACAAAAAGAGTGCTTATATTATTAGTATCTCTATGAAAACAAAAATAAATATTTTGCCTGAATCCCAGGAAAAGTAAAGGTTTTACGCTACTGAAAATATATTTTTTATTCAATTATAACTAAAACAAAACATTTAAAAAAAATCGATCATTTTTTTAACCATAATTCAAAATTAATGTGTACGTTAAGCTGTACTAATGGGTTCGAGCGGTCTTGACTACGTCACACTCCTGGGCCAGCTGTCAAATGTCATTCGCAATATCATACCTTGTATTCATTGTACCATGGGCAGACACTATGTCAAGATAAGACTTAAGCTTAAGCTTTAAGATGTGTTCGGTTGGGTGTGATGAAGAAAGATACTTAGTCAATATCCAAAAATCGAGTAGCGGCCGATCTATACCGGCCAAGATGAGGTCACAGAATAATAAACAATCAGAATACCCACTCTCCATAAAATATTAAGTACGCGCATCTCATTCGCGCATACGTTCCGCCATGTTTTAAAGGGAACCAGTGTTTAATGAAAATTTATGTGGTGTGCATAGAAAAATTCATCATCAATCAGCCAATCGCGTCCATTGCTGGACATAGGCCTCCCTCAGTTCTTTCCAGTGTTCTCTACACTGGTCCGCTTGTAGCCAGTTTCCCGCTACACGTTTTATATCATCGGTCCATCTAGTCGTCCTCCGCTTCTTTTATAGTTTTCTGGGCCTCCATTCCATAATACGTCTTGTCCACCGTCCATCTTGTCCTCTGGCTAAGTGCCCTGCCCAGTTCTACTTAAGCGATGTGGTTCTTTCGATGACGTCTTGAACTCCTGATCTTTGCCTAATTTGTTGGTTTTTATGTGGTCTCGAAGGCAACATTCCATGGCTCGTTGTGTAACTCTGAGTTTATTCGAGATTTTTGCGTGAGTGTTAAAGTCTCTGCTCCATAAGTTTGTACAGGTAAAACACATTGGTTATAAACCTTTCGCTTGAGACACATGGGAATTGAACTTTTTAGAATATGGCTTAATTTGCCAAATGCTGCCCAAGTTAGGCATATTCGCCTCTGTATTTTATGTGTTTGATTGTCTCTGCTTATTTTGATTTCGTGTCCCAGATATTTGTAAGTGTCTGTTTGTTGTATGGTATTATTGTCAATAGTTATATTTCCACTCATTACGAGATTTGTTATAAGTTTAGTTTTCTCAAAGTTTATCTTTAATCCTGCTCTTTCAGACAGACTTTTAAGCGAATGCATCATAGAAACTGTATCTTGTAAATTATCTGCGATTAATACAACATCATCTGCAAATCTTAGGTGATTTAATCTTTCTCCATCTATATTGATGCCCATATCTTGCCATTGAGTGCTCTTAAATATTGACTCTAGAGCTGCCGTGAACAATTTTGGTGAAATATTGTCTCCTTGTCTAACTCCTCGACCTAAGCTGAATTTTTCTGTGTTTCGTGTAGTCGTAGCTTGATGTAGCATTCTCCTAGGTATTTTTGATTAGTGTCGTGTACCTGTAATCTATTCGGCTTTGATTTAGGGCTTCCAGTATTGTTTTCAAACTATACAGAATCAAAAGCCTTCTCGTAATCGACAAATTCAAGAACCAGTGGTATGTTGTACTCGATGCACTTTTCTATTAAGATCTTTATAGTATGCAAATGGTTATTTGTGCCATATCCTGCCTGAAGCCTGCCTGTTCTTTGGGCTGATAGAAATCAAGTTTAGGTGTTAGCCTCTTTGTTAAGATTTTCATAAAGAGTTTGTACATATGTGTCAAGAGGCTGATGGGTCTATAATTTTCTAATTTAGTAATATCGCCTTTTTGTGTAACAAGACTATTACTGCATTGTTCCAGTCTTTTGGAATCGTACCGCGCATGTAAGCATTTATTAAACAGTTCGCTTACTGATTTTAATAAAAATTTCTCCTCCTGCTTTTATTGCCTCGATAACGAGTCCATCATCATCAGGCGATCGATGGTTCTTCATTTCCTTTAAAGCTGCTCTTACTTCTGACACAGTAATGGGTAGAAGTATTTCCGATCCCTGATTTATGAGAGTCTTTACTCGTGGCGGGAAATTGTCTTGTGGTCTTTGGCTGGTATAGCTTTTTTACTTTGTGTGAGTTTTCTTTTCAATAGAAAAATTAACCCGGTTTAATTGACTTACGGCAATCATAGACATACTATGCAGTTATTTTAACATTGTTAAATATAATAACATAAATATAAATATAATATAATTAAATATATTTAAACATAATATAAACAATTACATAACCTCACAAATTATAACCTCACCAAATGTGATTCTCAATCGAGTCTGTGTTCTGTGTTTCCTTCTAAAACATGGCGATCGTGTACTGAAAAACTTCAAAGGCGGCATCCGAGAGTGAGCATTCTGATTGTTTATTATTCTGTAATGAGGTACAGTACAGATGGATGATCAACATTCGACCACAGAAACGGGAAGAACGGTAGGCTTTGATCACTACTGAGAGACCGGAGTAGAAGTTTTTGTTAGATCAATACCCCTGTTGAAACTTAGTTCTCGTCGCTCTGAACAGCATTTTATATTCTCGGCAGGCGTTCCATTTCCAGCGCGCATCAATGTAGTGGTCAGTTGTTGGTGGGAGTGTGGGCATATGCAGAGCTAGCTGTTAGTAAGCTATCACAACGTTCGGTATCATTATCGTTACAACAGGATCATCTGTGTAAGAAAAACTCTCCATCTAGATATATAGTAACAATTTCAACAGATTCACCATAAACTAGACTCACCTGACAAAAATAGAGGATTTTTCGTTCTTGTTCCAAAAGATGCATAATCACAGTATGATAGGGATCCTCGAATATATCAAAATAATATTTGCATACTTTTCAGTTTTTCACCCAATACAAATATAGTAAATCTGGCTAATTGGTTTTGCCAAAGCCATTTATCAGGAAAAAAATATATAGTGAAGTCCCACAGATTCGATCAATAATTTTCCATCTTCCCTGCAGAAACAATAGCCATGTTTGGAGCTGTGAAGTACTTTAAAAACTCTAACTAGCAGCTGTGTCACAAGAAGCGGACGTTCGAATATTTCGCGAAATTTACATTGGATCGAAAAACTGAACAACACGCTTTCAATATTTTTTACAAATCTATCGAATGACAATAAAAATGACCCATAATACCCACCCACTCCCTGGGGGTGGAGCAGGGGTTAACTTTAAAATCTTAAAATTTTCATATCCATTTTCATTACAGATTTTCTTATGTTTTTTAAACACGCTTTTAATATTTTTTACAAATATATCAAATGATACAAAACATGACTCCCCACATCCACTCCTTGAGGGTAAAGCAAATTTTTTATGCAAAAATAAGTAACTTTTATTTGGGACGTTTTTTCGTATTTTTAATAGATGGCAGTATAATCGGAAAATTGCGAATTAACCTGATATGCAAGGAAAATAATTGGAAACGGTCTAATATTCTTGTTTAAGCGGTCATCTTTATATATTTAAAATTAAAAGACTGGCTCAAGAACTAAAATTAAGTGAATAAGAAATTCGATGTTTATGGGTACACTGCTTCAAAAAAGTATCCCAACGTCATAATGGCACGCTGATTTGTGATTTGAATAATTCTACTTAAGTTTGGAAATACTTCTTACCACAACATTTAAACCGAATGAAGATTGTCCCAAATGAAAACTGCGAAATTTATTGAGTTGTTTGTGATTTGTTTTTGGCAAAATCCTTCTTTACCGTGGCCTGATTGTAGTTTGTCTATTTTTAGAAATATCCTGACGGTATCTGGACGACAACCGAATGACCCAGTTTTTACCTTTTTCCCTATTAGTTTGTTGTTTTACGATTTATTCTAGCGAGTGGATCAATGGCCAGCTAAGTGTCTAAGCCATAAAACGTATTCGTTACATTTGACGATTAATACATCTACATATCAAAAGATTGAAGCAAACATATATTACGGCAAAGTTGATATTTCTACATATTTGAATTATGCTCTACATTAAGCGTCCGGGACATTTAAATCGACTCTATCCAATTATGAAATAAATTTATTTTTTACTCGTAATAAAACAACAAAAATTTCAAGAATTCAAATTTTATTTTTCTTGATTTACTGATGGTGGCAAATAAAACATCAATATACTAGTTAAATCCATGATACTATGATAAGAAGATAATATATTGCGCATAAGTCGTGACGTCATTGGAGAGTTGCACGTTCGAAATGTCAGTTTTTTGTATGTACCAATAAATAATCTTTAATAAATAGTTTGGAGATATCCTTATGTGTACGATTATTGTAATTATTAAACCTCTTAACTTATTTTCGTCTAGTAATTTCATCACAGAATGCATACAAATCCTATTTAACCTTAACAAGAATTCAAATTCTACTCTCCAATGACGGCATGCGCGAACACGACCGATTTTATGCTACCGGAAGATCCTATCTTGTATCATAGTATCATGGTTAAATCTATAAATCGATACCCTAAATCTAAATTGAATTAAATGGGTGTTTTTCTAGATTTGACTGCAGCAAATTCTTTTATATTTTTTTAAAGGCAATTTTATTGACGCTTTATTATAGCTAATATTGCCAAACCAGATTGATGTAGAAGGGCGTAGAGAGAAGAATTGATGGACCGCCAGCCTAGGCTGGAATGAAAAACAGTTTAAACACTGACTTAAATTCAATTCTAGAATATAGCAATTTCTGATTTTAGCTAGACATTGAGTAACGTTCATATCGTCGTGGTACATGTTAAAACTTTCGAGCAACTCCATATACTACACTTTAGTTAAGTACACCCCGACTTTCATTTTACACCCCTCGAGAGGGGATGCCGGTAGTGGCCAGGAGAAAAGAGTCAACACACAGACAGTCCACACCCGAGTCTTAACAGAACATCCTTACGCTAAGGACGCTATTTTTAAATTTATTGTTTACAACATATTTTACATGTGCCTTTTTGCTTCAATATAGTTTAGTTTAAGTGATTTGTTTTTATATATTATTACGTGAAATTCTAATAAAATTTAACTTACATCCCACACATAATGGTCCTTCGAGACGGATTAACCAGCGATCAAAATTATTTTGCTGTACATTCCATTAGCTTCATTCATTTCGACGAATTTGCATTGCATTGTCCTATTCACAAAGCATCGGAAGACGCAGGTATAATCTCTCGTCAAAGGTTAGTGCACATTTCCTGTTATTTACCTACTTTATCTTCTATCGTCGGTAAAGGGTACATTTGTATTTGATTTAATTCAGTGGAAATATTTATTTTTAAAAGCAGGTATTTTAAGGTTGTAACACATTTAGAGATTTCAATATTTTCATTTATACATTAATACATAGTAGCATCCTTAAATTTATTTCAATTTTTTCATTTTACATTTATAAGTTATTACAAGTTAAAATATTATCTTTAACGTTTTTTACTCGCAAAACATTTCTAGACACAAAATTACATAATTTATTTTAATTGTTTTTTGCATATACATACATACATTTTTATTTTTGTGAATATATAAGTAATATTGTCAATATGGCTGACATCGCTACAGCAAAAACTAAACGCTCCTCAATCAAAGGTTCTGTAACCCGTTTTAGTACGTATTTTAATTCTATCAAAATCAAACCTTTAGAGCAAATTAACTTTAGGGATTTACAACTTAGACTTGATAGAATTGAGAAACTTTTTGATGATTTTTACAACGCTCAATCACTTATTGAGGCCTCTGATGAGGACTATACTGCCAACGCAGATACTATCCATGGTATAGAAAGGTCGTCTTTCGAAACACCGTTTTTCCATATTACTAGCGCTGTGCGAGATTTTATTGACACCAATTTTTCAAAACCCTGTAGTCAGACTGCTCAAGCTTCAAATTCGACAATTTCGCCCGAAAACAGTCCACAAAGATCTATTAATATTAGGTTACCCCCTATTAACTTGCCCTCCTTTGAGGTGATTATGATAATTGGTTGTTCTTTAGAGATACATTTGATTCTATCATACATACCAACACAGAACTTTCCAATATTTAGAAATTCCATTATTTAAGATTATCCTTACAAGGTATCGCCGCAGAAACAATACGTAACCTGGACATTTCTGAAGCAACATATGAAACTGAATGGGAATTATTAAAAGACAGATTCGAAAACAAATCTCTTCTTGTTAATAATCACATTAAAAAATTATTTAACCTACCAAATATTTCAAAAATTCACATCATGATTTACGCACTTTACTTGATGGTTTCCAAAGACATTTACGCTCTCTTGAGTCCTTAAACTTAGACACAACATCTTGGGATGCCCTTATCATATATTTAATTACCACAAAACTAGACAATGCCACATACAAAGAATGGGAACTGTCAATTAAAGACGATAAGAACACATTACCCACTTTGAGTAGCTTAACTGAACTATTAAAAGGTAAATGTAGAGTCTAGAATCTATTAATCATCAAGAAGAAAAATCTCGTCCCAAATTTTCATCTGCGGGCAATCTTAAGTCTAAGAATTTCTTGTCAACGAATAATTATTCCAACTGTTCTTTATGCAAACAAAAACATCTAATTTACACTTGTCCTGATTTTCTCAAACTAGAAACGTCATTAAGACATAATGAAGCAAAACGCTTGCGACTTTGCATAAATTGTCTGCGTAGTGGTCATTTCACAAAGGAATGCAAATCTTCCGGGTGTCGTATAAGTGGAAAAATACACCACACACTTTACACTTTCAAGGTAACTCACAAAAGCTTATTGAAACCAGTAATCAAACCATCAGCAGTTTACCTTGCCTTAGTCCAGGTACATCAGGGTCTAATGCACTGACAGCACGTAACATTTCGTTTGAGCACAACTCCACTACTTTGCTGTCAACTGTAAAAATAAACATCTTTGACACCTCAGGTAACGAACACGAGGCTCGTGCACGTCTAGATAACTGCTCTGAAAGTAATTTCATTTCCCTATTAAACTTCCCTAATTATTAAAATTTCCTATTAAATCTTCTAAGGTTGCCTACAACCAAATCACATTTTTCTATTTCTGGTATAAACCAAACAAATTCTATAGTAAGCTACAGAACATCGGTCAAAGTCCAAAACTTTAAACTTTTCTCAAGTAATTTCTTGCTTAGTGCTTCCGGAAATTGCAGGAAATTTACCTTCTGTCACATTCGATAAGAAAATACTCAATATCCCTTCCAATATTACTCTGGCCGATCCAGACTTTAATATTTCTTCTCCTATTGATCTTCTTATCGGTGCAGACATCTTCTGAAATTTAATTTTTATTGGTCAGATTAAATTATCACCTGGACAACCGATTCTTCAAAAAACTAAACTTGGATGGATTATCTCAGGTCCATTATTTCCAAACAACACCCTTGCAGCCAGAACTTCATGTCATTTGTCGACCATAAACAAGTTAAGCATTGAAGACCAACTTCAAAAATTTTGGGAAATTGAAGAATGCCCAAAAACAAAATTTTTGTCTAACGAAGAACTTTCTTGTGAAGATCACTTCTTAAAAACAACCGCTCTTAATTCTTCTGGTAGGTTTGTAGTATCACTTCCCTTGAAATCTTCTGTCGACAATCTTGGCGACTCTAAGACTACAGCAACAAAAAGGTTTTATTCTCTCGAAAGAAAACTTAATGCGAATTTTGAATTAAAAGATGATTACACTCGATTTATCGATGAATATTTATCCTTACATCATATGTCCGTTTCACCCTTTGAAACCACAGGCTATGAGTTCTTTCTTCCTCATCATTGTGTCTATAAAGGCAATAAAATTCGTGTTGTTTTTGACGGTTCTGCCAATACAGATTCAGGTGTGTCCCTGAACGACATTCTTATGGTTGGACCTAATTTACAAGATGATCTTTTCACTATCATCTCACGTTTTCGTAAACATAATTTTGTACTAACAGCTGACATAGAAAAGATGTATCGACAAATACTGATAAAGGAGAAGAACGCTCCTTACAAAAGATCATATTATGGCGATCTAATCATAGAAAATCTTTAAACACCGTTACTTACGGTACTGCTTCTGCTAGTTTTCTTGCCACTAGATGTCTTCAAGAAGTGACACATATTGTATGCAACCGATTTTCCCGACATATCTTCTATAATTTTACGGGACTTTTATGTCGACGATCTTCACACAAGTGTTTCTACAATAGAAGATATCAAACGTATTCAATCACTTACTTCCCAATTATTGTCTCGTCATGGTTTTCAGTTGAGAAAATGAAAGTCAAACGCACCTATTTTAAACTTTGACAATCAAAATAATGTTTCCTTGGAAATTGGAGCTGACGATACTATCAAAACTTTGGGCTTATTGTGGAGTCCCAAATCTGACACTTTTCATTTCAATGGTCAACCTGTAGAGCACAAGTGTAAAGTTACAAAGAGATTTATTCTTTCACATATAACAGCCAAAATTATTCTCCAAGATCTGTGGAAACTAAAAATTTCTTGGGACGAAGTCGGTCAAATGGATATTTTTACGAAATGGGTTACATATCAGACTCAACTGGTTAAACTTAATCAGCTACAAAGTCCTAGGCATGTAATTTGTACAAACTACAAGTCAATTCAACTACACGGTTTTTCAGATGCACCACCGCATATGGTGCTTGCATTTA
Organism: Diabrotica balteata; assembly: GCA_918026665.1. Classification (NCBI taxonomy): domain Eukaryota; kingdom Metazoa; phylum Arthropoda; class Insecta; order Coleoptera; family Chrysomelidae; genus Diabrotica; species Diabrotica balteata. The sequence continues at coordinate 131,603,821 of OU898276.1, forward strand.
TATTCGTTCATCTGAAAACTTTGAAAATTTTCATTGTCATCTACTTTGCTCCAAAACCAGAGTAGCTCCTTTAAAACACATCCTCACGGTACCGCGTCTAAAACTTTGTGGAGCTTACTTGCTAGCTGAGTTGATAGACAAATCACTTACTGGTGCGACTCCACTATTGTTCTAGGATGGATAAAAACTGCTCCGAGTTTCTTAAAGACGTTTGTGGCAAATAGAGTTTCTCAAATTCAAACTTTGACCGAATCTCACACATGGCGTTACGTGAATACACTTAAGAATCCCGCAGATCTTCTTTCAAGGGAAATTTCTCCTACTTAATACAGTAGTGGCCCTTTTTATATACACCAGAAGTCTTAGAAGTTTTCGTATAGTTCTCGTGGTAGCCCTAAACACATATGGTTGCCACATCTCACATCTATAAATTCAACATCTTTGTAATAGTGACTCAGATGGACAATAGCGCACATAAACATTTTTTTGAAAGACTAACTAGTAAAGTAGTATAGTAGGAATTTTGTTTAGTTCTTTATGTATTTTTACTGATTTTATTTATGCTATTTGTTTTTCTCTCTTTTTTCTATAATAAATCTATTTGTATAGCTTTGGATAGCTTTTTGAACCGTTAGTGTTTAAGACAGTCTTATATTACAGGTAAGAGCTCTCATATTTTGTAACCAGAAATCTATGCTATACACTCTATCACATTTTAAGGACATTCTTCATGTTTGTCCTATTGTGTAGATACTAATTTTATCTACAGGACTAAAAACTGCTTTTTCGTTTTTTAGTTAGTTAAATATGTTTTATGACAATGAATTTTGTTTTGAAATTGAGAATGAATTTATAATAGATTATAAAAGTGGTTGTTGACTTTACAGTTTTTTAGGAATGTTGACATAGGATATATTGCGACTTAAAATCAAACCATTTTGATGACATAGGTGAAATTAATTTAAGAATAGAAGTACGGAAATAAAATCGTGTAGTCATTAAAGTTTTTATTTATTATATAAGAGCGAAGAACAAATTTATTTGTGAGGTAATGTCTCGAAGAATTGACGAATATAATCTTGTGGAATTAATCGTTTTAGTTCTTATAAGTGTGCATATTTCGACTCTTCGATTGGAATTGGCCCTGTGCACAGTTTGAGATGATTTACTACAATAAATTGTTTTATAGGGATTCGGTGGTTGTCTCGCAGATTGAATTATTGGAATGTTGTCTGTTGGTGTATAGACCTCTCTACGATTGCGCAATTTTTTTCAATACCAGAATGAATAGAGTCTACTTCCATGAAGGTGTGTCCAACTTCCAAGTATTTTTGTTCAATAATTACTTTTGTTTTAATGCTTAATTCAAGAAGTGTATTAGAAAGCTTGGTATTTCGGTTCTGGTAACCACATCCATCACTCCAAATCGTAATTTTTTCTGGGTGTCGTTTTTCTATCGGTTTTGTTAAAAAGTCTGTGTAAATTGATGCAAATACATCATTTTCGATCCCTGCCACAGCTTCGTTCCAAACGTAGCAGACGGTATCTTTAGTACTTAAGTTAAGGAAAGTCTCATTGTGAACTTTTAACTTAGTCTTGTAGTAATTTGCACTTGCATTTAGTCTTGGAGCTAAAAAACAGCCTGTAAATCTACAGTATAGGTTTCAGTATAAGCATTATTGTTGGATTGTTCTTTGTCCCTTGTTTTCTCCTCTCTTGCTAATTGCTTCTTTTGCTGATGTTTCTGGAATGTTTCTTCATCGCACGTTCCTTTCGTATACTGTGTGCATGTATTACATTGATCCTTTTTTGGAGTATAAAGATCTATATTCATGGTTTTTAAAGTAATATAAAAGGTTTTCCAGAACATGCAGTTTTGTTTTGTGTTTGACAATCCTCTTTATAAAAGCAGTACATCTCTCGCAGACTAGACCACAAGGGTTCAACGTAAAGTTTAGTGGAAGACACTCGACAATAATGGCTTTCTACTTTAGGCAGTAAATTCAGAAATTCTTCTACATTATTGTTAAGTCTATGTGGTCTTTGTCGTGGTGCCTGATTTTTTGTTCTTCTTCTTCCTGTTCTCCGTTTTCCCTGACTTGTAATGTGTTGATCTGATAAAATCCAAGAGCGCACAGTTTGTTCACCAACGCTTAATGTGTTGATAAACATATTTCGACAAACACGTTTCTTCACATCATCTTCATTTTCTTTTACAGTCAAGTAAAAAGAAAATCCGGTGTTTTTTCTTGAAGTACCTTTTTCTCACTGCTGGTTTGGATAAAAGAATGTTATAACGCAAAATGAGGCATATTTGCTCTGTATGACTTGAATCTGGGGTACAGTCCACAATTATTGAATATTATTTGAAACTACGCAAAACACCCAAGGAACATACCTATAATTTTTACTTTAGAAGACATCAATTTAATAAATTCGTTTTCTATTTGATAGCTTTAAAAACGCGTCATTTTTTAATACTTTAGCTGAGAGGTTTGAACTCTACTGAGATGTTCTTTCATTACTGGATCCTGAATCAAATGAGGAAATCATGTCGACAGCTTTAAAGAAATATCTATTATCATGTTGAAAAATTATTTTGGAAGAACATTAACATTCCAAATACTGTCTGGACAAACAGTTTACAACTGAAAAAATTGTTCGTTTACAGTTGTAGATAATTTTATCATGTTTTTTAAATTCATCATGCTACCAGCCTGCTTCTCTCTTCCTTGAGCTATAATTTTTTTTTGCTCGCAAATTTTGCTCCAGAAGGTCGTTTACTTTTTTCTCTGGCTCCTAGAATTTCAAAAATGTTATTTTAGAAATAAATATAATGGTACTTAATATTTTTATATCACTATCTATGCGTTTTTATAGCATGTATTACTTATCAAATTATTAAATAATTTATTTATCCCAAAACCAACTTAATCACAGTCAAAATTTATTTTATAAAATTTTATTTACAAAAATACCCCAATGTCAAATGTTTATGAAATTATTTCAATTAAGACATAAATAAATTTACAAAATCAAACATTTTGTTTTGTTTGTTTTGTGGAAACAGTTTCGAATTTCGGATCTAATGTTATGGATGTGAGACATGGGTGATGGCAGAGGACACAAAACGAAAGCTTTTATTTTGAGAATGATTTCTGAATGGAAAATCGATAATTCGACTTAAAATTGTGGCTTTTTATTCCCAGTAAAAGTAGTAAATTCCACAACCTACCTTACTCGGGACAGTCTGTAATTAGAAACTTATAAGTTAGGCCAATTTAATTGGGCTTGTCGAAATGGCTTTAATATATCCCTTCTGAGAGCAAAGACATTGTCAGCTAAGAACAAATATGCGACATTTTTGAAGTTTTCTGAAACATCGTTGGGATCTGGAACATTCAATTAACTGTTTTCTAGTTTTTCAAAAAAACTTTGTGTTCTGGGGAAAATCTCCATCAGAAACTCACTCATTACTTCTAAAATTCACTAGGAGAAATCGGTACTTTACGTCCACTTTTACTAGAAGTACCATGCATCTGTAGTTATGATAGAGTAGTTATAATAGGAAAAATTGCAATTCAGCGCATGCTTTTTATTTTTCTGCAGAATAGGGAAATATAAAAAAGAAACATTTAAAAGTTTAACTTAACTGATATACATATTGAACGAAATAAATTCGGAACATACGAAATATTATGTATTTCGGCTCAATTTTGCTGTAGGTGGTTGGCCAACAAAAGGTTGTCAAATAATTATATATATAAGCTACACATAAATCTACGATTTTATTATGCTGTCCAAACCAGTTATCGCTTCTTTAGACAAGCCCTTCTATGAGCGGTGTTGCCAACGTCATTCCTTTAAATGTTTCTCAAATAAAGTGTTATCCATAAAATATTTACAAGAAAAAAAGAAAATAACTACAAACCATTAAGTTTATTTGTGTTATTAGTCTGTTGTAGTAGATTGGTAAATACAATGAAAAATATAGGCAAATATCCGATTTATTTAAAGATACGAAGAAGATTTTAGCTCTCAAAAAGATCCGCAAATCGGATTATTACACGGCGATTGGCGACATTGTTACACAAACAACATTATTGCGAAACAGATAGTTGAACGATATTTTATACAATGTCTAAACCCAGGTATGGATTTATTTTTGTCCAAGTTTAAATTGGTCCACTATTTCAAATGCATTTCAAACAGACATATATTAAATTGTATGAATCCGTTTTAAATTCGTTCAATCTGTATAAGGTTAAAACTATTATTGACTGAAATTTCAATACTTTTTTTGTAATTGGAGGAAGCCAGGATGAACGAGACTGTTAATGAGGCAGTTGGCAGTAACTCCAGGTATAAGCCAACTTCTAGTTAGCAATCGAAAATAACGAAATACCGAGAATTCGTCAACGGATGTGCTTTTGACTGTTTGAGACCACTCCAAACGGCCTGATTCAGGTGAATATAGCTATAATCTCTTTTGGGCAAAACTTTTGCTAACCGAAGTTACGAGCTTTGGAACACCGTCAGCGTGCCATTGCTAAAAAAGAATCAATGACGGTATATTTAAAGCTAAGATTAATCTTTATATTATTTTACTAGGAGTTAACCAGTCAGGCTGTTCATACAGCACCACTTCAGGAGACCCAAACGCTACATACCAATCAAGTATGTTGCACGGAAGTTCCTTACCACCTTTTCAGCAAATTCGCCATTCTCGGTTATCTTTATCAGCCCAACTGTATTCTCACCTCGTCAGCCGTTCTAGCTGATTCAGATTCAAACCAAAAAGTCCAACCAACCTCTCCAAAATCTTACTACTTTCAGTGGTTCGCGTACAGAGGTGCCATCTACTTTGACGGCGAGGTGCGAGTACGATTTAGTAAAATAGTTCTCTGTTTCTCTGGGCTATCGAAATGTGAAAACGACTGTAACTCTCAGCAAGAGCTTGCTACTGCTCTGATGGAATAAGCCAAATATGGCACTGGAGCACTGTAACGAGTCTGTCACTTCAGTAATTCTTTAATAACTTTTAAACAAAATTTTTAAATCCAGTTCCCCTTAATATTTTCTTAATTTTTAAATTCTAAGTTGGTATTAAACAGCGACACCAAGCGGAGATTTTGACAAACATGCTTAGATGAATTAAAACAAGTGGTCATTGCGCACTTCTGCTCTGACGTTGGTTAAAGACACTTGGGTTTAAAAGTAGGTGGCAGGGATGGCTTAGAAGTTTTTTTAGAATATTGAAGTTTTTTTTGGGAAGAAGAAGTAGCAGAAAGTTTGGTTTGGTTTTGTTTGAGTGTCCTGTTTGGTTTGTAGCCACTCTGAGCTGGTAAGTGGATTCAATTATCAATAAAAAGTATGAAAACCATCAGCCATTTCGATATCCTATAATATTGTCATTTTTTTATGATAGTCGATATATCTACACCATTTTTCAAAGTAAAACACTTGCACGTCACGATTTATACAAAGTGACGTTACTTGTATTTAAAATTTCCAGAACGACAACATTATAATCAAATTTTCCTAACACAGCTAATAATACGAAACCCATACGGAACTGCTCGATCTTTCATAGGCGTCAACATGATGTAATAATCAGAAAAATATAATCATCATTATATTGGAAGTTTTAGAATTATATTGGTTAAATAACCAAAAACATTTATTATTATTAATAATATAAATTTTATGAAATAACTCTTGAAGTCTAATATTCGACAAAATAATAATTTTAGTTAAATATATTAGAAAATTCAAATTGTACGCAACTGATACGGAAATATATCAAATATTATTGACAGTTCAACAGGTGGCAAAAGTGTATAAAGTGTTGCCGCTTTTTTGGAGTAGAAATTTTGTTTATGTTTTGATTTCTTACAAAATTTGATCATAATATAATATGTATTATTATATATAATAATATATATTAATACATTGTATTTATAAATACATTTTAAATTTAGATTAATAGCTTTAAAAACTAATTATTGTTGTGTATTGTCATTTTGATATGCCAAAACAAATAAAAGTCTGAAGAAAGCTGATAAGCTTTCATAGTTTGACAAATAGTTGACATTTTAAATATTCCTCACTTACTAACTATTCTGATGTTTTGGCAACGCTGTGGGGTTCTGACGACGTAAATCTTGAATGACGTGCAAGCTTTTTTATATGAAAAATGCTATATCTGAAATTTTTCACATCATTTCATTAAGAAATATTCAATGTCTAAATCGAAAGTATTACTACTATAAAATCATATGTATTTTAATTTTACTTCCCGGCCTTATTAACATAATTATCTATCTTTAAACCATTTATTATCTATTAAGAGTATGTATAAAAATATTCTGTCTCATTCCGTTCTTTTATATTATAAAATATATCTATAGCATGCTTTTCGTTAAAATTGTCTATATAATTAATCCATTTTACTTAAAATATTGTCAAACCGTATGAAAGAACTCTAACTCTAACTAACTCTAAGAATGTTCTTTTATAGCCTACTATAGGAGTCGAGTAGAAGTCAAGGGAAAGAATTCTGTATTTTGTGATTTTTGAGGATTTTTCTTTTAAAGAAAAAGAATTAAGTTTTGGATTTACACCTTTGCCCGTCACCCATAGCTGTTCCTTCACAGGTCCAGACCTCTCTAAGACTATTCGCGGACAACTTCAGGGAACCAGCCGGAAAGACCTCCCTCATTTAGAGTGTGGAACACTGTTCATTTGTATTAAGTCTTATTTATCAATTTTAATAATTTTTTTATATATATTGTTTTACTTTAAATTCTATTATTTCATTTAATAATAAAGACCGTCATTTTTTTTAATAATTACTGAATAACATTTAAGGACTTAGGTTGAAGTTTTTAAATCCTTTCTTTCAACTCTGTTGTACGGTTTTATGTGTACACATTTAATCAGAGAGTTATTTATTGGTATTTGATTATTATATATTTAAACCTTTGGACATCTGTCCTGCCAGGAAAGTGTCTTCATTACTTTATTAGAACATTTAATTGAAAGCCGAAGTACAGAGTTACATCTCTAGTAGGTCAGTAAATTACTATTTAGGTCGAAGCATTAGAATGATTCTTATATTTTATTATTTATAAAGTCAGATTATCAAGGACCAATTGTGTATAATTAGGGAATTTTTTTAGTATATAAGTAACTAAGTTACATGTACATACAATGGTGGTGGGTAGCATATAATAAATTATACCTACTGTATATATTTGACTATGTATTAAATTGGTAGTGAAAACTAAATATTTCAATTACTTAACACCTGTTTTCCTTTCTTATTTCAGCAAACAACTTTACAAGATACTTTGTAAGGTATATGTTAATATTTTCCTGGCACCCAATCATATCTTAGAGCAACTTCCATAGTTAACCACTTTCATTTATATTTTTTTCATTTTTTTAAATATCTTGTCATTAATTTTCTCATTTTACGGTCTCTGTAGGGCATGCAAACTGGCCGAATCCTCTTTTGAGTGTTAAGTAGTCACTCTCCGGCACAATTTGCTAGCCAGCTTCCGTTTATTTGTTTTCTATTACATTACTCCAAATACTTGTGTAACATTACACATACACATTTTTATTACATTGGCGTCCTACAACTCCCAATCTCATATTTTTTTGTTCCAGCACAAATTAGACAAACTTTTCACGTCTGAATCGGAATCAATAGAACGATGTAACTGTTTTTTCGGTATTTTTACCTCATCAGCCGTTGCTCCAAATTGCTCCAAAATCTTCTCACTTTCAGTGCTTAGCGCACGGAGGTGGCATCTACTTTAATGATTACTGTCATCATGTTATTCTTCAATCTAAAAAACTATGAATGAACGCTTCTTTGTCTACCTGGATATAATCCTTTCATAGAACGCTGTATATAGCTTCACCTCGTGGGTGAGGGATTATGGGATATAGGATTATTTGGCCTAGTGACTGAGCTGATGTGATAGTTGAATATTTATTACCGCGATTTGATGGAAGGTGGAACGGCGTTGTTCATCGACGAATAGAGATATAAAATACATAACAGAAAAAGACAAAATATAAAAACCAATGAACCAACGCAACGTGGAATACAGTTTTTACCCTCAATATTTGTGGTTTATGATCTCTGAGATGGGCAAAGCTGTCTATTTACGGCCAGCGCATCCAGTGCCTTCGTGTGTCGGTAAATTGACACTGTTAAAAAGAAAGTTGTGTTTAACGAAGTCTAACAAAGTTGTGTTGAAATTTTTATCATTGTATAAATTACTCAACTTACTAAAATTTTTACTGGCAATGGTGGACAAAACTAAACTGAGCCCTGATCTCATAAGGACATGCTCCATTAGGGTAGGTATCAAAATGTAAATATTTATTAATTTCACACTAACATGGGGAGCCAACCGTATTTTCTTTTCTTTTCACTAATATCTATTTTCTGTTTCTCTTTGTATACCAGCACAAACCAGCGTAGAACACCTTTCCACGTTCTGTGAGTTGCCGGCTTAAGACATCGTATGACCGTTCTGTCAAAGAATATAGACGCTTAAGCGTCTATATTCTTTGGTTCTGTTGAAAGAAATCTTAAACTAGCTTTTATTCTCTTGTGTGGAGAAAAGACAGCTCTTATTTTAATTTTTAGTTAAAGGAGACACCACTGAAAATTTTTCGTATAATGCTTCGTTCATTCGTATGTTATTACGAAGGTCTTTATTCTTCTAACAAGTTTATATGAGAATATTGATTTTCCTTTAACAACCACTGTTTGCACTACATGCTTCGAGGTTTTTTCTCTTTAAAACTAGTATTCGGATTAAGTCGGAACTTCTGTGAGAGCTTTACCTATACAGGTATAATACTGGAGATGTTTGCCTGTACAGGTATACCTCTCCTATATAACGTAACGTGAGTGGCCTGCTTTAGCATTCTATTTCGGGGTTGATAAAATATTTCAAAATATTAAAATTGGGAAATGCCGAAAACCAATTAGGTACAATAAAATATAATACTCAGAAGGTACCACTGTTTCGGTTATATGAATTAACTCTATTTCATACACACACGAACACACACAACAAAGTAAATCCCAGCTCGAGTGAAGATTCTCGTTTATTGAAGTGCGTCAATGCTCAATGATACCTATACAACAACATTCTATAGATCTTGTTCTTTCATTTTGATCTATTTACGGAAACTGACTCTTTACATCAACCAAGAAAACGGGCTTAAAAATTTTCTTCTCGTATTTTAAAATCCAAAAGAGGGGATAGAATTCTATTAACGTGACATAGAGAACCACGCGCCGTTCGATTTCAGTTCAGTCTCGTCTCGAGTTTGTCAACGAAAGCGCGGGAAAAAAAAATCTTGACCCGCGCACCTTTTACTACTAACTACCTTTATCAAATAAACAAACATCTATTTTTAATATTTTTATATTTAACATCGTATGTAAGTGTTGTTTCCTGTAATATTTAATTATTGGATATTTGCCTGATTATTGGTAAGTGTTAGATTTTATTTTATATAATTTATATTTCTTATTCCGCAAAATGCCGGTGTTTGGTAATAAAATGAATAACACTGGAATGTTTTGAATAACAAACATTGAATAAATATATTACTTTCATATAGGTTTTTGTTTAAAAGTAGTGATAATTATAAGAACAATAACAATTATTTTTATAGTGAATTCAAGTTTTCTCATTGTATTATTTTAATGAAAATTGTATATTTATATTTCTTCTTCTGAATTTAGGATGGCCTAACGGCCTCCCCATTATTCGTACTGTTTTAGCAAAGAATATAGACCCTTAAGCATCTATATTCTTTGGTTTTAGTTTAGGACAATTCTAATTGCTTACTTCATAGTAAGTAAAATATAATAGTTGGATTCCTATCTTATGATCTAATATGATCTTTTGAATGAATTTTTACAACAATATTTAATTCATTCATTCCACCTTTGCCATCTGTATCTTTTCCCATACTTTTTAATTTTTGTGTTGCCTTTTTCATTTTTCGTTTTATTTGTATCAAACCTTAGGTGGTACCTCATATGAATCTGAGCCTTTCTAGGTTGCCTTTAGTTGTTAAATTGTGCTATACACTTTAGGATTTTAGAATTTTTTCTACTTTTTTTCAGTAATTTAGCTATGAAAATTTTCTATATCCTTCGTAATTTCGGTAATTGCTCTTAGTACTTTAAAAATACAATTTCTTATAAATTCTATTGTTGATCCAAATCAGGGATTTTGAATCCGTGCATTTTTACCGGTTCTATAAAATATTCAGATATTTAATCCAAGTCATTTTTTAATCTGCATATAATATCCACATCAGCATATTGCGCTAACATTTTGCTGTTTCTATTAAAAATTATACGTCTGCGTCCCACCGTAATTGATTGGTAGTTTTCCTATATTTTTTTATATATAACAACTGTGTTTGTCATATTATACAACTATGTTTATATTTGTAATTATTGTGTTTTTAAACTTCTGGTCCTCTTTTGGTATTCCTAGTGAGATTGTCTTGTGGACAGCTTTGAAATGAAGATGTTTTTTCATACAATTATTTTTAAATATTGTCCTGAAACTTTTCTTCGTGTCATCTGTTTTTTCAAATATATTTTTGAAAATTCACCACAACACTAACTATAAAATGCTAATATCTGTATTTTGTCCCTCAAGTGATTTTAAGATTTTAAATTTGATTTATAATAAATATCTTAATTATATACACCATAATGTAGGCAACTGTATCAATGCTTTTTCTGTACTTTAGACTGTGAGCTTTTGTTTTAATTGTGACCTTAATGACAATTTTTAATTATTCTTTGTGGAAACTATTTAATGACAATTTTTAATTATCCTTTGTGGAAGCTATTTTCTAAATATTTTTTAATTATTTGTGTAAGCTAACTAATACTACTTATTTATCGGAAACAGATGCTGAATTCGGCCCGTGACCGGTATAATAGGACCATACCCTAATATGTTTTTACTATTTATTGTACCAATAATTACTTAAATCAAGTCACATAAATGGTGTTAAATTTTACTTATATTTTACTACTATTAGCACTTTTTGTTGACACATTATTTACTATAAAGTGGCATGATACAAAAATCAATGTAGAAATTTGATTCTTCAGATGAAATTGTTTGTAAGTTTAATATAAACGGGCACGTTGGATGATGTCAGCGTATTTGTTTGTGAATAACAAATAGCTGCAAAAAAATAATATACAAAAATTTAAAACTAGTTATATTACGATGACACCTGGAATTCATTATTTGCATATAATTTCCCAACACGACTGGTTTTTTGTACTCATGTAGGTGAGAACAAATCTTCTTTTTTAGATACTAAAACATGAAATATTAGGAGCTAAAAGCTAAGCGTTCTCTGTGCGCATCGGGAACACAGGAACCTTTATTTCGGAATTTTCATGTATTACTACTAAACCACATCAGTCTTTTCAATTCTGCACCGTTCTTGTTAATTCTTCATGTCAGGCTCTGGTGTCGCGAAGCCATGACAGTTTTTTGTCTACTCTTCTGCTGCCTTCAATATTTCTTTCAGTTCTTAGTCTTAATAAGTTATAAAGTGATATATGGTTGAATGCTCGAAATAAATGAACTTTAATCAAATAAAAGACAGTTTTTTATTAAATCTTGCCCAAGTACTTTCGCTCCTAGCGCATCTTCAGGGGCATCTGAAATAAGCCAAGAAACGTTTTTTTTTTCAACTGAAGAAAAATGAATTAACTTAAAACGTTGATAAAACGTATTATAAAAATTTTTATTAACCATCAACTTCGAGTTTTTTCGAAGTTAATTAATTTTCTTTCAGTTGAAAAAGACGTTTCTTGGCTTATTTCAGATGCCCCTTTAAATGCTCTAGGAGCGAAAGTACTTGGGCAAAATTTAATAAAACGCTGTGCTCGATATCTGCCGTTTATTTGATTAAAGTTAATAAGTTATACTTTTCATTTCTTAGTATGTGGCCTAGATACGAGGTTTCTTTTTGTAAACGTTGTAATTAACTCTAGCATTCTGTTTATTATTTTCTGATTCGTTATGTGTTGTATCCATGATATTCTGAGCATTATGCGATAGTCACATTTCAAAAGCTTCTAAGGTATCACCATATTTAATTTTAATGTCCACGTCACAATTCCCATACAGGACAGATCAAAAACCTCCGTTAACCGAATTAATTGGGGGGAGGCCGTTTCGGATAACAAGAATTTCGGTTAAAAATAACATTGTTTTTTATAGTATTCTTGGTTAAAGTATTGGTATTAAAAAGTACTATGAGGTGATTTCGTAATGTTTTCTAATAAGTGAATACAGAATAAAGTAATAAAATTAAGGAAAATGAACAAGTTTAACATGTTTTTTAAAGAAATCTTATATTTTCTTTTGCGTTGTCGTTTGACAACAATGTTTTGCAGCTATATATGTCCATCGTTCATTCAACGAAACATAAAGCAGTCTGAAAAGGACAAAACTTTATACAATGACAACAAAAATTAAGAACCTAGTCATGTTCCTAACTAATTAGGCCTACTGTGTAAAATTCTCATCTTTAAGACATTGAAAATCTCGTCGGCGTTCTCATGCTGCCTGCTGTCTGTTGGTTCATCATCTTCGTTGTCTGATAAGCTGAGGTTGTCTGGACGAAGAACCATATCAATGATGTCCTGGTCGATGAATTCACTTTCTGAGTCATCAGCTGCTAACCACTTACTTATCTCTTCTTGGTTAATTTCGTCGCAGCCCGGCAAATTTTTTATTAAAGGTTTAATTTCTTTTGTCGTTTCTTTACCATTTTCTTCTTCAGGATCGTCAAACAAAATCCAATCAAAAAGTTAGTTCCAGGAAAAAATCAAAAGTTTTTTTTTTTTTTTTTTTTTCTTTTCCTTGGCTTGGACAATTGTCATTCAGCCAGTATCCATCAACATAAGTTTTGTTAAAGAATTTAAATATGTCAATTAGTGAAACATGATTAATATAATAATAATATCAGCTAAGCTAATGTACATACTATGTTAATAAAGACTATATCATACCTTTATTATAATTTAGTTATTGAGAGACGCCATCAGAAATTCATAGTGTATACATCTTACAAATAAAAAAAAATATAAAAATAAAGATATCTACCTACTATGTTAATAACTACAACTATGGTAATACATTTTTTTTTCACTACGTTAGGACATAAACCCGATTCAACCTCTCGGAGGTTTAGATCCTCTTAGTGATTGTTTTAGTATATTTTTATTTATTTATTTTTTTTTTTTTCTTATTTTGTTCTTTTTTTTTAATTTATTTTTATAATCATCTTTTTTCTTTTTTTTTTTTAATTTATGTATTTTTTTTTCTTTTCAAATCTATTTTTTTGATATTCTTTTTATTTTATTTTTTTTTTGAACTTTTTTTTAATAATTTTTTTTTTTTATTATTTTTTTCATGAATTTTTTCTAAACATAGGTTACAAATCTAACTAATTACAGGCATACTTTACTATCAGACAAAAAGGTTATCAAGCAGTTATACATTTTCTTCTCATTGAGAGATAGTAGAAAGAGAATATTAAACAGGAAGAGGGATGTTCTTGTCTATCATTCTTTTAATTAGGTTGTTGGTGGGTTGTTTATACTTTTGACATTCAAAAAATATGTGGTTTAAGTCACTTTTAATCTGACATTCTTGACAAATATCCGAATCTAATATATTTATTTTAAATAAATGTACAGGATAACATGCATGGCCAAATCTAAGTCTACTGATGGTAGTTATGTATTTGCGAGGGAGGACGAAATTCTTATACCAAGGTTGTTTTGGAATAATTGGTTGTATCAAACTGTATTGTGTTGTTGAAATACTACAGTACTTTTCCCAGTGTTCTCTCCAGTTGTTCATTTGTTTAGTTCTTGAACATGCAAAAGCATCTATAATGCAAGGTTTATAGTTGGTAAGTGTTCCATAAAAGATGGAATTTTTTGCTAACTGGTCCACGTGTTCATTATATGTAAGTCCTGAATGTGCTTTGATCCACATCAATTGTATTTTTTGGGTGTATTTATTAATTTCAAATAAACAATTTTTAATTAAAAAAATGTATGGATTAGAAGTACTACAGGGTAGTTGCGGTTTTTGAATAGCTGTAAGTACAGATAACGAATCAGATAAAATTACTGCTGAAACTATACGATGCCAATTTAAAATACTTTAAAGCCTCATATATGGCCACAGCCTCAGCACTAAAAATAGAGAAATTTGTGGGCAGTTTAAACATTTTTTCTATAAATTTATCTGGAATATAAAAGGCACAACCAGTACCCTTTGAACTTTTAGATGCGTCTGTATAAATACAAACAGATTTTGGCCAATTTGTCAGATAGTTGTTTAAAATAATACGACTTATTAAAGGGTTCTCATGATAAATAGGTTGTATTATATGTACTTGATCCAGTAACTCAAAGAAATCTTTAAAATGTACTACTTTGTTTGCAACTATAAGTTCAGTATCTTTATTTGCAGTATTTCGAAATGCTTCACATAGCGGTGGAGAATTCTTGCGAGTCCAATATTTATTTGTTAAGTCGAAATAAGTTAAAATACTAATATCTTTATATAAGCAAGTGTTGTAGCAACAAACTTTAAGAAGAAATTTTTGACTGAGATATTCTCTTCTAAATTTACTGGGCGGTTCCATTGTCTCAACATAAAGTGGTTCAATAGGGGTAGATCTCATAGCACCAATGCAACACCGCAAAACTGTGTGTATAAAAACATCTATACGACGTAAAATATTGTTACTAGCGGAGCCGTAAAGTACAGAGCCATAATCTATAATGGACCTGATATAAGAACGATAAAATAGAAGACACGTTTCAACATCTGCACCCACCAAGTTTTTGAAATTGATTTTAGAAAGTTTAGTGCTTTATTACATCTATCAAGCATAAAATCAACATGCAGTTTCCAGGTCAGTTTTGTATCCAAAATCATACCCAAATATTTTATTGACTTACAGAGGGGAAAATAATTATCATTTAATTTTATTTGTTCTCCTTGAGGCAAGTTATGTCTAGTGAATATACAAATGTTAGACTTGTTGTTTGCCAACTCAAAACCATTTTTTTTAAACCACCTACAGCAATGTTCATGAACACTTTCCAATGTGTTTAAACCGTTATTGTAACTTTTAGATTCCGTATAGATACAGAAGTCATCTGCATATTGTATTGTATTAAATGAGATTTTTTTCGATACTAATATTATGAAAATCGGCTGTGTAAAGATTAAATAGAAGTGGACTTAAAACTGAGCCCTGTGGAAGACCCGAACTATTAAAACGTGGTCCAATGAGTTGATTGTTTTCCTTCCTAATATATATTTTCCTGTTTAAGTAGAAATTTACAATATTTTGAGTTAGCAGGGAAGGTATTTGAAATTGATGAATCATCTTTTCTTTTAGTATATCTAAATTAACACTGTCATATGCACCTTCAATATCCAAACATAAAAGTGGTACATACGTATTGCGAGAATATGCATTTTGAATGTGAGTTACTACGGTAGCGAGTGCATCCAAAGTACCACATCCTTGTCTATAACCGAACTGAGAATTTGGAAGTAGTTTTTTCTCACTTATCCACCATTCGAGTCTTACTTTTAGTATCCTTTCTAATACTTTGAAAACACAAGACATAAGTGAAATTGGTCTGTATGATTTTGAGAGATTCGGATCCTTCATTGGCTTTAAAATTGGGATGACAATAACTTCTTTAAATTCATCCGTACCTGCAGAGAGAACTTCGTTAAATATTTCCAATAAGAGATCTTTAGCGGTTGGAGGAAGCATATCAAGCATAGGATACTTAATGTGGTCATAACCGGGACTTGTGCTAGGACGATTATTTAAAACATAGCTTAGTTCTGTCTGTTTAATCGGTTGAAGTAAAAAATGGCTTTTGTCGGTCACTATTTTACTAGGTTTATTAGGCATAGATATCACTGTTGGAGGAGCAATTATGTCAAAAAACCCTTCTATCCAAATATCTTCAAAAGATTTTTTTTTTGTAGGTGATTTTCTGTATAACTTTCTAGCTTGCGTCCAAAGTACTGATGATGGTATTGATTTATTGAGAGAAGAAACCCAATTGACCCAGCTTTGTTTCGCAATACTTTTTAGTTGTTTTTTTTGTACTTGCCATGTTTGATTGGCATTTTATATAGTTCTCAAAATTACGTTCTTTTTTATAATTCGTGAGTGAAAATTGCCGGTTTTTAATAATCGTGTCACATTCAGAATTCCACCACGGTGGAGGGTTTCGAGTTTTTGGCCTAAAAGGTTTATATTGTGGTATTGCAATGTGAGCAGCATAATTTATACCATTCATTAAATGTTCATATTTGCTTGATGTGTTTTTTGGAATTTCAGTATTTTGATTTAAAAAGTTTTGTACTAAAGAAGTATATAAAGGCCAATTAGCTTTTTTGATGTTCCATTTATTTTTCGGTAATATTTTTTCTGTTTCGGCTTTAATGCAAATATCGACCTGTATAACAAAATGATTTGATCCTAGTGTGTCTGAAGAGATAGACCATTCAGTCTTACTAACAAGATCAGGACTGCAGAAAGTAACATCAATCATTGAGTAATTCTGGTTAGGTTGAGTTAGTATTGTTGGTTGTCCATTATTTAAAACTGTAAATTCAAGATCATCTGCCATTTTAATCAGCTGTACTCCGATTCCATCATTTGTACTTGAACCCCAAATAGTATGATGGGCATTAAAATCACCTCCTATAATAACTGGTTTTTGTAACTGGGAAAATATATTTATCCAATCATTTATTGTGCATCTTATTTTCGGGGCTCTATATAGTGACATAAAACTAATTTGATTATTCCCATATTTAATTTTTATAGCACATAACTGTATTTCATTATTGTAATTATTATTGTTAATTTTTAGTTCAGTAAAACAAATTGATTTATTTATAAGTATAGCAACTCCACCATAACCATCCAACCTATCATTACGAACAAGATTATACCCATTAAAATCATATATTACATTTTTTTTTAACCATGTTTCACTAATAAGAGCTATGTCTATTTTGTTAGTTACTAAATAATGCATCATGCTATTTTTATTTGAGACAGCAGATCGAGCATTCCACTGTATTATTTTTAACTTAGGTTGACAAGACATTTTTTATTTAGTATTAATCAAAGTACCCTCCAATACCTGTTCAATATTATTGACTATTAATTGTCTATCTATAGACCGTATATCATCAAAAGTTTGTATACTTTGTAAAAGCTGATATATAAAAGTTGAAAGACTTTCAGTTACATTTCTTTTAATTTTAATATTTTCATAATTTGGTACAATTCGATTAACAGGTAAGGGTTTCTCAGGTCCAAAAACAAAAGGAAACATTGGTTTCTCAGTAGACGACTGTGCAACTGGTGAATTAACTTTTCTTTTTTTATTTGTTTGAGATTTAGTGATGTTTAAATCAGTGTGAGTAAAAGCAGAATTTGGCTTGTGTGAAACTGGTTTAGATATCGGAATATTTTTGCTAGTTGTAGGCAAACTAGGAAAATCCCTTTCATATTCTGCTAAGCATTCAAAGGAATTGTTACTTACAAAATTTGAAAAGGACTTTTCACAGTAATTACGTGCTTCTACAAATGATACGTTATGTTCAGCCATTACATTTTTAATTTTTTTCTGTTTTTCATATTGGGGGCATTTATTGGATATTGACAGATGTTTCCTACTTTTACAATGAATACAAAATACATTTTCTATATTACAATTATGATCTTTTTCTTTAATTTCACTACATTGAATACACCGTTCTTGTGTACTTTTACACTGTTTGGATACATGTCCAAATCTAAGACATTTATAACATTGAACGACTTTTCCAATATACTGTGCAACAGGACAAAATACCTTATTAAAAGAAACATAATTCGGCAGAACGTTGCCTTCAAATGTGATAATTATTGTCTTTTTATCTATGTATTCAACTTTATTATCATTATTAACTTTACGTTTAGTTCTATATATATTAATAACTTTAGAAGATGACTCTATAGTATTTATTAAATAATCTACGTCATACTGAGTATCCACGTCCCGTACTAAACCCTTGACTTCCAACAAATGATTAGGTATGTACGCCTTAAGATTTTCCAATTTTAGAGCTTGATTATTTACTAAATTATTGGCTTCCAATAAAGACTTTAATAAAACCTTGATACGATTTCTACCTATGCTTTTAATTTCTAAAATATTTGTTAGTTTTAATTTTTTGAATAATATGTGACCAACTGTCATCGGATGTAATCTACCTAAATTTTCAACATTTACTTTTTCAATATAGACCCAAATATTTTTAATATTGTACTTATCTGAGCGTAAATTGAAGGTCTTCTTTTCCGGTTCCATGATAGAAGCTCCTACACTGTTGACATTTTTTATGGTCATGCTTTGGTTATCAGTTATGTTTAAATGTTCTTCACTATTATCTATTAACATTTGCGTCAACGAAGACGTCCCTGCACTACTGTCCCCATTGGGGGAACAAAATAAAAGTTTTCAACCGTAAAACACTTAGATTATTTAACTATACGGTCAAAACTAAAATATTAATTATACATAAAAAGTAAATCACAATACTAATTAGAAATCCGGCTCGTTTATTATGTTTTTTGCACTTAAATTTTTAAATCAATACTGTTTAAAATTATTAAAAACTATAATTTTTATCGGAGAACTTTTAAATTCAAATTTTCACTTTGACAGTTATTTGACGTATGAAATCAAAAGTTAGTTTTCCAAAGTTGAAGAGTTGATCTTGGCCCATAACTCAGCACACCGTTAAACAACATGTTTCGTTGTTGAAGATTTAAGAATTTCGGGAACACTTTTGGATTAATTCATCTCCTGTAATAACATATGTCTTAAGAATGCTCCTCTATAATGTCTCTTGAATATCTCTATTACTCCCTGGTCTAACAGCTGAATTAAGCTCGTTACATTTGGTAGCAAAAATCTGACAATTATCGTCATTGTGTAGATTTTGAGGGTGAGTTGGCGCATTGTCAACAAGCAACAATGCTTTGATGGGAAGTTTTTTTTTTCATTTTAAACAGGATTTTACACTTGGGATGAATTCATTTTCGAACCATTCTGAAAATAAAGTGGTCGGCATTCATGAGGTTTTTTTTGACTTCTATAAAAAACTGGAAGTGATTTTTCTTCAAATATCTTTTAGATCTCTTAGTTTTTTTGATTTCCCAACGCACGTCGGTATCAATCGGTGAGTGAAATTAATGAAGGTGTTTACGTTTTGCAATAAAAAGTTACTTTTTATTGACGAAATTATTGAAACTATCAGCCGTTTCGGTTAAACGATGTTTTGGTTAAAAAGGTTTCAGTTAAAGGAGGTTTTACTGTAAGTAATTCGGGCGTCTACTATTAGTTTTTAGTAACAGATAATTTGCTTCCATTTGGTGTACATTTTGCTGACCGCCTCATATTTATTATTTGTATATCTGGATACTACCTGTTATTTAGTGCTACTCCTAAGCTGTGATGCCAGGTCTCATGCAAAAGCATGAGATCTCATGTTTTCCAAGCAAATCTCATGCTCTCATGCTTTTATTGCAAAATCTCATGCTTTTCAACTTATTGACATAGTGACAAAAATAAGATTTATTAAATATTATTTGTAAACTACAGATAACAAAGTGTTAACTACCAATAACAAGGAATGTATAATGTATGAGAATGAATAAGAGAAGAAGAATAAGAGAAGAAGAATTTGATTATTCCTGTCGCCTGTCGGTTAATCCACGAAAACGATAATAGTAAGCGTCTCTATTCTTTGCTTTGATAATAGGTATCTGGTAACTTTGGATGTTTCTTTAACATATCTATTCAAATGTCTAATTTTAAAATATAATTTACACCTAAAAAAAGGTGTTTGACATCTGAACTTACGTTTACTAACATTACATCTGAACACAGCTAAATCCATTAGCGATTTTAAATAATTCTTAGTTAATTTTAATGACTGTTAAAATTGTTGAAAATATGGTCCAGTTCATTACATTTAATTAGAAAATGTGGATATGGTTTAAGTAAACCTCCTTCGGAAAGATGGTTACCCAGTAAACCGATGTCAACATACAAGATAAACGATAAAACAATAAACAATACTATGATACTATCTGACAAAACTCCATACAACATAGAACATTTCTGGTGACATTTGTCGTCAAGTGACGTCACACGACTGTGCGCGTGCGCGTACCTATCTCATGCTTTTATTTTTAAATCTCATGCTTTCTGGAATTATTTCTCATGCAATATTTTTTTACGACCTGGCAACACTCTCCTAAGTATCTAAACTCATAAACTTGTTCTAGTTTAACGTTGTTTATATAAATGCGAGAGTTAGTATCGTTCTTGATAATTACCATTATTTTAGTTTTTTTAAACATTTATCGATAGTTCCATTGCTTTATTTTCATTATGTACTCTGTGTAATATATTTTGTAGTTTATTAAAATTTGTAAAAACAACCATAATACTAACGAAATCTTGATAGTAGAAAGCCAGCAGATCGAAAGAGTAAAAAAGTACACTTACCTAGGAACACTTATAACAGAAAATAATTACACTACAGAAATCAGTCAGAATCGAAAACGCACGTTCTAATTTTATGAAAATGAAAAAGCTCCTATGTGGCAAAGATTTAACATTAGCTCTTAAAGTACGCCTAACAAGATGTTACGTATACCGTGTACTACACTATGGAGTGGAATCATGGACGTTAAATCTATATAGACACAATGAGACGACTTAACGCCTTTGAAATGTGGACCTATAGAAGAATTATGAGGGTTTCCTGGGCAGATAGAAATACGAACAATAAAGTACTGAGAAGAATAGGTAAAGAGAAGGAATTTAAACTTACAATTAAAGAAAGAAAGCTACAGTATCTCGGACATGTAATGCGGAGCGGGGGAGAAGTATGGCATCCTGCGAAGTATCGGAAGAAAACGAATTTCGTGGCGTAAGAACCTGAGAGAATGGTTTGGATGCAGCCCAAAACAACTATTTAGAGCTACTGCCTCAAAAATTCAAATAGCTATGATGATTACCAACCTCCGTAGTGGAGATGGTTCCTGAAGAAGAAGAATATATTTTGTAAGTTGCCTATTCTTTCGGCTGTCAGTACGGTATCTTCAGCATATCTGATTAATATAATGATCATATATTTACTGTTTATTTTTGTACCAATTTTTAAAGGTACCAAAATCTCGATTATCAGATGCTATGTATTTTCTACGTTATTACATGGAGTAGGGGCCTGGACATTTTCTGAACGTTTTTTAAGAAAGCTCGAAGTTTTGAAGATGTGTTACAGACGCATCTTAATACAATCAAAGAGCGTAAATTGGAATATCTTACGTAAATACGTTATGAAAAATGATCAGAGATATGGCTTGTTGCAATTCATTCCTCAGGTCAAGGTATTTGGAAAGAGATGACCAAGGAGAAGATGAATATCTTGGCTTGAAAACCTGAGAAAGTGGTTTAATACGTCCACAACCGTATTATTCCGAATAGCTGCAAGCAAAGTTCCCAAAGAAGAAGAATCCAGTCTTAAAAATATATGCGTTTTGTAATGATCAATATGGCTGCATATAATTCTTCTATTTAATTTTGTTTTTTTCTGCTGTGGGTTCATGTACTTTTATGATGTTGAGTATCGTGTTTTTAGTTTTAAGCTATATTAGCGCTATTCTTTCGGAGTATAGGGTGAAAGCATTGTTTCGATTTTAGCTCAACTCTACAGAAATCTTAATGGACTTTAAATTTTTATAAATGAATGTGATATAAATCATAAGGAGGATTAACATAATTATCTAGATGCATGTAATGGTAAAATTAGTCATAAACGTTGAATAATTATTTATTAATGTATTAGTGTCGTTTGTTCTTCTAATTTAAATGAGGCTAGTGCAATATTTACTTATTTGCTTATTGAGATCCCTGATTACACGAGAAATTATTCTGGTTGGTGTAGGTCAAGTATTCAAGTAAGAGATTTTTTAAAAATACTTTTTGTGATTATTTACATGAGAGTACCTTTTAGTTTTATAATTGGTATAATCCCAAGTTACCTACTTGATATCACCATATTTTAAGCTAATAATAAACGCTTATCAAAATAAATGTATTAATAAATCTGTAATCAATTATGATTATTAATTGTTTGTAGGTGTCGTTCAACTTTTAATTAATTTCAGCTTTTTCCACTTCTTTCTCTTTCTTCTCATTGTAGATTCTGATCTACCAAGACCTCAGTGAAGATTATTAGAGACTTGGAAGCATCTTATCCTAGTCCTTTTTTAGAAGTCTAGTGTTTATAGATCCGTGTAAATTTATTTTTGTCAGCATTTATGTAATTTTACACAAATCCCTTTAATAATAGAAACCTGTCTAGACTAATTCTGTCAAAAATTAAGAATGCTCTGTGGGTTTACTGAGAAGCTGCTTATTCTTCTATGTTATATGCCTTAGATGTCAATCACATAATGATTTAATGTCTATAATGGTTCCTTTCTCTTCTTTACAAAGTTTGTAAGCCTTTAATATTTTTTGATTACAATTTTGTTTCGACTAATCCAGCTATTAAACTTTTTAGCTAGCTTCTCGTAATTAAAACAATTTATACATCGTTGATACTTCGTTATTTTTGTGCAGTGACGTAGCCAGGATTTTATTTCGGGGGGTGTCCACTCGTTTAAGTTCATCCCCCCCTTCTACAAAGAAATATTTATTTATTTTTTAATAATTATTTGTATATTTTTTTTGTAACAAAAATACTTACCTTTTTTAACATATTTTTTGAGTAAGGAATAGAGTGTCATTAACGAAAAACTTGATACAGAATGACGACAATACAATGGTCCTGATAAAGTATTTTTGAACGTATTATTAATGAATATGTAGGTATATGAGAAACACTATTTGAAAAACAGCATTTGTAAGACAAAGACTTAATTAAAAAATATATATAAATAGAGATTTATAAATTAGATATGTTTTTCACGACATTAATATATTTCTTTTAAATTGAATTATTTGAAATCTTGGGATGCCAAAAATAATAGCATGTTATAACTTTACAGAAATATTTATTGAAATGTAAGTTTTAAATAAAGAAGAAAAAACAGCATAGTTTTACAACATTTTAGTAGCAAACTGCAAAATAATAAAAGTGAAAATATTGATATTTTTACTTGTTTGCGATTATTTCTAAAATATCGCAAAAATCGCTAAAATATCGCAAAAATATCGCAATTCGTGACAGTGACACGACAGGCAAGTCCAGTAAGCGTATTACCGGTTTTATTCCTCATATTATAGGTTTTAACTCGTTTCATAGTTAAAAATGAGCGCTCAACGCTAGTGACAGGAATAGTAATTATAATTCTAACAAATCTATTGATGTTGAAAAGAACCTTGTTTCACAAGACTCCAGAATTTCTGTACCAGTCTTCAAAGTTCTTACTCTTTTACACCATATTAAGTACTCTCCTGATCTCCTGCCAGAGAACATTCTCTTCAAAATATGGAGATAGCTTTGTTAACTGGTTAGCTTTATAAGGAGATGCAAAACCAGGAAAGAGTATTTAAAATACATTAAAAATGTCTTCATTGTCAATAAATATTTCTGTTAATATAGAAATTAGATGATCTAAACATGAAATGAACGTTGGTAATCTGAAATATTCTTAACTGAAGTTGTTGGATTATCTCTACAAGTCTCTTTAATGTCTCTTATTAATCCTTGGAATTTAAAGCTCAGTACCAACAATACATTTAGATAATTTAGAAGCAGAAACAAAAGTTTTTCAAATTCATTTTCCATTAATTACTTGATTGGTAATATTTTAATCAATTTAGTACTATGTATATTTAAAAGAGTAAAAAAACACAATCTGAAAAGTTCAAATACTGTTGAAAACCAGTATCTGTACACAATTTAAAATAGTTTAAGAGGCATTACTTCTACATAAAATGTTTGTGAGTAGAACAAATATGTTGTTCGATGTTCATTTTTACAATAATCTTCAGAAAAAGCAAAATATTTTCCACGTATTCCATGAAAAATCATACACTGTTTTTTTTTAAAAACGTTTTAAGTGAACATTTTTATTCTTCTTACAACAGCATTTGTTTCATTTTCTTATTGTCTTCTAATTGTCGTATGCTACTATTATGAGTTTCAACTTGTATTTGATAAAAATATGGTATATTTTTACCAGTTAATGATGTTAAATAAATAAATAAAAAATTAGTAAAAAATCCTTTCCAAAAGGTCTATTTATGTGAAAAATTTTTCGGACTAAATCACGGAACGTTTTCGAAATAAATGTTCCATCTTCAGTGCTGCTACAAGGTATACATGTTTAAAGCTACTACATGTAAATGGATGAGTGAAAACCCTTTAGATGATATTAAATTGGTATTAGATTACATAATTGCTGCTAATTTTATAGGATGTTAAAGTTTTAAGTAGATTCACTTCAAGGCAACGTAAATAAACATCCTATAAAATTAGCAGCAATTATGTAATCTATACCAATTTAATAACGTTTAAAGGGTTTTCACCATCTATTTACTGGCTTTAAACACGTATACCTTGTAGCAGCACTGAAGATGGAATGTTTGATCCGAAAACGTTCCATGATTTACCCCGAAAGGTTTTTTTTTAATATGCCTTAATAAAGGATTTTTTTACTAAATTCTTTGTGATATGTATGGCATACGGCCGACTATAGGAAATTATGGTTAAACTTCGTATTGAAATCGACGGTCCATTATTGCACTAACATTGCTTAATATACACAATATTTTTCCAGAAATAGGGCCATATGGAAATAAATACAATAAATAAAAATTAAATTTTTTAATTTAAATCCCTCATTTTTCAACACTTTGCTGATAAAATTGTTTTAAATAAAGAATGAGTTTTTTAATCATTTGTATTTAGAAAATGTAAATATGGATTACTGGAGATCCGACATCTCTGGCGTAAAAATATTTTAAGGTGTAAATGAAAATAGTATAACTAGAAATAACTGGTTTTGAAGAAGGTGGCGTATTTAATAACAATGGAATTAAACGTTCATTAAAAATATTTATAACGGGTAAATAACCACAAAAACGATATGTCACAATATTGTAATCTAAAAATAAAGAAAAAATAAAGCTTACAGATATTTTTAAACGATTATTGTAAATATTTATAATTTACTTTTTGTTTTGCTATAAGCACACAATAAGTAACCTTAAAGTCCAAGGAAAAGGAAATTCCAAATATAGATTATATATATATATATATATATATATATATATATATATATATATATATATATATATATATATATATATATATGTATATATATATATATATATATATATATAATAAAAGAAATACTGGATATTAGTGACTGTCGATATAAATAAACAACCCAGTTTATTAGGGCTGCAGTCAGAAGTTTGGCTCCTTTTCCTTCGCAATTTTCTGACAACCAAAACTTTCATTATAATGAGGTCCGACAATTGACATGACATACAACACATCAGTGATACCATCTAAAATAACTTATGGTTGCCTATCCTACATTCTAGTTCTGACACCTAAGCTAATGAACATTTTCAAAAATGTTAGTAGCTTAAAAATTACAATTAAAATTTAAAAACGGTATCGAATTTATACACAAAAACAAAAGATATATAAGATATACCTATATATAAGATTAGATATATATATATATATATATATATATATATATATATATATATATATATATATATATATATAAGAATGCCTGTTTTTTCCATCATGTCATAGTTGATACTAAGACATGCCATGTTTCGTCTTAAAACTGACCAGGTAAAGTAAGAAAAGACATACTTCGAGAAAAGAATGCATGATTCGTATGCAAACTTTCTATTTGATGGAGTGATACCACTACGTAGCGCCATCTACTTGGGATGACCAAAAATATACACATTAACTAAGTAGACTCACAAATGTTGTCTCATGCTTTGATTTATTACAAACTTTGATGTGCCCACTTCTACTTTGAAACTAAAATGTGAGTCAAAAAGAAAGACTCGTGTTTGACAAAAAACACACAAACATGATTGAAAGACACTACGAAAATAAGGAGTTGGTACAATAAAGTTAAAATTTACATACTTAAATAATAGATAGTATATTTATATAAAAAAGAGTATATTTTTAGAAAAAAAATTATGAAAATATTGAAATAATTAATATTGAAAATAAATATTGAAAAAATTAGGAGGAAAATATTGTGTAAAAATAAGATACTAAAATAAGAGTCTTAAACATGAGAATAAGTATATTTCATATCATTCCAGCAAAAGAATAAAGTGAATCCTACAAAATGATGGAAACCAATACGAAAAAAAAAATGCAAACCATGAATAAAATCTCTCGAATAACAAATGAGCAGATATGAGGATATATATACATAAGTATCCCTTTAATGGCATTGACGATCATAAGACTTAATACGTATCCGGAATTACCATTTTTTTTTCAAAGAAGTATATTTAGAAGTATAATATAGTTTTGTCGCAAAATTTCTCTATTCGGTTCTATAAATTTTGTAAAAATATAGTAATTTATAGCGAATATCAAGATAATTTTGAAATAACTGGTTTTTCGCCAACAATATAGTGATATGTAATAGAGGAAGAACTAGGAATGGCAAGAAAGATGGTGCACAAACTTCGCTGCAGCAGCAAAAGGTTGGTTTGAACATAAAAAGATTTAAAATATGACAAATTGAACACCAAAAAAACATTAACATTACGAATAAAAATAATAATACTAGTGGTGGGTACTTATAAACATCGGAATCTGATAACAAAAGCTTCAGCTTCTAAATTAGTAGTGAAAAATAGAATCTGGAAGTAATTGTACGAAATATAATTCAAAATGAAATAATAAGAACATGTAAGTGGTTAATTACATAATAGGAAAAATTACGAGACTTAAATTGAGAGGGACCTGGCACAGCAAGAATTATGAATAACCGATTGACAAAAAGGTTATTAAGTATAAGTCAAATTTAGAAAAACCATCAACGCGATGAACAGACAATTTGCAAAAGTTACATAAAAATAAATAAGATTATGATAAATGGCGAAAGAAATAAGAAAAATTGGACGCTGGTAGTGATGACTTACTGATATTTTTGTTTTGGTATACACATAATAAAGGTAAGTCATCCATGTTCCTTATGGTTGCAATTGTTGCAATTTGTTTTACAAACAGCAATTCTCTTTTCTTCAGACCCTATTATGTTATTCTTTATTAATTTGGTGCCTAAAATTAATTTGCGATTGATCTTATCCCCACCTTTGGATTGTCCAAATATACCTTTCTTTGTTTATCACAAAATCATCTTCTCCACTATAACGCTTTCAAGTCTCATTATTCAAACTAGTTCTGACGCAAAATAAAACTAACTATTTTGTTTGTTTTATAAATGTTGGATTTTACGAAGTCGTAGATGGTAATAATAGTGATTAACAGAATCTTCTAACTCTGTGACGCCGACAACATTCCAACTTTTTATAAGACGTCTTCGCCGGTAGCAAACTCTTAATGAATTACATACTTAAGACGCAGATAATCCGCAGAGCATGTTGATGCCTTCTAGTTTATTGACCGTGAAGGTCGCCAAGGTCGCGTTCTAGCGAAAGCAGTGTATATTTTTGGATTCGCCCAAAAGAACTCGTCCATCGGGTCATCATAACTTAAACGCTCTAGGGTAGCAAAATGGCAAAACTGTAATTAATGAGATGACGTAAAAAGAGGTTTCAGATTAAGAACATATATCTTGTTAATTCGACTACTTTCTGAATTTCAGAACATACACTGTCCGATACAATTATTATAATACTCTTGTAATACCATATTTTGTTTATTTAAAAAAAAGACCCTGTAATAAGGTGCTGGCTGAGTATGACTGATTGACAACTGCTTCTGTCCAGATCATAAATTAAATATAGATAATTCTATATAATACAAAAATCATAGCTCAGAAACGGTACATTTGATTTCAACCAAACTTGGTGAACATGTTAATATGGCGCTAAATCTTAATTCAAACGACTTTGTATCCTTGAGCTAATAGGCAGGGGCGGTGTAACAGTTTGGTAATATTAACCTATGGCATACGGCCCATAAAAGAGAAGCATTTGATGAAAACAACAGTTAATTGAAATTTGAACAAAACAAAAATCGCGTGTCCTAATATACATTTTTATTTTGAATAGAGAAAGATAAAAATATTTTTTTGCAGTTGTTCTGTTAATTGATTTCATTTATTCATTCTGCTCTGAGAAGAGCGACCAGGTGGAGTAGAAAATTACCTGAAGCTTTATATGTGTTGATTTATAAATCTTCTTGATAGTTCAGTTTCGGGAAATTAATTCTTGAAATGCGTTGTGCAGAAGTAAACAATATATATTATATTTATGATTTTTCTGTAGATCTATGGAAAATCTAGGAAATAAATGGTGAAAAAATATAGATATGATGATTGGTCCAAGGAAAAACAGGCCCTCGAACCAGGCTTATTTTCTTGTCTTCGTGGCGATTTTGTGGCTTTTTAAAATGTTTGCCAACCAAAATAATCTTTTTGTGTTGCCATATAACACAAAAATATTTATTTTATTTAAAACACTCTCGTCTTTTAATTGCGTCCACGATAAATAAATGGGATTTTTTTTAACGCATTATCTATAATTTAATGAATTTCTAATTTACGAAATATTTTATTAAAGTCCCTTTATCTTATAACTTTTCAATTCTCGGTTCAAGATTGTTTTTTCTTTTTCTTGATTCAATATTCTAAACATGCATTTGTTAAATATCTATCTTTATTGCGTTTATTTAATCCATTTAGTTTAATCTTGTCTCCTGTCCCTAGTACCTATATGGAACCAAATATTACTCATTGTATTTATATTTAAAAGATAATGATGCGCATTTCCCGGATTTCAAAGTGTGTATTATAAAGTAAATTACATAAGCACTAGTGGTTATCTAGATTATATCATATATTATATACTCACTTTATAATCTCATCATTTTTAAAAGAAACATTTGCCTTTTATTTTATGAGTAAGTATATATAGGACTTGATAGAAACACTATAAAAATTTTATATAAAACTATAAGTATTTATATAAAACTGCAATTTTTTAAAAACCAAGAAATACAAGAGGAGATCCTTGTAAAAATATTCTATTGATACAATTATGTAGAGAATTACTTAGAACAAAAGATAACATGTTCCAAATCATTTAAACAAAATTAGTTAGAACATAAAGATCCGACAGTTAACAAAACAGGGACAGAAGTTAAAACCGAAATTTAAACGGCTGTGAGATTGGACTTATTTGTCATTAACTTTCATATTAGCAGTGTTCTATTATTAAAGCCTTGTTGATACACAGAAATAATTTTCACCAAGTACAAGAATAAAAATATATCTCTAAAAGTTAGTGTAAAAGTTAAACTGGATGTCAAACCTCCGAATGTAATAGCAATCTATGTACCCGAGAACAACTGAGCTGCCACCACAAAAGAAAACTTCTATGAACACCTTCAGTATATAATACACGATACCATAAATGATGAATATATAATTATTATGGGTGACTTTAATGAACGTGTTGACATAGTTTCAGGAATAAAATGATAATGTAACATAATGAAAATATCAGAAATGAAAACGGAGACCTTCTGACGGACCTATGCAGCATAAACGAAATACGTGTTAATAATACAGTTTTCACTCACAAATACACTTTTAAAAACACTAGAGTACACAAATTTATGATATTCTGTGGCATAGAGAGTTCTTCTTCTTGTTGTGTCTATCCGTTTCGGATGTTTGCGACCATCATGGTAATCTGTACTTTGCACACTGTTGCTCTGAAAAGATGTGGTTGTTGTGTTAAACCACTTACGTAGATTTTTCAGCAAGAAAATCCTTTGCCCTGCTGGTCCACGTTTTCCTTTTCCTTTTACTTCTAGAATTAATTTGCAGCAACCCATATCTTTCGCTGTTCCTCATGATGTGACCAAGCTATTCGATTTTAGCTATTTTTATTGCGTTTAACAATTCTTCTTCATTTTTCATTCTTAATAAAACGTCCTTATTAGTAATGTGGTCGGTATAACTGTAAGAGTTAACGACTTGTAACTTGTAACTCCGCACAACAGTGTAGAAAAGATATAAGATCGCAGTAAATTGATTTTTCTGGGTCCTGGTAAATCATGGCAAGCAATAGCTTAGTCATTTTTTGAAATGCAGATCTTGCTTTCTCTATCCTACATTCGAACTATTGGGTGCTACGTATCATCAATCATACGGCACAGCAACTTACGTTAAACAAAACATAGAAAACACCGCCCTTTTTTCCACGTGTACTGATGATGAAATTCACAATGTTGTTGTAAAAATTGGAAGTATCGTCGTTACTAACACCTACAAACCACCGGCTATATCCTGGCCAGCTCAAGTCATCGACACACATCCGCACCAGTCAATATACGTGGGGGATTACAACAGTTACCATGAGCAGTGGAAATGTAAACAATGCAACAGCAATGGGAATGCACTATCAAAATATCAGCAGCATGGAAGAAGGAGTATAACCCTGACCTATGTTTTGTCTCTACTAATAAAAACGGGCAACCTCTGTCAGTCTCTCGAAAAGTAATGGATGACTTCCCACCCAACCAACACCGCCCAGTGATCTTAGAGGCAGGAACCCAGATTCCTATAATCATATCCATCCCTCGCCCACGTTGAAATCTAAAGAAAGCCATTTGGGGTAGCTTCTCTGCGGAACTGGACAAGACTCTATGCTGGATACTCCCTACCATCAGAAATTACAAAAGATTCGTTGGAGCCGTAATAGGCACGGCCAAAAATCGTATATCAAAAGGCTACCGAAAAGAATACATTCCTTGTTGGTCCCATAACAGCGAAGAACTGTACCAAAATTTACTTAAAAGCGGCGATCAAGAATTAGCCGATCAACTGCTCCATGGCCTAGACGCAGCGAGGCAACAAAAATGGACGGAAACTGTATCATTGAGATAGAATTGTTTTATATCATTGTTCAGTGCATGTTCTTCTAGTCTCTCAATCCTTATTTTATTTTGTTTGCAATTTTTAAATCTTAGGTGGTTTTTTAATTGTCGTCTACTTGCAATATATTCCTCTTTGTTTCTTCCGTACTGTTGCTTGGCATTTTAAGCCTAGCTTGATTTTTTTGTTCCATAAGCCTCCTACAGTCTTTTTCATACCAGACTAGGTTCTTTGCTTTCCCCACTACTTCTTTTGTAGCTGTTATAACTGCTTCTTTTAAATCCCTCTACTGATCTTCGATATTTCTGACCTGAAATCCATTTACTTTATTATTATACATTGTTCAATTATGTTTTCTATTTTCGGTTCATATCTTGTTTTTTTTTTCATCATTAGGAGCCAATATATCTGAAGCATATTTGTGATATTTTTTCACCTTTCTCCGTTTCCTTGGCGTTAAGTTTTTGTTAATATTTAATCAGCACAAGGCGTGATCGAAACTGCTATTTGATCCTCTATGAGTTCTCTATTAAGATGTCTTGCTTCTATTAAGACATGGTCGAGCTGATTTCTTCTTTCATATCTGGAGAAACCCATGTTCCTTTGTGGATATTTTTGGGTGACAATTTTGTACTGCTTATCACAATTTTAATGTAATGTAATGTAATCTAACAAAACAAATGACAAAGCGACTAATTTAAATATACATTCAATTACGTAAAACTAATTTAGCAGAAAAAATCCTATGCAACAAAAATATAGGTAATAAACAAAAAAATCATACGTCCAAAGATTTTAGACGTGTTTAGCTACATAGAAATCTCATAAAAATGCGATAAAGACTGTGAAATGTTGAAATTCAAAGTTACCTTGGAGTCTACATAATACAATATAAAAAATTGTTACATTCAGTTATTTACCTTTCGAAAAAATGTTATTCCTAAAAATGTTCCAACTTATAACTTATCACCAAAACGATCCTCAACAAACACGTATCCAACCACAAGAATAACTAACAATATCAATTTATTATTTATTAACAAATGAAAATGTAAAAATATAAAACTGCAACAAGACATTTTTAAAACAGAATTGAGAAAAGGAGACAGTTAAAGAAAATATAAAATTTTATGATGCTGTTATATCTAAAAGATAATTATGGTATATGAGGAAAAACAACAATAAACAATTCACAGCGTTCCAAAAAGTAGGAAATAAAAAAGAAAATATCTGAGGGATATCTTTTTGAGGCATTTGACAAGGTGGTATATATTTCTTCTAGCTTGCGTGTTGTGCGGGCAACTAGGTCAACATCATCTGCGTATGCCAAAATTTGGAATGATTTATTAAAATTTTTTCCGCGGTTGTCTATTTGGGCCTCCCTGACCGCCTTTTCTAGAGCTATGTTGAAAAGGAGACACGCCAGCGCATCTCCCTGTCGTAACCCAACATGCGTTTCAAATGTCTGTGATTGTTCGCCCTGTATTTTGATTTTGCAAACAACTTTACGCATTGTAGCCTTAACCAATCTTATCAGTTTATCGGGGATGTGGATTCTCGATCTTCTGCCACATGAAATAATTGTTGTGCATTTGGTATTTTGGAGCCCATTCACGAATATTTTTTAGCCCAGAAAACTGTTTTCTTAGTACAACATTCCGATCTTCTATATTGCCTTTAAGAATTAGTTGTACTATTCTATATCATTTCCTCTCAATATATGTCCCAGATAAGACATTTTCCGATGTTTACCAATTTTAACATTATTCTGTCATACATTGACTGAATGCAATAGCTATTTGACGTTTTATAGAAAGGAGTTAATGATGGTATAAATAATATCACTCAGTGACACTGATGCATGATCTACTGACACGAATTCTGTTTAACCTTAATGCTCAACAATAGAATGCTGAATATCAGTGACACTACCAAGCTCTATTCCATGTTCTATTCAAAAACAGTTTTGGTAAATAAGGGCAAAAACACACAACGCCAAACTACCAAAATTATATTAGAGCTATACTTAATCTTGCGCTCTATACACATTTTAGGGAACCCGTGACTCGTTTAATTGTCTAATTTGTGAAAATTTTCTAAAACTCTTCAGTACGCTTCTTTATGATATGCGTCAGTTTTTCTTTAGCTACTTCAAGTGTTTCAAATTTTGTTGATTTATCACATATTTTAAACTATTTAAAATGTCTCTTACGAGTTATTTGTCAAATCCTATAGCCATTGCGGTTACATGAATTGATGATAACCATAGATAAGTTTCTGTTATTCAAGCACGACCACGGCATAAATCATCTTAAACATCATGTAAATCCATGTTAGAAAGGTTTCAAGTGTATTCAATAACTAGAGCATCTGAAAAAACAAAATCAAAATAAAAGGTATCACGTTACATAGCTTTTTGTCATATTCCTTTGAATCATATGTGTCTATTATTTTGCAGATACACTTGCTATGGAGATTAAAGTAAGTGGTATGGTAATATAAATAAAATGCTGCAACGAACTAATAATACTCTATAATAAGCAACCAGCATACATAACTATAGCAAATTAAATAGTGTAGGATAAGTGTATCTCAAAAATACACCTGTGATAGATACTTGGGACTCCTTGGAAATATTTATGAAATGTTAATTCCTCAGATCACGATATAAAAACTTGTTCATGTTTGCATATATTAACCAAAGAATAACATATAGAAAATCAATAAAAAACAAATGGTTTATTTTTAATTCACAGCGGCAACATTCGTTTCATTCATAAGGAAGTAAACTACATTTTTCGTAATTAAATTTTATAACTTTCATAGACATTGAACCCACTTGTAAACGTATTTCTATTATGGTATTTATGTACCCTGAATGTCACTGTCAATTATTAAAAGAATTTGGCGAATAAAACGCTTCGCCGAGCCTAATATATTATTTTAAAGCATTTAATAGCAGGAACAACTTAAATGAAAGGACCTTTCTACCTTTTTTAGAAAGTCCACCAGGTGGAATTTGTCACATGTTACATTATAATATGTATTTGTAACATATTTAATTATTTAACTCATGATAATATTTGTGCTATTTCTAACACTTTTCATATTAATACCATAATGTCATTTGATATTTAGGTCATTTGTGACGTTTGTGAAGTTTCTACATTTATGTTTATTTCTGTTAAAATAAGTTCTAGGGTTTTATTTCATTGTAGTACAAAATTAAACATTGTGGTAGTCCTTTGTTAATCATCGTTCATTAGAGGTAATCATCGTTAAGTTGATGATTTTGTGATGTGTTGTTAAAGTTATGAATGATTTAAATTTTAGAACTACATAATCTTAAATATCAAACTTTGTTAAAACCGTATTGCATATCGAATGCATATTACGAAATGATTGTCTTGAAATCAAATTCATTTATTGGACTTAGGTTATCTATTACAATGATTTCTTTGGTAGATCTCTAATTCCATTGAAAATTGTTATAGTATACAATGTTTTCTATTAGTCTGTTAATTTTGTAGATCTTTAACTATAAAAAAACGGCTTAACAAAAGAATTTGCAAAATAAGCTTTCTGATCTTTTTATATACATAGGTCAGCTAGATCAGCTACAAAATAACATATTCGTGGCAAGTTAAAAGAGGGAGAAATATATGAAAATAGATTGAATAGATTAAGAACTAAACATTCGACACATATAGTTACATATACAAACCTATACAAAAAATATAGTTAATACGAATGGTTTCATAAAACGTTTTAAACTGGTTTGAAATCATCTATAAGGATAAAAAGGAACAATTATGTAACACGACTTTTACTTAATTATTGGCAACAGGCAAATATTTAAGAGGGAAATTATAATTTCCGTCAGATTCGGACAATTTTCTTGAATGTCTGTGTCAATGAAATGTCAATGTTTAATACTATTCAAGGATAATGAAATTACTGCATTCAGTAATTAAGTAAACTTCCGTTACTTCGTCATGTGGTGGATATCAATAATTTCATACTACGAACGATTTTATCATTTTTTACAATTAGCGTTTTCTGTTCTCCAAACAGTAACAGATGCAAGGCCATTGAAATAAAACAAAATACAAAGGTGACGAAAGATTAACAGTAAACTGAATCATACGCAAAAAATGGAGTTTTTTACTAAGTATCTACGTAATGAAATCCGGAAGGGGATATTTTTACAGTACAGTAAACAAATTCTAGGACGCGCCTCCGGCAAGTCCTGCTGAAAACTTAATAGCGTTGTTGAGATATTCTTATCTTTTTAATCATAAACGTCTACACGTTTACACGGTATGAATGAAGTTAAATCCTTGTATGATTTATATACGTAAAGCCAATACAAACAATACGCATTTACTCATATAAAACATTAAAATATCCACGTTATTAGTTATTATCATAGTTTACCACAGAAACATTACCAGTTTTATAGCCCAGATTTTTAAATACTTATCTCGCATTTTTTTTAACCTGACCAATTATTAAAGTTTGAACAATGGGCAATTATTAAAATAATAACAAACTCCATTGACAAAATTGATTGAACCGGAGCAGTACAATATATTGTATCATTACTATATATTTGTTTAATTGGCTCGACAAAAATCTTTAAAAAAGTGTTTTACGATGAAATCGTAAGAAAAATGGTGGTTAAACAATTGCTACGAGATAACTTACATGCATGCACATTCAAATCTATGCATTTTAATAGATTTTAGCATAAAAAAGTCATCGGAGAATGTCATTTCATTAATTGAAGAGGTCCCTCTAAAAACGTTGCAACTGACAATTTTTCCTAAAGTGATGTTTTAATGTAAAATGGTTACTTATGCAGTTTAATATAAAGTGGTGCTATCCTTTAGTCGCTAGTTGAATTAAACTATTATAATTTTTAGTACTGAAATTTGAGGTCAGTCTAAAAAGGTTACATATGTAAGAAACATGGCAGAAAACAACGTCTATTTCTCCAATGTGTAGTGTTTTAAAAAAGGCAAATAACGGGTAAAAAACGAAAAATACACTATGACCAATGGCAGCAGGTAAAGAATAAAAGGTTAAAGGATAGTGGAAAAAAGTTATATGGGCCACAAAAATATTGTAAAAGCCGAAAAACGGTGTCCAAATGAGGTGAGTCTAAAAACCGTGTATACCATGTGTATACTCTAACCTTAAATGTTTTTCCTGCGTTTTTGTTGTGTATTACAGCACGTCTATTTTAGGATTCAACTTGCTCGTTAACTTGCAACTATGATGGTTGTTCCGTGCTTAACCAGAATTTGGAAGTAAAAGTTGATATATTTAATCGTTTTTACCAGTATTCTTATAATGAGCAGCAGCGATTTCTTGCAGAGTGTATGGAGTTAAGAGAACCTAAACGAAGGATTGTGCCTGAAGATATATCCAAACGCCAATGTACTATCAAGTATTCACTTCCAGTAAATATTGATTGCTTCACAACGGCAGCAGGTATGTCAAAAACAAATTATATCTGTTTTGAATTTAACTCGGCGGAGATTGCAGCTTCTTGCAAGTAAAGTTAAGCAAGGTCTCAGCATCGACGATGGTCGTGGTAAACATAACAATAGACCACGAAGTATTCCTGATGCAGATCAAGAGCTTGTCATTACGCATATTTCTTCTTTTCCTTGCCAAGAAAACCATTATTCGAGAAACTCAAATAAAAAGAAATGTCTTGCTCCAGACCTATCCATAACTAGAATGTACCAATTATTTAGAAATAAGTATCCTACCACAAGGGTGAAATTACACTTGTATAGGTCAATTTTTCACGACAAATTTAACTTAAGATTTGGTGTTCCCAGATCTGATACATGTAAAGTTTGTGACAAATTTTATATACAAATGGTTGCAAGCCAGAATAATGAAGAGTTAAATCAGCTACCATTTTAGTCAGAACTGCACCACAGAAAAGCAGAAAAGGCTTATAAAACGTTGGTAGAAGATACACAGGCAGCTATTGAAAATGAAAATTTGATTGTTCTCTGCGTTGATTTGCAACAGGTCCTTTTTACTCCTAATCTAAGCCATTCGGATGTCTATTACTTGAGACAATATTCTAATTATAACTTTTGTATTCATAATATGGGGAAGAATAGAGCAACAATGTGTGTTTGGCATGAAAGTGTAGGAAAACGGGGATCAGAGGAAATTTCCTCCGCACTATTTCGCTACATTCAAAATAATTTTGAAATCCTGGGTCTACATCAGGAGAGAAAACTTATAGTATGGTCTGATAGGTGTGTAGGACAGAACAATAATTGGTGGATGGCAGCTTTGTATCATTACCTAGTTTCATTGCGTTATTTCACAGAGGTCAATCAGAAATTTCTAGTCACAGGACACAGTTTTCTTCCATGTGACCGCGATTTCGCCATTATTGAAAAGTTTAAGAAAACGGCAACCCTTCATGATCCTCAAGATGTTGTAAATATGATTAGGAATATAAGAGAATCGAATCCATTTGATATTTTGGAAATGGAAGGACAATTTTTGGATATGTCGTCGATTGAACTGCAGATCTATAAACATCCCGATATCAAAATTACTGAAGCAAGATGGATCCAGTTTACTTACGACGAACCAACTGCCATTCGTATAAGAACATGCCACAATCCAATGCAGAACTGGATGGTTTATAATATAATAAAGAAACCCAAAGGAAAGAGATCCCAAACTGCCTCATTACCTGTGTACAACATAGTTGACCCTATCGATCTGCCAATCCTTTATCCTAATAAACTACCTATTAATGCCTCAAAAATGGCTGATCTTTTAAAGCTTATAGATTACTTACCTCCATATAAAAGAACTTTTTATCAATCGTTAGATAGTGCAGATCCAAATGTTATGTAGGATAAACACTTAAAAATTGAAAATAAAATAAAATCATACATTTTTTGTATTGTTTATATTAATAAACTATTTGTTTAATATTACATTTTACCGTGCATTTATTTTTCCTGTAATACTCCTTTAATCTAAACTGCGTTTTGTTGTAAAACGTTTCAAGTACATAATTAATATTAGTTAGATTGAATGTAAAAACGTTACATATGGGCATGTGTAACGTTTTTTAGATTGAAAAAATTTAATTCTGTCTAATAGTATTAAAGTACATTTTAAAAATAAAAAAAAATTATAGCAATCTTTAACAATAATGTGTAAGCATCATATAAACATATTTTTATTATAACAGGGAAAGTTTCTATTGTTTTCTTCACTTCCTGTAAAAAAGTGATTTTGCTGTTTGCAACCTTTTTAGAGGGAGGTATTCAATTGTGTGATTGAAATTCAAAAATGAGGAAGAAGATTGAAGATGTTGGTCAGTTAGTAAGGGATCACTGAGGCAGACGATCTTTATTGAGGTGAAATAATAAATTAATCATGAACAATTATTTAATGGTTAAGACTTATATATCCTCTCAATTCGAGCAAAAGTCCAAATTGTTAGTTTTGAGAAAAACGCGTTTTTAACTTGCGAAATTTTCTTCTGTAAATTAGGACAATGAAGCCTTCTTAACATTTAACTGATGATTATGTTTTGGACAGAGATATTTATAATAATATCTCTGCAAAATCGTATTTCATGGACTTATGTAGGTTTGCCTGCCAATATAACTGTAGTACGTGGGTTTTATGTTAAATCAAGAAAAGACACAAATGCACCTTTAGATCAGGGCAGATCTGATTTGACGTGGATGTGAGAGGTGGCATTCGGATATTTTTCAGAAATAGGTGATAACTTCAGTAATAATAATTTACTCATTCTTCCATCTCAAATAGGTCAGGAACATTATTAAGAAATTAATATATTTAAAAATTACTAAAAACATCGACGTTTTTCTACTTTCCTTGCTTATAACTGTAACACAACTTTTACAACAATTCATTTTGGATTAAAGTCGTAACGAAATAAAATACCGACAATTAAATTTTCTATAAGATATGTCTAGTTAAAAATGTTTTAGTTTATTACCGTTGCTGCAAAATAGCAATAAATATAAAAAAAAGAGGGAGAAACAAACCTGTTCGTATTTAATGTTTTTCAACCACTTAGATTACACTTAGGATCTATATGATCCGTCTAGAAAATCTTTATAACATAGTTAAACAGTCCTCAAGTTTCATTAAAATCGATTTAACAGATTTCGTTTAATAATTTTACAATTAATTTTTTTTTTAAATTGAATTTTTTTAAAATCTTGCACAATAAAAACTAGACCATATTATGTATGCCAATTTTTTTACTTCTAAAAACTTACATAACCTAACGTACTTTATTAATATCGTATTAAAATAGGATTCTCTGGACTGTCTTAGGAATGTTTTAAAATTATAAAGAATTGTTTGGCTTATAAACAAATAGAATATCTCAATAACTATTAGCTTAAAATAAATCCAGGAAACGGCGTTGGAAAAGACTCGGCGTTTTCAGCAAAAAGACTTTTTTTACAAAAGAAAAAAGTTGACGTACGAACAGTGCTAAATGAATAAATGATAAACTTTAAAAGCCTTGAAAGGTGAAACCCACGATACATGGGTGAAACCCTTTCACTGCGGAGCGGCTAAGAGGATTTCGGAATTCGATCATTTGTTTTAATTTATTATTTTATTTAAACTATTTATTGCCAATCATTTTACCATAAATATGAAAAATAAAGGATTATAGGCTAGAAAAAAAAAACTAAATATCCCAAAAATCAATTTTAATAACAAAAAAAAAATACAAATGTAAAATATTTTTAAACTTATCTGACATTATAGATTCGTAGAGTATGATATTTTTCGAAACAAGCTGTCACGCATAACCCGACATCACATGGTTCGCACATGTAAATTGTTTCTTTCCGCAATTTATTTTTGTTACAAAGAAAACATCTTTTTCTGCCTGTCGAGTGGTTTGGTTTTTTTGAGGAAAATTTTTATTGGGAAATGAGAATTTGCGAAATAAAATTTAACTAAAATTTGGCTAACGGCATCTTATTTTTGGTGGCATCTTGAAATAAGATATGAATATCTAGCAGTGTTATATCCATAATATGGGAAAAGATGTTTTGTACCACATAGTGGACCTTCAAACACACTCAATTGAGCTGAGGGGCAGGTAGGTTTTATCTACAGCTCCCATATTTTTATTATTATCAATAACACATTGCTGTTTTACTATTGATCTATTTGTTTTCCTATCAGTTTTTCCGGTATCTACTACATGTTTATCATGTGCTGTACTAAACATGAATACTTCTCGTTTATCACACCACTTAATGGCAATTAGTCGGTTTTTAGCGGTACGAAATACAGACTCACCTCTTTTTAACTGTTCTTCCATCCTCCTCAAGGAAAGTAGAAAAAAATCCATGTTTTTAATAATTTTTAAATATTTTAATTTTTTTTATTAATGTTCCCGACATATTTGAGAGGAAAGATAACTCAATTATTATTCCAGAAATTATCACCTATCTATTTATGCAAAAATCCGAATACCACCTCTTAAATCTAAACTAAACCTTGAAACTTCGATTTATACAGCAGAGGCCATTGCAATATATGAAGCCTATGAAGCTATATTTATTATATGTAGCTGAAGTTGATTTCGCCCATATTATAATTTTGTCGGACTCCTTGGCAGTGTTAAAATCCATTGGTAAATATGGACCACCAAACTTACAAGACTGCCCATACATTTATAGAATTAAACATATTCAAACTATTTTAACCAAAGGAATCAATGTACATTGTCTCTGGATTAAAGCACATGCAGAATTTGAACATAATGAATATGTCGACTTATTAGCCAAAGAAAAGCATTTTAACCGATACTGATATTTTACATAAAGTAACGCTTTCTAACAGTATTGTTTCTTGCAAGTCAACATTGCTTCGGGAGTGGAGCTACCAGTAGAAGGAATACTCTTTTGTGAACCAAAATAGATACTCGATAATTCAGCCAGATATTCCCAAATTTCCTTGGTACAAGTCTTTTAGAGCTTCCAGGAGGCACATAACTTCCATTATTAGAATACGTTTCGGACACGCATGTTATCCAAAGCACTTATTTAAAATAAAGGTTTTGGATGATGACAAATGTGAGCATTGTGGAGAGGAAAGTGATTTAGATCATATATTTTTTGGTTGTTCTAAAAACAGAGTCTACTCATCCAAACTTATAAATGATTTATTAAAATATAAATATAGCAGCTCCTTGGAATATGCTACATTTATTATCACTTGGCTCTGTAGATATTTACAACTCTTTAATAAAATTTTTAAAAGACAGCAAATTATCATTATAATTCTCTAAAAATTATTTAGTTAATCTTGTTACCTTTGTTTTAAACCATTTGTATAACTTCCTCCTCTCCGTGACCTAGTGTTGTTATGTCTTATATAAATCAATGCCTTGATAGGTCCCTAGGCGAGAAGAGTGTGTCCCTGTTCTCCTAATAATCGATGTAATCTTCTATCTTGATAGGGCATTTAGGTAAGTAATTTGAATGATGACTGTCTTAGTTCTTTTGTGTCTGGCTGTATTGACGATAGTCTAAGCCAAAAAAAAACCTCTTAAATCCAAATTTAGTCGATTTTTTACAGATCAGCCCTGGTCTCACTCTTTTTTTAACTTATAAGCACTGAAATTACAAAAAGCATTAGTCTGCCTCGGATTCGCGCATTCGATAGTCTACCTATTAGCATGATCTTTGTCTTTTGATAAAATATGTTTTAACTGCAGACCAAATATTAGACTAAGAAAGAATACTAAGACCGATAAAAAATGGGAGGAGACTAAACTTTAAAGGTAGACAGACTGGTAGCAGAAACCTAGAATCCAAAGAAGAAGGAGTGAACATTTTTAATTGTAAAGGCCGTATGACACTATGCATTTTCTTGTATCATTTCTTATATCGTTTCTGATATAACAAAAAAATGGATAGTGTCATACAGGCGTATAGTTTCTTATATCAGAAACGATACAAGAATTTGTGTCCCGCTGCATTTTCTTGTACAAGAAATGCGCCAATTTGTGCGCAAAGCCGCTAAAACGTAAAAACTTCTGTCATGTCATATTGTCGGCTGGAGGCATAGAGAAATAAAAATAATTATTATTTTTATTTCTCTATGGCTGGAGGAGAACTTTGATATTTACCAGAGATATGTAAGTATCTCTGATGTATACATACAATTAGGCCAAGCAGACATCAGAGAAAAGTGCCACCAACAATAACCAAGATTAGAACATCAGTAGCCATATTGAAAAATAATAAATCACAGTGATTGTATCAAATAGCATCGGAACTACTGAAAGTGGGAGATGTTTTACTAAAAACAATACATAACCGCTCTAAAAATTCGTGATGAGTTTAAAGATTATTTTATATCTCCAATTAAGAGAGTAGAGTTTCAAGAGCAAACACATAATTAAAAAAAAAAACAAATAAATTATTACAACCAAATTATTTATTATTTCTGTCTTCCATTACAACCTGTTGAATATCTTCAAAAATTGTGGTTTCCAATTTAGTTTTCATATTGGGACATTTCATTTCTTTCATTTTTGCATCACAGTATTTTTAAAAAGAATCGTAGCATATGTTCTCAGTCCCCAGTAGCTTGGGGTCCTCAGGCCTTGTTCGGTGCCTCAGGTACTGCAGTTCTATTTTTATAGGTGTCAAAATTTCGACCAATCATGTGCCAAATCACATACAATTTCTGGTAAAAGAACTTGCATAGTGTCATACAGGGCAAAAATGTACGTACAAGAAACGATACAAGAAAACATAAATAACTTTCTATATCAGAAACGATATAAGAAATGATACAAGAAATGCATAGTGTCATAACGGCCTTAAGTGTAGAATGCTTACAATGAAATCTACGATCGCTACAGAATATCTAACACCGGTTTTAAATACAGTTTTAAGGTGTTCATTCACATAGATTTTGACAACGTTTTACCAGAAAATTGGAATAACTGTTTAGTCCATGTTGCTCATAAAACATTAGTTGAAATGTGGAAAACTGTTAATTTGTAGAATGATCTAACACATATACGCATTAGTAAATACAGGCTAGATTGATGGTTTAGATGGTGAAATAATCTCCGATGAAGATTTTTCCTACAGAATAAATATTGTATGTATATAAAATTAAACCACAATTGATAGAAGATACACCTTCTAAATAAAAGCAGCTTTAACGGTTGTTAAAAGTCTTTTATCACTAATATTAAACTTGCCCCGAATTAGTCGTAATCGTTAAGA
Organism: Diabrotica balteata; assembly: GCA_918026665.1. Classification (NCBI taxonomy): domain Eukaryota; kingdom Metazoa; phylum Arthropoda; class Insecta; order Coleoptera; family Chrysomelidae; genus Diabrotica; species Diabrotica balteata. The sequence goes on from OU898276.1 coordinate 131,647,431, forward strand.
CTTAAAAACGATGCAAAATATCGATGACAATGGAGGAATCTTGAATTATACCTGGCCAGGATATTCCAAGAGAATTAGAAAATCTGGATGAATTCTATTCTATTTTAACGTGGGTCAAATAAAACATTTTGACGGTAATCCTCTATTTGCTAATTTGAATTACTTTGCATTAACTGTATTAACTTCAGCTCATTCAACTGCCAGTTGTGAAAGACAATTTTCAAAAGTAATAAAGACGAAGTGCAGGAATCACAAAGTAACAAACACTGTATATAGGGCATTATGCATTCATCCCAATCCATTTATCTTCAAAAGGGTTGTTCAATTTTACACCGTCGGAAATAATGATTAAAACTATGTCTACAACACAATTTATATAATAAAGAAGCTGATGATGAACTGCAAGAAGTTCAGTTCACATTAACTGATTAGTGAATATTTTTTACTCAAAGTTTTTCTCTTTTAAATTACTTGTTTGTTTCTTATATTTATTTGTTTATTTGTCTTCTTTTGTTTCTTTTACAAAAAATTAAATATATTATTTTTTCTACTTAGTTAATTTCTTGTTCAATAGAATATAAGTAAGTACGATAATCCGTACTTTATAGTTGGCAATGTATACTTTCAGATGAAAATGTCACCGCAAACATTTTATTTGTATACGTCATTGTTTATAATAGATCTAATTTTGTAGAAACTAGGGATTTACTTTGTTTAACAGTTATTAATTTATCGATTTGATAAACAAGTTATCTAAATATAGGTGAAGTATGGTATTTATGGCCACGATTTCACTTTAATGAACTTGTTTTATTATATTTTAATGTTTAACAATAGGATATGGTGTTAGAAATTAAAAAAAGTATTCACTCACATTCCAAGAAATAAATCGGCTAAATTTCAAATGGTTATCAATTTATTATTTTTTTTATGAAGATATGTACAAGAACCATTTTGTTAATTCTTATTAAGATGACAATACCTTTATTTATACTTCCAAAATCATTGTATAAAATACTCACAGAACTTTATTTATGTTGTTCTGAAATAAACTGGACGGAATTATTCAGTAGTCGAATTTTCATTAGGAAATATTTTTTCATGTAACTATTGTTTATCATAACGATTGTTAATAATCTTTAAAAGCAAAAAGAAATCATGTGGTGCATATATCTAGATTGTCAACAAAAGTTAGCAACTGCAATTCACGAAAGCTAATTAATATTTCTACATAAGACATCGGATTGCATTTCTTCTACATAAATCTACTTACAATTCGGTATCAGGAGCTAATATTCAAAAATAAGGTGCTGGCAATTCATGTTTTCAGATCACACAACTGTTTCAAGATGTCCATATTTCGTCATTTAAACTTAATCATCAAATAAATAAAAATAAAGTATATAATTCTCAAGCAGTATACAGCATGATACCAAACAGAAGAAACATCAAATCAAAAGACAGCTAAAGAAGATCAACATTCAAAAGAAATAAATGTGAATTACTAAAACATAGGGAAAAATCATTAATTGGTAGCCTTTATATCTTATAGACCAGAGAACTAAGAATTTTCTTGTGATATTCGTTGATAGAGGTATCTAACAACTGTTTTTGATAAATTTGGTGATAACAATATTTAATAAAAAGCTAACACAAACTATCCACTTCTTTATAAAATATATCCACCTACTCATTGCCATCAACAAATTAAATATCCACCCCTTAAAGAACGTCTAACGAGATACGGTTTTGACATGGAGCAGCTCACACATTCTTACCCTACACAACGAACTATACCTCCCTGGACTATTAATTTTCCCACTATTGATCTATCCCTCACGGCCTATCCAAAGAGTACCACAAATCCCATAATCATTAACAAATTATATCAAGAACGGATATTAGAATACACTGGCCATAACAAGATTTTTACCGATGCGTCAAGAACTGAAAACGGACACGCAGCGGCCTTTATTCTAGGAAAGTCTGAATATGCAGTTCGCATCCCTCAATTCTGCAGCATTTTCACGGGAGAAGCAATCGCCATTTTAAAGGCTTTAGACATGTGTAAGAGTCATGCAAGCTCAGATTTTCTTATCATTACTGACTCTTTATCTGTTCTTCAGAGCTTAAGGCAAATATATCCAGTACATGCTATCCTGCAACAAATACAATTAGCACTTTATCACCTACAAAACAGACACGTGAACGTTACATTTCTCTGGGTACCATCACATACAGGTATCGCAGGAAATGAAAAAGTAGATGAATTAGCAAAGAAAGCTGCTACTGACGAGCAAACTGAAATTATGACTACAATTCCATTCAGTGATATCCAGCTCAATATTAAACAGCACTGTGTAAAAAATTGGCAACAAATGTGGAATTCTACTAAGGCTAACCTTAAAAACGTGAAAACTAGGATTGGCACTAAACTACAATTTCCAGAAAACAGAAGGCAACAAGTGATTATAAACCGACTAAGAATTGGACACACAGCGTTAACTCACCAGCATCTCATAACAAAAGAACTACCACCTGAATGTTCCTATTGTGAATGTCCAATAACTGTTCAACATGTATTGATTGAATGTCCTCTTTATTCCTACGAAAGAGCCATCAACAACGTACCAGAAGAAGCAAAGAAACTTAAAGATATTTTAAACAGTAATGTATCAAATACAATCAAATTCCTTAAGGACATACGTTTACTACACAAAATTTAAGTTATATTATATGTATCTCTTTGTAATTTGTAATTTATTATGTGTAATTTAATACGCAATTTGTAATTAGTAAATTTGTATTTGTAATAACAACTGTAAAATCTGTAAAACCCGCTAATAACCTTTAATGGTTGATGCGGAAATTCTAAATAAAAAAAATATTTAATAAAGAAAAATATACAAAAGATTAATAGTACATTGTTTACCGGGTAGGAAAAGCTTAACATTCCTGGACGACTGTGAAGATTGCTAAGTCGAGACGCAAGCCGAGACTTAGCAACACAGAGTCCAGGAATGTGGCTTTTCCTACGAAGTAAACATACTATTTTTCCGCAAATCGTTTAAAATTCGACAGATATTGATTGATTTAAAAAAAACGCGATAATTTTATTCCCAAATAAATGGTGCTTTGAAATTCCTAATAAAATTACTTGGGTTACTATGGAAACGTATTGAGATTGAATTGTCAAACTTGACGCTTATAAATTTAATTGCTGGTGTTCTAAACAACTGTACGGAAATATCATTTCCTTACAGTAAGGAAGTCCTGACTTTTTCTTCAAGAAATTTTGACAGGAATGTCGAAATTTCCTGGCAATTTGCGGGAAATAGTACATTGTTTACCGGGTAGGAAAAGCTTAACATTCCTGCACGACTGTGAAGATTGCTAAGTCGAGGCGCAAGCCGAGACTTAGCAACACAGAGTCCAGGAATGTGGCTTTTCCTACGAGGTAAACATACTATTTTTCCGCAAATCGTTTAAAATTCGACAGATATTGATTGATTTAAAAAAAAACGCGATAATTTTATTCCCAAATAAATGGTGCTTTGAAATTCCTAATAAAATTACTTGGGTTACTATGGAAACGTATTGAGGTTGAATTGTCAAACTTTATGTAGAACACTAACAACTGTACGGAAATATCATTTCCTTACAGTAAGGAAATGGCATTTCCTTACAGTAAGGAAGTCCTGACTTTTTCTTCAAGAAATTTTGACAGGAATGTCAAAATTTCCTGGCGATTTGCGGAAAACGTCATTTTTTACTTATAAATAATATATAAACAACTTAAGATCACTATTTGCTTTAAACACTAAAAATTGAGATGAGAATATTAAAAAGTAGAAACATTTTTACGATTAATTTAGGAATGTTTCCTTACAGAAATTAGTGGATGAGATAAGGGGAGGCCTATGTCCAAAAATTTATCAAATATTGCATATGGAATAATCTTACAGATAACTGGTTACAAGTTTTAAATGTATATTTTTTGTTCCCACTGCAAACCACGGCTTTAGTAGGTAGGTATTAAAAATTTATAGATCAAACCTCGTATTTATGGTTTGTGGTGGCATTCATTATTATACTTTTATCAGTTTAAGATGTTGTAACTTTATTTATTACGATAACTCGATACTCTGAACTTATTTTTAATGGAATATTTTCATATTGTTTAATTTTTATTCGTTTTTTTTTATGACTGCTTCATATAACTTGCAGAACATTGTACATTTACAATACTGCTGCTCACAAAAACTTTGAAGAAACTTTTTCTTGAAAAAGTATTTCTTTATAGTCACTGATATCCATTTTCTCCTGTAGCTATTTAAAGACAGCGTTTCCTAATAGTTTATATCAATAACTCTATATTAAATTTGTCAACACCAAATTATTATGAACGTTCTATATGACATGTAAAGTAACATTGTTTTATAAGTCAAAGATCAACAGCATCATATAGTACTGCTAATGATATCGTAAAATTACATCAATAATTGTTTTTTTAAATTAATTGTTAATTATTTAAAGTGTTGGCTAAAGTTAACTAACAGTTACAGCCCCTTTAAGATGTAAATAACCTTCCGGAGATAATTTGTTGTAATTATACATAGAAGAGAATGGGGATTTCAGAGACCGATATGTCAAAATTGTGTAATGTTTTTTTTAAAATGACATTTACCATGATTTTTCTTTGATAATACAGTACTAAAACAATATTTTAGGTATTTTTTAATAAAAGTTAATAATGTTCAAAAAAGAAACAAAAAGTAAAACGAAGAATACATTTTTCCTAGAAGCCGTAACTTAATAAAACTTAAAATAAACCTTGAATTAAAATATTAAAATAAAATTAACTATTTAATTTTAAATAGTTAATTAAGTATTCAGTATTTTCCACACGTTCAGTACTCTGGGCGAAGTGCTTTAGACACATGAATTTTTTACATTTATAACAGCTTCTTCTTCTTCTTCAAGTTCCACTCCTATCGGAGATTGGAAATCATTCTGGCAATTATAATTTTATTGGTTACTCGCCTGAATAGTTCAATTGAACTGCCTCCAAACCATTCACGGAGATTGCGTAGCCACGAGATTTTACGTCTTCTTACGCTTCTTCTACCTTTGATTTTACCCTGCATTATATTCCTTAGTAGTTCGTACTTTTCACCTCTCATGATGTGCCCCAAGTATTCCAGTTTCCTGATTTTTATGGAATTTAAAACTTCGCATTGTTTTCCTAGTTGTTCGAGAACTTGTTCGTTTGTTTTGGGATCCATCCATGATATTTTCAAAATACGTCGGTAACACCACATTTCGAATGCTTCTAGGTTTTTAATGTTGGATTTTTTAAGTGTCCAAGCTTCAACTTCATACAAAAGGGTGGAGAAAATATAACATCGAAGCATTCTTATCCGGAGCGATATATTGATATCGCGATTACAAAAAAGTTTTCTTATTCCATTAAAAGTTGACCGCGCAATTTCAATGCGGCATCTTATTTCTTTTGTCTGATCAGTATCTTCTGTGATCCATGCTCCAAGGTATTTGTACGAAGACATTTGTTCAATTTCTGTATTGTCTATTACTAGCTTAACTTTGATGTTTTGTGCTTTTGTAAATACCATGAACTTGGTTTTCTTCAAATTGACTTTTAGTCCATAATCGTTGCAATATATATTTAGTTGTTCAGCAAGGTGTTGCAGTTCTTCTAGTGTTCCTGCCAGAAGGACCGTGTCGTCAGCATATCCTCACTGATCCCTCACTGATCTCGGCAAGCGCTAATTCTGAGATGGCTTCACTGTATAAATTGAATAACAAGGGTGATAAAATACACCCTTGGCGGACCCCGCGGCGAATCTGGATATCCTTGGTCAGCTAGATTATAGCAGCTGAATCTTCTTTTCTCGACTTTGTTGAATGAACAGTAAAAAATGGAGCTTGTTCATTGTGGGAAATATTATAAATCTCATTTATTCTCAATTTTATTGTTTTGAATGTCCTGAAGATATTCGAGGTTTTTCACGTGGCTTTCAAGGAGTTGATACTCAAGATTTTCTATAAACAACGGTCTTGGCATCATTTCCTGTATATTATGTAAAACTACCTTAAATGTTTTAAACTTAGATACTAGTAACATAAAAGCTTAAACCGGTCTCTCAGACCAAAAGACTGCCAATTCAAAACGCGTAAATGTTCTGTCGCTATCTATGCAATACTGAATAGAGATGTATGTTAGCCTTAAATGTATTAGGAGTGATGCATGCCGATGCGTGAGTTCTTAAAATATAGTCGATAAGTATTAACGACGGTCTCACAGACCGGCTGTCAGCTGCGGGAGGTTAGGCGTCTTGGCATCTTCTCAATTATGGACAAGTGAGCCATTTAGTTATGTGGCAGTGGGCAAATGTACGTGAAATATGAGGTCTGGCAACGATGTGATACAAAAATGAGCGTCTTGTTATCTCTAAGAAAATATTTATATTGGCTAATGAACATTGATGTGATATAATTTTAAGAAATATAGTACAAGTATCTACTTGGAATTGAAGGGTTTTACAGAAAATCTACAATCTATATTTGCTCGTGATTGAAAGTGTGGTATAAGAAGTTTAAGCTTTACATAAATTCCGAAGAATTAAAATTTTGGATCTTGTTTATCATATCCAATTGAAGAATTTCAATTCTATTGATTTTGAGACATTTTTTAAGTGGATTGATAATTTTTCCTACCGTCAAATGAAAAGCTATTGTGATAATATTTTGATAAATTGTTTAAGCTCAACATTACAGGTCTTGTACGAAAGGCGAACAAAAATAATTGATTTTCATTTTTTATTACGTATGGATATTCTACTTTTAATAATGCTCTGCTTAAGACTAGTTTCTAATAGCTAGGAAAGTAAATGTCGACATAAAAAGAAAAATCTGCTGAGATTTTTGGTGAGAAGTTGTTTGGGTGCAAAATTATGCAGTTAAATAGTGTTGTCAATTTTTAAATAAAATATAGAGATGTAAAATCGGTTATTTAGAAATATAAAAAAAAGATTATATTATGTTTTATCATATACTATAATTTTTGTATCAACTTCTGGTATTATATCGAGTAATCTAATAGTTGTTTTGAAACCATTCGTCTTATAAGAAAACCTAAAAAAGAAACTATAAAATATAATCTTCTAATTTATTTAATTGAATAGATTCCCGCCAAAGTGAATCATTACATGACTAAAGACAGTGTACTTCCTTAATTAGATCTATGCGATATTCGTTAAAATTAATTTGGTAATAGATGGAAGTTCGTAACTTGTATAATTACTATTTTAAGTGTGTGAATCAAGCGTTAAATCCTTGTGATACGATTAATACCCACACACATTTAAAATTATTTCGCACAAAGCGAATTTTCTTATAAATGTACGGAAAGCTATTACGTGAAAATATTTTGAAGTCATAATAAATAAGATTGATATCACCAGAGCAAAAATATTGATATTGAGAAATTCGTAAATGTGTAAAATATTTTTTTCATTATCGAAATCTTTCTATAATTATATGAACTACGCAGTCGTAAATGAAATGTTTGTAGGAAATGTACATTTTACTTTAGGATGTACATTGCTTTGGGCACAAACTCACCTCCTAGTAACTAAAATCGTTTGAAAAATCTCAGTTACCCATGCTGATTACTTCATCCTTAAAAAGTTAAAATCGAATGCAGTCACATTGCAAAATTTGCTAATAATTTAACTTAAACATCCTTTAACAAAAAACAAAAGGTTTAAAAAAGATAAAAAAAAAAAGATTAAAATTCTAAGATTTCTACTGGTTCGAAACCAAATTCAGATTAGTACTTACCTTCTACAATTTGCATTCCACATCATATTAATTCATCTAAGCAAGAACCTTTATATATATAAAAGAATTTTTCTTTTGAAACTTACTGCATTGAATATATATATATATATATATATATATATATATATATATATATATATATATATATATATATATATATATATGTGTGTGTGTGTGTGTTTGTGTGTGTGTGTGTGTGTGTGTGTGTGTGTGTGTGTGTGTGTGTGTGTGTGTGTTTGTATGTATATATAACATTGGTCAATAATAAATCTTGGTCTTTTTAAGTATCCTCCTCCTCCTCAGTCCTTTAGCCCTTGTCAGGGCGTAGTGACACCCTAAATATTATTAGTCTGCTGTCTCCATTGACTGCGATCTTGTGCCATCTGGACGGCTTCATGTAGGGATTTTCCCACCAAACTCTTCATTTGGTCCACCCATCGTATTGGAGATCTTCCTCTTGGTCTTCGGCCTTCTACCTTACCTTCTACTACTAATAGTTCCATGGTGCCCGTTCTTCTAGCTATGTGGACGAAGTAAGTTAGGTATGCTTGGTTTACTTTTTTTAGTAGCCTGTCTTTTATATGAAGCTCTTCCAGAATTGACAGGTTGGTTCTATGTTCTGTCCAGGACACGCGTAGAATTCTTCTATATACCCACATTTCGAAAGCTTCGATCTTACTCCTATCGATTTTTTTGAGAGTCCATGTTTCAGCTGCATATGTAGCAATGGGAAAAATAAGGGCATTGACCACCATTGAAAAGCTTAGTATTCCTTGTTATTGTTCGGTCTTTCCATATTTTAATTAATTTAGCAGTTGCGGTTCGGGCCATTCCTAGTCTACGTTTGATTTCTGAGGAACAATCACCATTGTTGGTTATCAGAGAGCCCAAGTATACATATCTGTCGACTACTTCGAAAATCCCTATTTGGCGTATATGCGGTAGATTATTATTTGCTCTGTCTACAATCATTATTTTTGTTTTTCTGGTGTTGATTTGAAGTCCGAATTCTTCACTTATTCGGCTTAGCCGTTCGATGATGGTAATCATTTCGACTTCATTCGCTGCTAGTATAAGTGTGTCATCTGCGTATCGCAGGTTACTGATTTTTCTGCCTCCTGTAGTGATTCCTCCATCCCATTCATCTAGTACTTTTCTCATTATATATTCAGAATATATGTTGTACAGTAATGGTGATAGTATGCAACCTTGTCTAGTTCCCTTCTTCTTTTTAAGTATAGTGTTTGTTAAAGTATCTACCCTATATAACCTAGAGTGCCTATATACCCATTATTAACCCTAATATCTAGATGTATGTCCTAGCTTATGTATATTTAAAATTGGGGTCCCATTTATCATTAATTATTCCACGACGTGCCCAATACTAAGGGACCAAGTACCAATCACGTTGACATAAGAGCCTCGCAACTGATAAATTGAAATCAAGATGTAGCCAGAATATAAAAACGTAAAATATGCACTATAGCTAATCAGCACATGGTTATCGGGATCACAAGACATATTACTATAGATACAGATATGGCAGGCGTACATCTAGTTGTCAAAATTATAAATGCCAAAGCAACAAAGTTTTCATAAGAATTTTCACTTCAAATCATACACGTGCTAATTTTGTCATGATCGTGTTGCATGCCAAACATTAGTAATGATTATATTTCCGTCTTCTATGCATATTAATAAATCTCCTACAACTTATTGGTCGATTTCTACATGTTTGGTAGTTGTAAAAGGTAATAATTAATTTATACAATGCAAGCTATAAATTCTACCACTTACAGGGTCGGCTGAAGCTCATTAGTCACCGATCACCTCTGGGATCGGAAGTACAATCTTAAAACATAGTGTTTAACAACATAGGAAGTTATCGAAATAATATCCTAATAAGAGTATATTTATTTACATGTTCCTAATTCGCTTAAAAAGATACCTGGTGGTGGGCTATATTTGGTGTAAACGGAAGTTAGTAGAATAGTTTAATCACGTGGATAGAGTATATAGTTTTAATTAAGTTTAGTTAATTAACTATTAAGTATTATTTAATTAACTCGTAGATATTCTACACAATTTACACAGATATTAGTTTTGCCATCGCCTTGGATTATCCACCATTTAAATGGTGAACATTAATTTACTAATTTCCTTTAATAAAACCTATTTTTAACTTTTTTTCAAAGTTCTCATTTGCAATTTGAAAAAAAATACGGGTACTTTCTCATCTCCCTGTCCACCAGGGGAAACCACAGATAGATAAAGAGGAGCTTTGTCTAACAACATAGACCTTGAAAAGTACAAAGGCATACATAATATAATTAGAAATAAAATAAGAGAAGCCAAGGAAAAATGGTACGCAATCAAATATGAAGAAGTAGAAGTACTACTGGAAAAGATGAGTTCAATTTACTTAGGAAGGTGATAGAACTGGTTGGCAGCAGAAAAACAAACCAGGGTAGTATCCTAGTATATTAAAAAGTAAAATTATGCTTGACAACAACGGAAAAAAATAGAAATATGGAAACAACGCATACAGCAATTATTTAAAGATAACAGGAAAATAGAAAACACAAAACAACTACTCATAGCAGTAGAGAAACTGGGCCAAGTATAAAAAAGAAGAGGTCGTATATGCACAAAAATTGGCAAAAGATAATAAAGTTACAGGTCCTGGCTAGATACCAGCAGAAATCATTAAACTAATCACAAAAGATTAAATAGAGTTATTTAAATACTTGTGCAACACCATATTGATAAAGACGTCATTCCAAAAGAATGGCTTAAGTCGACGTTAGTAACTTTATCCAAAAAGCTAATGCTAATCATCAGAAATCTCGAGCAAGGTGTTGGTAACACTTAGCTTCAGAAATGCATTGGGTATAAGGGAGGCCTTGTTTGCACTTAAAGTATTGGCACAAAGATGTATGGATGCGAACAAGCCTCTATATGTATGTTTCCTTGTTTACAACAAGACATTTGACTAAGTTCTACATAATTGCCTCCTATAACTACTATAAAAATCTGGATATGAGAGACATTAGAATATGTCCACTGTATTTTAGTCAAGTGTTTTCTCTAAAGCTTGATAAGGAACTGTCACATGAAATTGAGATACAGTGACGGATAAAGCAGTGGTGCATACTTTCTCGCTGCTCTTTAAGCTGTACGCATTGCAACTACATAACAAAAAAGGTTATGAATTAAGGACAAGCCCATTCAAAAGGTGGACAGCTATACGCAAGAAATCAAATTAAGAGTAGGTTAAGCTCGATCAACATTTAATAATACAACAAAAGCATTTCATAGTAAGCTTGCAACTCAAAGTAAGAATACTAAGGTGTTATGTGTTTTCGGTATTATTGTATGAAATACAGGCATGGGAGCTACAAAAAGACAGCAACACAATAAAGTTTATTGACGTTTTAATTTCCACTTCGGAAATCGTTCTCAAAATACAAACATTAGTTTTTATTACGTATTAGGTAATTTTCTTGTCTTGTTCTAACATTTCTCGGTGGAAAACGCTTTTCCCATCTAGTAACTCTATCTTTTCTAATTAATTCTAAGGTATTACCTCCACTTTCTTTTTCCTCATCTGTCATATCTTGTTCCGATTCACTTCCACCATCACGTTTCTCAATTTGATCGATTTCGTTTTCACTTCCCTCATCGTCAAAATAATTTTCATCGTCGTTAGGAACCATTTCCCATAATTTGTCTGGCACTGTCTGGCACCGAAAATAACTATAAAACTTGCACAAGTGTACCCAGGCGGGTAAGAATGTACACTAATATGAGTTTGGTTGATAGGAAGAGGTACAGAAAGTGGCGATAAAAAAATAACAGTTATTTGTGAATCCCAAATGAATAATTCTGTCGTCGGTGTCTGAGACCGATAGCGACTAACAGAGGGTTAAAGTATTCGACACTTAAAGAAGAAGAAGAATATTCCACTCTGTATACCAGATTTCATACCATAAAAATAGGCCTACCGTTGTTAATACCTGCTGGAGTTTTAATGTTATGCCAAAATATTTAATATTAAACCTTTCAAGGATATATTAGGAACATTTTACTCATTTCCTAAGTACCTTCTCCATTTAGATCCGATATTTTATCAGTGAAATTTCAACAAACTTTAGTTTTTAAAAATCCTGTGATAAGTTTGTAGTAGTTATTAATACTTTGCATGTTTTTATAAATCATCGTGTTAAATAATAAATTATATTATTGATAATGCGGTCGTTGCCAATTTATCTTCATTTGCTGTTGTTCTCGTTGGTACTATCGTTACGTTAAGATTTTGAACGGCAGGTCTTATCGGTTTTCAAATAATACCTAAAATTAACGACTTGAATTTTTATAAAAAGTTACTAAAACATAGTGTTTAGTTAATAATTATCACTAAATAATAATTGTCAGAGAAGAATTTCGAATCAGGTTCAAGGTAGGATTATTTAAGTATTGAGTACTATTTACTTTATATAAAAAATACGTAATAAATACATATATGTTATGTGAAAAATGTTCTTTGTTCAATATGATTATTAGTTTTCTACGCCGTTCTAAAGAAGAAAACTGAAAGGATGGGAAATACTAGCATAATTATAAAATTCCAAAACAACAATCTATACTTAGTCTTCTCTGGGTATTCATCTGTTGGGAATGCTATCTGTCATCACGCAATTCGCTCTTAATGACTTTTAACAATTCCGTAGTTCTCATAGTAAACCTTTTTCTTCATCTACCATGTCCTTTCAGAACGTTGGTTACTATCATAGCTATCTTAGTTTTATTCACTGAAACCTAAACAGCATGCTTGTGTCAATGCCATACCAATCTTGAATGACTTCACGTTGAAGTAAACGAGTAAATGTTGAAAAGCAGGGACAACAAGAGGCACCCCTGCCAAACTCATCTTTTAATATGAAGAGTCTGATTACAAACCGTCTACTAAAACTGATGTTGTTTGATTTCAATACAAATTTGCAATTATGCGAACATCTTTGCTATCCAAGCCAATGTCTCTTAGAGCTTCGATTAATATAGTGTTAACACGACCAAATACCTTTTGGAAGAAGTTTTGGAAATGTTGGAAAAACATATGCGACTTGGTTGTTTGAACTGTGTTCAAAATGTTCAATTGACTCTTTTCCCATTCTTGTAAGGAGTTTCATGTTAGTGATATCATCAACCCACGATATTCTCTGAATGCATCTATGGCACCAGTTTCTTTATTAAAAACGATTTATGTCTCCTACTCATTCTAACAAATATCGGTTTTGGTTTGCTATACACTGCTATATTTCCGAAAATGATTGAATGAATACATACTAAAGTAAATATATGACTGCAAAAGGTGGTAGTGTCTTATAATATAGTTATAATTTACGAAAGTACAAGAGTAAAAGTCGTATTATATTATGACATAGCAGAAGCAAGAGATTTTTGTGTTTAAAAACTAAACAATTTAATATATCATTAGTTTCTAAAAAAATGTCTTCTTGACAAGCCCCTAAATTATCTACACATTTTTCAAAAACAAATAATTAACATATGGTAAAATATTATGATTATATGTAGGTATACGTTTCTAACAAGCAATTAGACGCGAAATACACGTATGTCGTTGATTATTAACATTAACCCTAAATAGGCGAGACATTCACGACTCTTTTGTGATCATTAATAAACATATCACTTCATACGAAACATTGGGTGAGTGCCCGTGATATAATCTATCTAATAATTTATCCATATGTTGACCCATAGACAAACTGTGTATAGATATATATATATATATATATATATATATAATATATATATATATATATATATATATATATATATATATATATATATATAACGGAGCTTTGACGATTATTGGGATACGCAGCGGTGAAATAAGTATACTCTTGTAACTGAGTTTCAAGCTTTCGAAAATGTTTATTTTCATCATCAGGAAAAACTTAAATAAAGTAGTGCTAATATTAGTAAAACATCCTAGAAAAAAAATTGTTTTTATTAAAAAATGTAAAAGTTGTTTTTTTACTTACGTTATTGAGATTAGTATTTCTTGGATGTTACACTAACATGTGACAATATTACGCACCACTCATAAAATGAGTTAAAAACTGAAAAATACATGGTGTAAATTTTTTTTTAAATTGACAAATTATATAAACTGACACATAAGAAAAAGACAAAATTTAAAAACAGTTTTAAAGGCCAACTGTGAATTGTTATTAAGAGAAAATGTCATTTCTGGACATTGCAAATGACACCACTTCTTATTTTATTATGGTTTCTTTTTCTTATGAAGTATTATTGTTATGTATATAAAATATAGAGCAGTCAACAAAACCATGATAGCCTTGATGATCGCCAACATCCGGACCGGATAAGGCACTGAAGAAGAAAGATATAAAATTAGTTCTCATTGCAATATTAGCTTGAAATATTTCAAAACACTCATTTCTTTTCAATAACACATATTTCACTTTCAATAATACTGTGTTTAGACAAACACAAGGAACTCCTATGGGAGGTACTATCTCTCCCATTTTGGCCTGTTATGTTATGGATCATTTACTGGATATGGTGATCCCAAAATTTTCCTTCTATATTCATTTTGTATAAAAGTATGTAGATGACTGAATCCTTGCTATTCCTAGTAATGGTGTAACAGAAATTCTACAGGTATTTAACAGTTATGACTCTCTACTACAGTTCACAATTTATTGAACATGGATGATCTATGCTCAGTCCCCTTTCTTGATACCCGGTTCATCAGAACTCATAACAACTCCCTGATAATCGACTGGCATAGAAAACCTCATAGTTCTGGACGTTTTCTTAACTATTGGTCATATCATCGTTTTTCAATAAAAATCAATTTGCTGAAGCAAATGAAAGCTAGAATTACATCGATCAGTGATCCTTTTTTCCATCAGAAGAACCTGAGAATTCTTTATAACCTTTTTATTGAAAATTTGTACCCAAACCACCTAGTCACCAAGATATTATTCAGTTTGACACCTAACATAGTACGCCAAAAGGGTGAGTTTCAAATTACTGTCACAAGCGAAGAACCGAATACTAATTGCTTATATACTTCTTTAAAACATGTTTTTCTTATGTGTCAGTTTATATAATTTGTTAATTTAAAAAAATTTTTACACCATGTATTTTTTAGTTTTTAACTTATTTTATGAGCGGTGCGTAATATTGTCACACGTTAGTGTAACATTAAAGAAATACTAATCTCAATAACGTAAGTAAAAAAAAACAACTTCTACATCTTTTAATAAAAAAATTTTTTTCGAAGATGTTTTACTAACATTAGCACTTTATTTTAGTTTTTCCTGATGATATATATATATATATATATATATATATATATATATATATATATTTGTTACATAAAAATACTATAATTGATAGTTTTACATCAATAAATTATGATGTTACGTCAAATACTTATTAAAATGAAATATACCAAACTTGCCACAAAAATTTACCTACGTGTTAATAATAAGCGAAAATAGTATTTAAATAATTGTTCAAAATATATATTTATTTGTTTTTAATAATTTAGTATCTGATTAGTTTCTCGTCGTTCATGTTCAAGGTTATTTCTTTTTAATGGATGTATTATTTAAAATACTGAAAAACTCTGATTAGTAAATTATATAGTAAAGGAATAATTTTTTGTACACAAGAACAAAAGATATATATTTAATTGCAAATTATTAGTATGTAATTTTAACATAAAAACACTAAGAAAGAATCGTTAATCTTATTATGTTAATTGTGATTACATTATCTTGTTAAATTACATTTAATGACGTATGCTTTTTTTAATTATTTGATCTATTATCTTAATTAGTCAAAACAATGTATGTAATTAGTTATTGCAGTTCGTTTTTTCTTTTATAAAGTATCTTATCCATTACTGGAATTACGTCTAACATGTATTTATTCACAACTATTCACTCTTATATTTTTTGGGTATATAAGAGGATATGTTCATTCTGCAATCCATTTTCTTTTTTCGATTATAAGACCTAGATTTGAGCTCAACTGTAAATACAGTAGAACGTTGATTATCTGAATTAATTGGAGGACATGAGTGTTCCGAAAATCAGTTTTTTCGGATAATCAAACTGTATTGATATAGCCATACATATTTATTCACGGGTGAATGAAAGCCATATCTACATATGTATTATTTATCTTTAATGACAAATAGAAATGAAACAAAAAGTGCACTCTTTGCAACAAAACATATTCTAGGTACAATGCTGACGAGAACTGAAGATTTTTTAAGCGTTAATTAGTCATGCTTAAAAAATCTTCAGTTCTCATCGGTTAAAGCAAGTCTGCCCTTTTACGAGCGACTAGGTCACGTTTTTTAAGGACAGGTCTTTTTCATTCCAACATCGATGAGTTAAGACGTTATAAAGAAGCAATAATGTTTTCTGTCTTGCCATTTTCATATATTTCATATATGAAAATTATATCATAAAAATTGTACTAACCATCCCAAACGACAGACATCACAGACATATGTGTATAAAACACCGTAGTATCTTATTTTTACTAATGACAAGCTTGGGCAATCAGTGGCTTCCAGTTGCATTAGCACAAGCGAAGACAACGATATCATCCTTGTCTATTTTAGGTCCGTGTGCTTCTAGTTCCCGACGTGACCCAGTAGTTTTTCGTGGCAAAACTTTCCAATTAAGCTCAGTCTCGATTGCATTGTAAACGTTTTGGAGAGCGTAATTTTCTTCCTTCGGTAACTCCGTTAATTTAATTTAAAATTATTAATCTGTTGCTGAAGCAGAGCTTTTCCTTGTATTTGAAGCTCATAAATGCCATGTCTCGACTTAAATAGATTTAAACAGTGGGATATGTTACAGATTTTGTCTGAAATAGGAGTACCGTATCACCCGATACTAATGTCAGCTAGACAGTAAATAAGAGTAAATGTAAATTTGTCTACGTACGATCATTAATAATTAATTTTAGGAGCCCACAATCTTCGACAACAAAATCAGAATCGTAAGAAATTGGTTTTCCATTTTTATCTACATGCTGCTGAATATTGGTTGGACTATCAATGAAAAAGATAAAAGGGCTAATGGAAGCGGTCGAAATGTTCTGTTGGAAACGGTTTCCAATAGAACATTTGGAAATGAATGTTCTGTTGGAGACAACAAGTGAAGGGTATGAGTATATCAGATGTAATATACTTAAAATGAGTATATTAGATATAGTAAAAGGGCATGTAATGGGTTCAAAATTATCTTCTAAAACGCTACTTGAAGAAGAAAATGATGGTATATTTCTCGTATTACATGTTTCAAATAAAAAAACAGAGGTGTATTAGTTCTATACTTAAAATGAGGCGCGAAGAAGGATTATATAGAAGGAAAATACTCGTAATAAGTAAACAACAGAATATAAAACCGTCTATATATGTAAATAATATCAAACTTGAGCAAGTTGATAAAATCGTTTACCTTGGACAGCAATTAAATTGTAATTCAGAAAATCACGGCGAAAATAGATCCAGAATAGAGCAGGCTAGAGTTGCTTTTAGAAGGATGTCCAAGGTGTTATGTAACAGAGACCTAAAATTGGCATTAAGGATCCGCCTACTTCGCTGCTACGTGTTCTCGGTCTTACTTTATGCTGTCGAGTCCTGGACTGTGAATAAAATCGATCTAAATCGCCTTGAGGCTTTCGAAGTGTGGTGCTATAGAAGAATTTTAAAAGTTTCCTGGGTGGAGAAGATTCGTAACTCCACATTACTAGAACGTCTCAGCAAGACTACTGAGATCATACAAAGCATCAAGCAGAGAAAGCTGGAATATTTCGGACATGTAATGAGAGGTCCCAAATATAGATTGCTACAAAATATCATGCAAGGAAAAATAGCAGGCAAACGCAGTCCAGGACGAAGAAGAACCTCATGGTTGAAGAACTTGCGAGACTGGTGTGGTGTAGATACAAGCATGCTATTTAGGGTGGCAGTGGATAAAATTAAAATAGCTATGATGGTAACCAACGTTCTGAAAGGACATGGTACATGAAGAAGAAGAAGAAGGATTTCATATTTTCTAGGACGATATCATCCTTGCAGGATTCTACTTGAGAATCAAGTAGTGGTTCGCCAATAAATTGTATTTAGGAGGTTATTATTTTTAATAAAAGAAACCATGTACAATTCAGTGCTAAAACAGAAATGTCGCGTAGTGACCGACTACATTAATGCCGTTAAAGGAGACGGACGAGTCGCAGATAGGCGATAGTTGTTTGTCGCTTGTCTCTGTCTCAGGCTGCAGAATGGCCTTAAAACGCCGTCTACACTCTCGATCGAAGTCTCGATACTCGTGAAGTCAAGTAATGTAGTGTGACACTTCGTACTTCGTATTCGAACTTCGGTCGCTTTGACTCAGACGCAAAAAACCGACACAGAACTTAAGTAGAACGAGGCGAAGCGAAGTCGCATGAAGCACCTGTCTACAATCTCGTACTCGCTGAACTTCGATCAACTTTGCCAGCAGTATCCTCCTCCTCCTCAGTCCTTATCCCTTTTGGGATGTGGTGACACCATCAGGACTTCACAGTTTTTTCACGATTTCCCTTCATCCTTCTCTGTCCTGGGCTAGTTGTTCTGCTTCATGTAACCCTTGGTTAATCAATATTTTTGTTTGATCTACCCAACGGCTTGGAGATCTTCCCCTGGGTCTCTTTCCTTCAACTTTACCCTCGACTATCAGTTTGTCCATCGTGCCTGTTCTTCTAGCAATGTGTCCAAAATACTGCAAATATATTTGTTGCATTTGTTTAAGCAATCTATCCTTTACTTTAAGTTGTTCTAATATCGATATGTTCCTGCGATGATCAATCTAGGATATTCTCAACATGCGGCGGTATACCCACATTTCAAAAGCCTCCAGTTTATTTTTATCCGCTTTCTTTAAGGTCCACGTTTCGGATGCATATGTGGCTAAATGAGCGCCCTTACCAGGCTTAGTTTTGTGTGTATTGTTATGCTAAAATTTTTCCAAATTGCTATCAGTTTCATCATGGCTGTTCTAGCAATAGTCAACCTTCTACGTATTTCTCTGTCACATCCCTCCGTCATTTGTTATTAGGGACCCCAGGTATATGAAACTATTTACTACTTCAAAGCCCCCAATTTCTTTAATATGTTGAAGATTATTCCGAGCTCTGTCTACTATCATGATCTTTGTCTTACTCCTATTTAGCTTTAGTCCATATATTTTGCTTTTTTCCTCCAAACATCTCATTATGTCTTCCATTTCTTCCTGATTTGCCGCGATTATTAAAGTGTCATGAGCATATCTTAAGTTATTGATTTTTTGACCTCCTACTGATATTCCGCCCTTCCATCCGTCTAGTACCTTTCGCATAATGTGTTCGCTATAGATATTAAACATAGTTGGCGAGATTATGCATCCCTGCTTGACACCTGCCTCTGTTCTGAAATGATCGGAATGGGTCTTGTTTATTTTTACTGTACACTTATTATTTTCATATAGACTTCTAATTAGTTGAATTAAGTGGTGGGGTGTTCCCATTTCCGCTAGTATGGACCATAGCTGCTGCCATTTGACTTTATCGAAGGCTTTTGTGTAATCCACAAAGCACATAAGCATAGAAGTATTGAATTCACGAGTTACGTCACGAGTTAATATGCATTACATTTACTCCAAGATCTCCAATCTCTTTTAAAACCTCTGCGGTGATCTTGTCTGCGCCAGAAGATTTTCTATTTTTTAACTTATTAATTGCTTTTTCTACCTCTGACGTTAGAATGTTTGGTTCTCTCTCTGCAATGAACTCATCGTGATTTGCATTCTGGGGATCATCTGCATATAGACTTTGACAATATTTTCTCCATACCTCTGCAGTGGCCGCTTATTATAATAGCATTGAGAACAGACATGAAGAGGTCATAATCGGTCTCGCCTATCTGTTGCCTGTCTTGGTCTCCTGTCACGGTTGCTTGTTGCGGAATCGTATTTTTAGAACGCAAGTAACAGAAAAATAATAGGCTAAATTGGCACATTATTTGGATGGATGATCTCGAGAAGTTTACCGTATAGGGAAGGTGGAAGGTAAAAAAGAAAATGGCAGATCTCCCACAAGACATGTCGCCATATTATCACAAGAATGTGCTGCTCTCAGAATGTGTGAGAATAACAACGGATAAAGAGAAATGGAGGAACATCTAAAAGATTAACGCATTAAGTCATATCACGATATCTATAATAGGTTAACTACTAAGAACAAAAGATGTTATTGTAGACAAATATGACCACCGTAGACGTGTAGTTAGATTTTCAGAATAGACATCATAAAAAAAAACTTAAAATGTAACTAGATCTAATAATTATTTTCTAAACCTATATACTAAATTCTTCAGAATCTACTACTGTTCGATGAAGTTTACGTTAAATTGGAATTTCACGTCTGGCCCATATTGCTATATTCGGCCATGCTGCTTATATTTACCTTAATATAATTGTATAATGGTATCGGGAAACCGCAGCAAACCAGTGACTTCCTATCTAAAAAGCTTGTTACGAAAGTAAATTGGGACTTTTCAAGATGTACTCATTACGGAATGGGTTTACTTGAACTTGTTTTGGGTGACTGGCCGAGGAACTATCAAGCAGTTGGCTATATGCTGCAGGTTCTGAAGTTTTAGGGGCGAATTTTATACACTGTATAAAAAAATAATTAATAGTTGTTATAATACATTACATTTACATAATTTGAAACTTCCATACTAATAAATAATTAGTAGTCTAGATTAATAAACTATATAAGATAAAACTAAATGGACTATAAAAATAATGAGTTTTGTAGGAAGTATCCTAGAGGTTTGATACGATTTTGGTTGTTTAGTTTCGACCTTCAATGTAGTAGTTCGTTGCTTACTGTCTGTCACTGAAACGCGATTTTATGGTTAGTTGTTATCTTCTTTCTAAAATTGTCGTTACTGTGTTTGTTGTTATCATAACTAATTTTGTGATTATTTACTTATTGTTTTATGACATACATAACTGCAACCAAAAGATTGGTACCTTCAAAATCCGCTGAGGTAATTGTTTTTGTTTATTATTTTGATCATAATAATTGTAGGTGTATAAAGGGTTTTTGTTTAAATTGTTACTTTCTATTTAATTTCTCTATTATTTACTGTATTTATTTAGATCACAATTTTAATTGACAGTAGGTACGTTATATTTTATGTTTCCATATTTTCATCTTGATTTGTAAGACTAGAATTCCTATTGCTCCATTTTTAGAATTTCCATTTCCAACATTATTCTAACTGTTGATTTTTAAAGTCAAAATAACACTTTTATTTATTAGTTTGCATAAACCTCTTTAACGGTAATTTTTCAGATTTTTGATAGTACAAGCACAAACTATATAGGCTTTAAACTTCATTGATATATGTGTGATTTAAGTAAATGTACAATAAAGAAATTCGTTATGTACAAATAACTGCAGTTGATGCAGAAATAGTTAAAAAAGTATAAAAGAACTGAAAAAGGCATATGAATTAAAATATAGTTTGAGAATGTAATTAAAACCTCTGAATACTGCACAGCTTTTGATAACAATGTATTTCTAAAGAAACCGATTTTAATCTGTTCAGATTATCGACAATTGGAAAATGACAGGTACAAATAGAAGAGAGTGAAAAAGATAATAGATTTTCTTAGAAGACGAAATACTCTCTTTCGTCGAAATCATAGTGTTTAACCCAGCGAGAGAGTTGCATACCCCTTAATAATAACATTTGGGTGATACATATACACTTATAAAGGCTCTCTTATGAAAAAAGTGCTTATTATGTGGAAGTCCTGGGACTCCTGGGTACTCCCACACGAAATTCTACCCCGGACAATGCAGGGCAGCGTAAGGCACTTTATTCCCGCTTTCTCTAATGACATTACCGATCTGATTGCTTACTCGGGCATCGACTCCTCGCTCTGGATTACGCCCAGTTCGGTGACTCGATGCTCGAGGATGTGGGCCCCTCTTACCTGTTTTTTTGATTTTGTTACTATTTTTTGTGACTTGCGCCTTTTGTTAGTGTTTTATTAATTTTTTTGATGGCCGAAGCCGTTTTTTTGGAGATTCTTTTGAGGGTTGTCTGAAATATATGAAATCAATATTAGTAAATACATAGTATAGCGATGCCAAAGTTAAGCTCGTTGTCTTCTTTTGATAGAGCTAAGATTATATAAACTTTATTATATGTTTGTTGATATTAGCTGTTTGGGTTTAGGTCTTCTGTGCTTCCATCTATGGTATACATAATAATATCTCTCGCAGGATCCGGTTTGGGTGGTCTTCTCGCTCAGCGAATTTTCTTCTGACTTTTACCTCCATCTTATCCAGTACCCTTATTTGTTTTAGGTCTTTATATAGGAACCTTTCAGCGGCGTATCTGGGTACGTTTGCAGCTTCTCCAAGGCAGTTGTTGTGTGTTACTTGAATCTTCTTTTTATTGCTATGAGTTGTGTGTTCCCAAGAGATGTATAATGTAATTATTAATAGGAGGATGCTGTTTATCAGTCTTAATTTTGTTTTTATAGCTAATTTGTTCTTCTTACTGTGACTCCTGTTATTGCGTTTCTTGCTGTTTCGTGACCGTCGCGTTAACATGTGGTATGAATATTAGACCGTGGTCCAATATAACTCCTAGGTATTTAGCTTTGTTATGCCACTCGATGGGTCTGTCTTGTACCGTAAGCTGTTCTTCTGAGTTACTCCTCCTCTTTTTGAATATAACTGCTTGGGTCTTCTCTGGATTTACTAATATTTTCCATTGGATACTCCATTCTTCTATTGTATCTAGTGCCATCTGTAGATTTCTGACAGCTATATCCAGATTTCTTTGTTTTGTCGCGATTGCAGTTTCGTTTGCCTAAAGACTGATTAGTGTTTCCGGTGTTTTTGGAATTTCTGCTGAAACGAAAGACGAAATTAGACGTAAAACAGGAAAAGCGTAAGGTCATAAATAATACATGATCCATTACAAGTGTTTTGATATTCTCACATAATGAGGGACCGTTAGCGACACTATGCAATTGGGCAAAAAGTTTTTAAAAATATATACAATCGGGACCAAAGAAATAAAATAATCATCATGTTCCAACGATTGAAAAATGAAGAAAAGAATAATGATGTCTGTAGATTAATGTTTTGAGTGATCTGAAAAGCCCCAAATAACCTGGAGAGTGTTTATTTTTAATTCCTTTAGCACAATTTTTTTATGCATGTATAGCAATCAAACTCTATATACCTACACATTTTTTTAAACAAATTTAACATTTTAAAGGTAACTTTTTTACTTTACTTTAAACACCCAATACAATCAATTGGTGGTTAGCGGTTAGGGGTGGGCAATGTTTATGCAAAGGGCGAAATTTTTGGTCTTGACATACAAAAAAAATCCTGGCCACGCTGATTTCTTCCCTTTAAATGGCAAACGAAAAGTTGAACTCATATTATATAAAAGTAGAACGTGTTTATTGCAAGAATTCTCACAAACGTTTTATTTATTTTTAAAAAGATTAGATACACTAATGTGGAAGTCATTTTAATATGTAACGACGAATGAATGAACTTATAGTTTCCTAGAATTATCAACGATTGGCAATCTTTCAACAGCACTAACAGGTGTAACCAAACCTTTTCGGTGCATTTTCATTTATTTTTAGACAAAGGTCATTAGCTTAGGAAAAATACTCGTTAAAATATGATACAACAATTTTAAAATACCAAAAATAGGTTAAATTTTTTATGTATAAATAGCAGACCTTAACTAGCTTTACTTTTATTACTTATTGGTATTAATAGGGTTTAGTATACATTGTCAAAAATTCTTTTATTTTTTTTTATTTTTTGCTAACTGAACAATCGATTACTTTATTTAAGGCTGTTTTATCGGTGCACCAAAATTTTTTCTCTGTTATTTACCGACGAAATGTCTCGAAATTTGGACATGTTATACGAAATTATGTTGCCTTTAAACTGATGGTTTTACTTTTTTTATTTTTTTGAATTTTCCGTTGAAAAATTGGATTATACTGTTTAACGTTCTATTATAACCAAACTTTTCACGCCCATCAGTTGAAAGAGTTTTTTTTTCTGTAATCGTTGATTCTTTTTTCACCTTTCTGTGTCCAGTAATAATCGAGAAAAGCGTATTCAAACTTTGAAGAAAATTGCTAAAAAATACTGAAATCTAATAGTGAAACGTGTTCCTCATCATTGTCGCTGAGCTTGATCGATAGTGACGTCATATCTCATGAACGTACGGTACGGTCTTATTTTTATTTTCTATGGGTACGGTCAGTTAGTTCGCTTGAATTAATCCATTTTAGTTCTTTCATTCTTGTATTTTCTTTATCAACTTGCTTAGTTTTTACAGTTTACAGTATTCTTATTTATTTTGAAAACATTGAAATTATTTAGTTTACGCGTATGTTAAGTAATATATTATTAGTTTAGTGGTATAAGTTAAAAGTTCTTTAGTTTACGCGTATTTTTAAGTATTACATTAGGTTAGTGATATAAGTTATAAGAGACAAGATAAAAAATGAGTCCCAGTAAACGTCCTATGTCAAGGAAAACGAGAGCAATTGCACTGCAGTAAGTATTTATTATTTATATTACAACCGTTTTTAAAAGCTTTTATTTAACTTTATATATATATATATATATATATATATATATATATATATATATATATATATATATAATATATATATATAATATATATACATATATATACATATATATATATATATATATATATATATATATATATATATATATATATATATATATATATATATATATATCTGACATTCGAAATGTCAGTTTTTTGTATGTGTCAACAAATAATCTTTAATAAATAGTTTGGAGATATCCTTATGTGTACAATTATTGTAATTATTGAACCTCTTAACTTATTTTCGTCTAGTAATTTCATTACAGAATGCATACAAATCCCATTTAACTTTAACAAGAATTCAAATTCTACTCTCCAATGACAGCATGCGCGAACACGACCGATTTTGTGATACGGGAAGAGCCTATCTTGTTATTCATAGTATCATGGTTCAATCCATCAAGAATTAGCAGAAACATCTACTTTACCTAGTTGTAGTGTCGATTCGTAAGTAACCCTTTTTACTTTTTTTTTATTTACTTACCGTAAAGTAAGTAAATAGAGGGTTCATGACCTTACATATTATTTGTTTATGGTCAAAATATTACCAATGTTTTACTCTTAAATAATAATAATAACAAATAATATCATTTGCAGAAAATACTTTAAGTTTTATCGTTATTTCTAGTAATAGCTGTCATTCTCAGTCAGTTGAGATTGCCTCTCCGCAAAAACCATCTTTTTCGGTAGAAGACAGAAGAATAGTGGACATAAACTTTTTCATTAAATCTATTCAAGGTTTGAATAATCATTCTCCATTTTCATGCAACTTTTCTAATATGGAGATTATCAAAGAAAAAATGGACGGATTGATAAGTATACATTGACTTTTAAATGTTAAATGAGGAATATTGAAAAGGAGATAGCAACATAGGATTCTGGTAACAATTCACTGAACTTGAATGGTTCTGGTTATTCAGACATACAGCAGCAGCACGCTGCATTAAATATACCTGTGATGTCCTACAAACAGTATGCAAAACATACGGAAATAGTTGCAGATATCATCAGCCAAACACTTTGTGATTCCTTAGAAGAGGCTGGACGGGAGGAATTAGCTTTAGCCAAAGAAATTGGTGAAGTAGATTCCGACGGAAATGGGTTAATAACCGTTATAGCTGATGGTGCTTGGTCAAAAAGATCGTATAAAGTAAACTATGATGCTTCTTCAGGTGTAGTACCTGACGTTGTAAAATTTATTAAATTAGTACGCCTTTGATGGATAGGACATGTAATTAGGCGAGATGAAGATGAAACGATCAGAAAAATTTTCGACCGAAGAGGACCAGTGGGAAAACGATCCAGAGGAAGACCAAAACTTAGGTATCAAGATAACATAGAGGATGATCTAAAATCCATCGGAGTTAAAGCATGGAGAAAGTTGCCAGAGGCAGGGGCGAATGGAAGATTGTTCTGAAGAAGCCTTTGGCTCATGACGAGCTGTAATGCCACTGATGATGATGAAATAACTATCCACGATTTGTATTTTATTCATCAATTGGATACTTTTCTTATGTAACTGCAACCTATAAATATATTAAAATAATGTATATTCCATTCAGAGAACTTTTTCCTCGCAGTGCGTCGCCTCGAAATACTTGCCAAATAAATACATTTACTATTATGATGGTTTCGCAGGTACCAATTTTTTATAGATAAATAAAAATATTTTTTGTTTAATTTTTACTACGCTAATATCAGTTTTCTCTAACAAATAAATAATTTATTGAAATAATTTTCAAGCTATAACTGCGAAATTGTTTATTTGTTTGTGACAACAAATTGTAATTTTTTTGATAATAATATTCGTATGTTCTTTTAAATTTATTATAAATAAACACCATGGTGTTTTTTGCAGTCACGTTTCACAAATTTTTATTTAATACTATGTTTAGCTAAGACATATAAATTAAAAATGTGATTAATTCTTTTTAAAACATTATCGACGATAATTAATAAAAAAAAAAGTATTCCGACAAAACTAATTTGAATGGAGAATAATGCATTTATTATCATTAAACAACCCGTCGGCCGGCGCCACTGAATAAACATCCAAACTTTTAAATTCGGTACGGCACGTACGGTCTGACATAAGCAAGTACATATTAGAAAAGTAAGTGATACGCCCACTTCAAATCGCAGTATGCTATAACTGCGAAAACAGCCTTAACTGTTTATTTTATTCAGCATCCAGCGCCCCTATCAAAAAGATTTCTTTGCATATATTAAGTAATAAGAGGGAATTGAAATATCCTTGTCGAACTCATCGTTGGATCTGCATGAATATTTAGTAATTTAGTTTATATTGCAGTTTTTGGTGTCTAATTTAAGTATGTTAACAACTTGTTGAAGATAAATTAATATGGGGGCAAGTTGATAAAATTAAGACCGATATTCGTAAATTTATTATCATCAACTGAATGTTATGTCTTTACATATTTGACCTTAAATAGGAATATGACATCTGCAACGAGAAAATTCTCAAAGGAATGTGTTAACGGTTTTTTGCAGAACACAATTGTAAAATTTCCTAATAAAACTAGATATATACTGGCGAAAATATCCCTCAATAAGTCTTATGTAAATATCTACAGTAACGCTATTTCTTCTTATATTACTATACAGTGCGTTCACCTTTACCTATTGAATAAGTACCACAAAAGACGTCTTGTTAAATGAAAAATAATAGAATTTAGAGGCCATTCTGCAAACGTAAAAACCATAAAATGGTAATTATGATTAACAAGACTCACAAAACCTACTAAAAAATTAAAATTAACGTAATATAGCTTCCAGTCGGATATGATGACTAAAATATGGATATTGCATCATTTTTCTAAACGGAATTGCCAACATGTAAGGTAGGGTGAAGTTGAGCAGAACGTAACGTAAATAATAATTTTATTTATCTGCCAGACTGGAATCAAGGCCAGATAGAGAGATATGGGACCCAGGTTACTTAAGGTTACCAAATATTTTCCTTAAATAAAGCAATATTTCTTGATAAATAGTCGATTAGGTCTGTAAGATAACTAGACTAGAATAAATTGGTAGTTGACTTCAATTTAATTTTACACATAATTTAATTTACCAGTCCGCGTTCAATTTATTATTTTTCCTAATATTACTGAGAGTTTTCTCTAGTCCTTACTTTTCAACAACAGTTTTTTTTGTTTTGATAACTTATCATTATCATTGTATTATTTTTCTTTAAGATTTGTAATGACAATTTTTTTAGCGTTTATATATTTTTAGGAGTTCTAAGTTACATCTCAGCTAAAAGGATATTTTGAAAATGACGTAGGTTTGATTTTTCTACTATTTTATATATTTTATCTGTTTTATTATGTACGTTTATGTTTTATTATCTTTAGTTTTTGCGATTAGTATATCATCACAAAGTAAGACACGAAAAATTAGTCCAAATTCTAAGGACAAAAAAACATAGACCATAGAGACTTACGAATAATAACAAACCTCTACTGGAATCAAAGAGCATAAATCGTAATAGATAACAAACCCAGTCCAGAAATTAAAATCAGAGGAGGAGTTAGGCAGGGATGTATTTTGTCCCCATTACTATTTAATGTATATAGTGAAGCCATTTTTGAAGAAGCATTACTATCTCAAAGAGAAGGAATAATAATTAATGGAAAATCTATTAACAACATAAGATATGCAGATGACACCGTGATTATGGCAAGTTCTGCTGAACAACTCCAATTACTGCTAAACAAAACAAACAGTTTCTGTGAGAAATATGGACTAAAAAGGAATATAAAAAAGAGCAAATACATGATAATAACAAAGAAAACAAATATACCAACAAATATACATTTGGGAAATGTACCGATAGAAAGGGTCGATAAATACAAATACCTAGGAACCTGGATTTCAGACAATAATGATCAAACAACCGAAATAAGAGCTAGGATAGAAATAGCAAGAAATGCGTTTGTAAAAATGAAAACAATTATCTGCAACAAAGATCTTAGATTAGAACTGAGAGTAGGAGCACTGAGATGCTACATGTTTTCGATACTGCAATATGGACCTAAAAGCTGGACATTAAAGCAAGAACACATAAACAAGTTACAGTCCTTTGAAATATGGTGTTACAGGAGGATGCTTAGAATAGCATGGACACAGAAGGAAACTAACACGGAAGTATTGCGAGAAATGGGCAAAGAATGCGAAATAATAAACACAATAAAAATAAGAAAGTTACAATATCTGGGAG
This sequence comes from Diabrotica balteata, assembly GCA_918026665.1. Taxonomy (NCBI): domain Eukaryota; kingdom Metazoa; phylum Arthropoda; class Insecta; order Coleoptera; family Chrysomelidae; genus Diabrotica; species Diabrotica balteata. The sequence goes on from OU898276.1 coordinate 131,676,344, forward strand.
ACGTAATGAGGGACAGCGATATAAACTGCTTAGGCTGACAATACAGGAAAAGATAAGAGGAGGAAGGAGTGTAGGAAGAAGGAGAGTTTCATGGTTGAAGAATTTAAGGGACTGGTTTAAATGCAGTTCTATAGAACTTTTCAGAGCAGCAGTAGATAGAGTAAAGATAGTGATGATGGTATCCAACCTCCGATTGGGAGACGGCACTTAAAGAAGAAGATGGCGTCACTAGATGCTTTCGAAAGACTTTTTTCGAGGCATGAAGCAAATGTTTACCAGTTTATTATATTTTCTAAAATTTTAAATAATTTGTCTATGCAGAGACATTATGCTGAAAAAACTAGTGAATAAGATAGATAAGACAAGGAATAATGTTTGAATGGCATAAGAAATATACGGCAAATAGTTTAATTAAATGAACGATATATATGCAAAAAATACAGAACTAGAAAGATACAAAACTGATGAATTAAAGCATAAGTAGAAGATAAAAGGTAAAAGAGTGAAAACAGTATTATATATAAAAGTAAACAATTTAAAGTAGGCAAAGAAGATATCCAAGAACTTCAAACTAAAATAATTCGAATATTATTAAAGCTGAAAATAATTTCGGTTAATACTTAAGTAGATTATTAAAACTATTCTTTCTACATTTTAAAGAAAAACATTACATGAGTCATTGCAAAAGGAAATAGCGATAGTAAAAATAGAGAAAGCAGCGATGAGAAGATTATTGGACGGGACTGCTAGAGTTACGGTGGAGAAGGATTGAGATTTTCACAGGATTCTCGAAGAAAGTTTGAAGTAGACTGTAAGACCATCATCGTATAGAAGGGATGATGGATTTTAGGTGATGCCTAATAGTATGGGACTGTTTAATCACAACAGATGGTCAACGAACTACAAAACGGAATTCAGGTCTTATTACAATACAATATTTAGAGATGTCCATATCTTTGACGGACTACTTCAAGTTTAATAACTATTAACTTTAATATTTCTTGTATGGTTATATTCAGATATCATCTATTATTATGTCCTTATTATAACGTTGACCGACATTTTATAACAATTCTCTGAAAGTGCATACTAGCGCCGAAACATTTGCATATTCAACGCACGTACTAGTAACTTTTCAAAGAGAATAAATTATATTAGACACTGTTTCATAAATATTTGTATAAGATGTGGGTGTTTAATGTAATTTTTGTATTTATTTGAGAAAAAACAATCAATTGATGTAGGTTTGGACTGTGGTATGTTTAGAGAAACTTTTTTTATCAATTTTTTATGTTTCTTCCTAGAGTGCCGTCTCCCTACGGAGGTTGGCAATCATAATGACTATTTTTATTTTAGAACTTGCTACTCTAAACAAATCAATCGATCTGCATTGATACCAATCACGTAGATTATTTAACCAGAGTTCTGCCTTCGGCCAACAGATCTTCTTCCTTGAATCTTTCCATGTATTATAAATCTCAAAATTTCATATTTTGGTCCCCTCATCACGAGACCTAGGTATTCCAGTTTTCTGGTTTGTATAGTGGTGATTAGTTCTGTTTCTTGACCAACACTCTCCAGTACTTCTTTATTTGTAATTCTCTCAGTCCATGATATTTTTAATACTACGCAGTATAACCAGAGTTCTAAAGCCTCGATTCTTTTTAAATTGCATTTGCATTGCTTTTTATGTTTACGTATTCACAATTGGGTATTACTAAACAAGAAGTAAGTTGTGTAAAAATAACAAGTAATAAACTACAAATAATGAAAGAATTACGATAATAAGTTCGAAGAAAAGTGATTAGATAACATAAACTAAACCTACTCCTATGATAAAGGAGATGACTGTTTACTAGAATCGTGAATAGTATCAATGAAAAAATGTTATAACGGTAAGACGAATCATACCTTCCTCTTGTTCCTAATTCCAATGAATTCCTGTTCTATCTTCTGTTGAATCATACCTTCTTGTTTTTCCTAATTCCAATGCATTTCTGTTCTATCTTCTGATGCCTTCTTATTGGATATCCAATTTACAAGTCCATATTTTTTTGGTTTTCTTGTGTTTCTTCGGCTTTTAATGATGTAGGTATCTCGTGCTATTTTAAATAGTCGGTGCTCTTTATTTTATATATGTGGCTGTTCCACTGCTTCCTTCTGTATAGTATCACTTCGTTTATGTCCTCTACACCTTAAACCTTTACGTGCGGTGTAGAGAAAAACCATTGTTTCTGTGATATCCCTACTCTCTACATGTCCCATGATTGCATTAATTATCATTATTTTCTCGATATCGAGTATTGTGTGTTCATTGTAGGTTATAACTTACTACGTCTCTTAGAAGATGTTTTTTGGGTCAGATTGTATATTTAACATATTCCGCTATTGTGTTGGCTTTCCATCTCTTACATTATTTCCATAGCTATGCATCAGTAGTATTAAGTAGGGGAAAGTGACCTGTGATTGTCCTGTACCTGTGTTGGTCTTGATACTCTTGTTGGTCTGGCATGTATCTCTGGTTACCTAATTTGTTAACTGTATCCTTTCGATATGGACAGCTTAGTTTATAAACTATGTTGAAATATCAATGTCTAATCTGGCTGCTATAAAAAAATGAATCCGGTAAGTAAATGATGTTAAAAGTTGCTATATGAAAATGCATTTTCCTTACATATAAGATAGTAGTTTTTAAGATATATTTTCATATTGAAAGTTTTTACTGTTTTCTGTTATAGTACATTTTGCCTATGATGATTCCAAGCTAGTATACCTATGATGTGCCGAGGGCCATTATAAGAATATTCATAGGGACCGTCATAGAAATAGATTTAATAAATAAATTACTCTTAATTTCAAAATAATTTAAAAAAACACTGAGATGAAGCACACATGGCGCAATCCTTAGAAGTATTACGAAGTAAAACAATGGGTTATAGGACAGCAGTAAAAACCTTGAAAGTACCTCGAACTCCACTGTGTAGAAAGTTTAAAAATGGCCAAGGTAGTGTCAAACGATAGGTAGATATACTTTTCATCACGTTTAATGTCGATGTTAAAGCCAAAATAGCAAGGCATATTGATAATTTAGAAACCACGCTTTTTGGCCTCACCAATACAGAATTAAGAAAGCTTGTTTTTTAAACAGAGGAGAAACATAAAACTAACAACCGGTAATAGTGAATCTACCTGACGGTGTAGGCATTGTTAGTTTATTGTTAAGTATACTCTGATATTGTTTCTACTATTATACAAGATCTGATGGTACATTTTTCTTAAGTTATAAGGGATGAAAATTATTAAGAACTAATAAAATCCTAGAATATATATATATATATATATATATATATATATATATATATATATATATATATATATATATATATATATATATATATATATGTATATATATTATAATTGTAAAACATGTCAAGAAGAAAGCGATCATTAGAATGGGATATAAGCACTAGACAAGAAAAAATGGTTTGAGTCCGTGTCTCTTCAATCTGGTTATAAACATTATCATCAAATGGAGTCAGATAAAAAACACTAATTATTGACGCAACTAGAAAGTTTCTGTTTTTACATCTCTAGTTCTAACTAGAAATTAATATGACATAGACACTATGTATATGACACAACAAAATAATTAATTATTAAAATGCAGCATTTAATAAAAATAAATGAGATTTTGAAATAAAAATAAAAACTTATCACAAAAATTGAATAATAAGAGTAAAATACCTAAGAACAGACGTTAGGAGTAACAACGTTAGGTAAAAGAAATAAATTATGGACCACGAATAACGTTAATTTCAAAAGTTAAAAAAAAAGGTGGTTAGACAGTATGAATTGACGTTAAGCCGAAGATATAGACAAAGTTATAATAATAATGAGAAGAAGATGGCGTAATAACTCAAAAAATGAATCATTCTCATAATATAAATATTATATTACTGAACTAATTGCATTCCTGAATACTGTGACACGATGTCTGACATGCCAGAATGTTCAGTGAAGTAAGACTATTCTGATAAAACAATTAAGAACATCTTTGTTTTCATAATAACAGTACTAAAAAACATGCTAATTATGTTTTGATTAAAAACATTAAATTATTTTCTATCCCCGTTTAATCGTTCCTTTTTATCAGTTTTTACCAGACATCAAAATGTGCAATCTGCAGTATAGTTTATAAACAGTAAAATTACAGAGTGAATAATGTTAAATAGAGTTTCTGAAAAGCTACAATTTAAAATGATAAAATATATCGTAGAAAATAATAATTATTCAAGCGCAAAAAGTAGAAATGTAAAGAGTGAAAGATTAAATTGAATGGTTTCAATTTAATTATAATAGAGCCTACATAATATACTTCGTTAAGATCAGGTTGTTTTAAAAACATAAAAGTTTATAAGGTGTTTTCTTAAAATAAAAAGATGATGGACTATGCTAGACTTGCGTGAATCACCCTGTTTATTTAAAATTATGTGTAAAAACCTACAATTAAAATGTAAAGGTTGACAGGTACCAGCGTATTTTATGGCATTTTAAAATAAGAACACAAACAATTTTATTCTATAAGTGGGTTCCTCACTGTATTATTTAAACATTTTATCCTGTACCATTTTATAATAGAACCCACTTGATATAGTTTGTTGGGATTATATACAGTAAAAATATAAAAATATACAGGGCGTTTCAATAAAAATAAAGAGTATCGTTTATGCTAGTAATTGCGTTAATCCCACTGTAAATTTAAATTTATATTTAAAAAGTGCCCATTTGTGTTTAGAAGTTAGCGTTTTTTTATAATTTTATTCCATAAATGGTTTCCACAATATATATTGTGTTGTATAAGCTTTCAATTTTGAATATAAAATTTTATACAATTTTTCCATGACATAAAAGAATAAAAAATAAAAAATTATTGTTTATCGGTTATGCAAAATACACACAGCTTGGACACTTCAAACTTATTCTTCAGTTTGTCATCTTCTAATGTCCAATGTATTGTTTTGTTTACCATGCTAAATGTTTTATTTATTTATTATTTTTATTTGTATATTTTTATGTCAACACTTTAGTGATCTGACAATATTCACATTTTTTGTTTTTCTAGCATATACTTCAAATAACCAATTTGGGTTTTTTTCGATTAGCCTTGAGTACACCTTTACGTTTTAAGTTCAAAGCTACCATACATGTCCAACGGTAACTTTTTCACATAGTAACAAAAAAACCAATATGTTGTTACTAGCTAAGTTTTTTTTTAACATCCTAACTCTACAAAATTCTAAGTTACGGCAATATTTCTTGCAGATTTCCCCAATATTTAAGAGTTTACTATTTAACTCTTCTGCAAAGATTAAATTTCTTTTTATATATATATATATATATATTATATATATATATATATATACAGAGTGGCCCAAGAGTCTGGAAACAGCCAATTATCTCGTAAATTGTTAGTTATAATTGTACAAAATTTAAGGTACATATATTTTTGGATACGAAGATTCCATATTTAATATTTGCAATATTGCCAGATTTGCCGTTTCCTTTATATTATTATCAACTTTGGTTTTTCAAATTCATTACTCTGTATATTCAGTGATTATTAGAATCTCCTTTTCATACGAGTTCAACCATAATATGTAACACTTATGATTTTATGTAGTTTGGAAGATCTTAAATACATAAAACATAAAGTCTGGCAACGCCTAATTGTTTCAATAAATTTTAATACTAACTATTTTTAACTACATTAAAATGTAACAATTGATATGTTACAACATTTTTTAACATAATGGTTACTTTATCAAGTGTTCAAAATGTACTCCATGTGAGTTGACAGTACCCTAATCGATGGTAGAATGCGTCTACTACATTGTTCCATGATTGTATAGAAATTATTCGAGATTCATCGATATTTCGTTGCCTTAGTTCTGCAAGACTTGCTGGTTTAGTTTTGTAAATTGAATTTTTCAAGTATTTCTAATAAAAATAATCTTTGGGATTGACATCAGGTGAACGTGGAGGCCATTCAATTCTACCAATCATCATTCTCGTCTCCCAATCCATCGTCCGGGAAATACCTCTTCTAAATAACGCCTAACATTTACACCTAATTTTGTAAAATTATGACAAGCGACTTACAATTTACGAATTACGAATTTACTAGATAGATATCGATCAGTTAGACCGACATTCATCATCATCATCATCATCATCATCATCCAGCCTCTATTTATCACGTCCACTGCTGGACATAGGCCTCCCTTAAACTCTTCCATTACTCACGATTTCGTGCTCTTTGTTGCCAATTTTTAGTGATACGCCTGATGTCGTCGGCCCAACGTGTAGGTGGTCTTCCTCTACTGCGTTAGACCGACATTACATAAGAATATTTTTAAACGATACAAAATTAACTTATTGCAAGAATTAAGTGAAGATGACTTCGATCATAGATTAGAGTTTACTGAGGCAATGATGGATAAAATGGAAGAAAATAAAAATTTCATTAACAGAATAGGTTTTTCCGATGAAGCAACCTTTACACTGTGTGGAAGTGTAAATCTACACAATTTAAGGTACTAAAATGACGTAAATCCACACTGGATGCGTGAAAACCAAACTCAAAGACCACAAAAATTAAATGTATGGTCAGGTATATTAGGTACTCAGTTAATTGGGCCATTTTTTATCGAAAGAAAGTTAACTTCAGATAGTTACGAAATGTTACTTAGAAATGAAATTGTACCTACACTGATAAACTTGTTTGGTGCCAATTTTAATTAGATATGGGCAAGATGGAGCCATTTTGCCAGCTCATTGTGGTAAATGCTCGGAGTTATTTAGAAGAGATATTTCCAGGACGATGGATCGGTAGACGAGGTAGAATTGAATGGTCTCCACGTTCACCTGATTTTAATCCTGAAGATTATTTTTATTGGGAATACTTGAAAAATTCAGTATACAAAACTAAACCAGAAATTCTTGCAGAACTAAGGCAACGAAAAATCCATGAATCTCGAATAAATTATGGACAATCATGGAAAAATGTGGTAGACGCAGTCTACCATCGATTACGATACTGTCAACTCACAAATAGAGCACATTTTGAACAGTTGATAAAGTAACCATTGTGTTAAAAAATGTTGTAATATATCAATTGTTACGTTTTAATGTAGTTAAAAATAGTAAGTATTAAAAAATTTATTGAGACAATTAGGCGTTGCCAGACTTCTGTTTTATGTATTTAAGATCTTCCTGACTACATAAAATCATAAGTATTACATATGGTTGAACTCGTATTGAAAAGGAGATTCCAATAATGAGTGAATATACAGGGTGATGAATTTGAAAAATCAAAGTTACTAATAATATAAGAGAAACGGCAAATCTAGCAACATTGCAAATATTAAATATGTAATCTCCGTATCCCAGATTTTGTATAAATATGCCTGGTATTTTACGAGATAATTGGCCGTTTCTTTGGGCCACTCTGTATATTTACAGAGTATAGTAAAAAAATATGGTGTCAGGTCAGACTCGTCATACGTATACAGATCATACTTAATATTTACTTGGATTATATTCAAAAAAAGTTTATTATTTTAAAAATTTAATGACTGACTGAAGATGATAATTTATTGGATCCCCCATCCAAGGACAAAATTATTAGTTATGTTATATATTTTAGTTAGATTTTTTTTCTAGTTTGTACACTTTTAACCAAGTATCGGGAGACATAATTGGTTCTGTTTCCTTATTTCCCCTACTTTTAATATTTTAACATTAGGATCCCTAATTTTAATCTAAAATTTGAGTAGCTACTTGTTTAAAGTATTTTAAAAGAGTAAATACTTCAAACCTTAATTTCACAGTGCTCTACAATTTCATATTATTGATTCCTATCAAGAAAATTATCAGAGATGCTTAACTTAATCTTTAGCTTATCTCCTAAATATAGTGGCGCCAAATTATTAGTCATAAAAAAGCTAGAATTAAAAATATTATTCTTTAACTTTCAAGGGCGTTAGTTTAAACAAGTATTCCACAAATCTACGACTATGCATAGGTAATTGGTATGACATAACGAATTTTGGCACATCTTTCATTTTATTTATATTCAAAAAAACTTTTAAAACAATGTTGGCACTCTAGTCCTGGTTATTTTTTATTATCAAAGTGTTGCACATTACATGTACTATGTATTTCCCTACAAGTAGCATCTCAACGATGTATTTGAATGTATTTTTGCATCAGAATATACATATAAATTGTAATTACTAATAATGGAACATAAACGAGTGATGTTTTAATGAAATATATAAAATAAAAAACAACAAATGTCTATCTTACGTCACAACATCTTATCTTTTGGGAGACGTGTGAACTTCCTTAACATTTAAAAGGCAAATTCCTCTCCGATAAGTTTGTAATTAATCAAAAACCAAAAATTTTTAACTCTCGACTTTGATCGCTAACCTGTTCCCCAGCCTCAAACTAGTTAAAAGAAAACTTAGCAGAAAGCTTTCTATATATTATACAATTTACTTCAGATATTAATTAGCAAAAAATTATTACTCTTTGATCCATAAGTTGTCAAGCCATTTCAAACCCTAAATAAAACTTAAACTAAAAAAAAACGGAAAATGATGGAGGACAAAATTTTGTGTAGATGTCTCATAAAATGCGCAGACAATTATTGCCCCCCTAGTACCGCTGTATAAGAGAAATAAAAATAAAGAAGAATCAACCTATTATATTACAATACTTTAATCACATTAAAAATTACAAGAAAAAATAAGAGTGTCTTTTTAATTCGTTGTGTAATCGTATATACTTTATCGGTTAAGATTTTAACAATAAAAAAGACTTCAAACATTCATTTCCCAGAAAAGCATACGTTTAATTCAAATTTTAGATAACCCACTGTATTTTTCATTGATAAATTTAATATATGATTACAAATTCTCTCTATATTTATACTTAATTATCGTGACCTGAGTTAACCTTAAACTTGACCAATAGCTGCATAGTTTCGCTCGATACCAATAATGAAATTTGTGTTCATCGTTACTAAGAATGTTTGACAAAAATGATAAAACATGTTTTGCAAATAATCTTTATATATTGCTATAATTTTCTTTATTTCTCGATTCTTGAATAAAAATACATGTTTGTGGTCGTCAAAATTATTTGTAAAATTCGATTAGTTATGCAATATTTAGAAACAGTCCAGAAATGTGACTTGTGACAGCTAACGAGTATTTTTGTTTTCATGACCTAAGAAATTCTGTTATACTTTTTCTACAGAGTGTATCATGTCACAGTGACCTATACCAACGTTCTTATTTTAAATACAACAAACATCCTATGTGTTCCCCAATTTATACATTCTTTAGAAGATTCTAGACATATTTTATGTACAATGTCCTATGTCTATGTGCCATTGTTCTGAAATCTAAAGGTAATATTAAATATTTTTACATTTAACAATTAACTTAAAAAAATTTAATCTTCGTTCAGTTTTACTGGTATGCAATCAAAAAACTAAATGATTTGTCCTTAGCCAATTTTTAACTTTTTGCCAAAATGTTTCATTTAACGGACACAAATGGAACTTCCCTGTTCTCCCTGATCTCATGAAAAATTTCCAAAGGATAATAATGTAATAACATACTGACATAGAAATCAAATATTTTGTACAATTACATAGGGTAGTAAAATAAACAAACGATCAAAATTTAAATACAATTGAAACAACTTACAGGGGTAAATCAAATAATAATCTAATGCTGCACCTATGTGGTGACAACTCTTGGATCCACCTGGGCTCGCTTCCGATTAGGTGGTCAATATCCTCCTTGTCCCATCTCGTCCCACGCCCTAATTAACTCCTCCCGAAATTTGACGAGGATGCTCTAAATTCATGTCCAACACGTTCAATTGGGAATAATTCTGGGCATTTCGGAAGCCAGAAAGATTGACTTCAGCCTATTTAAAGACGTCAATGGAGACTCTCGCAATGTGGAGCCTTGCATTGTCTTGTTAAAAAATTGGATGTTAGAACGTCTGAAAATAGGATATGACATGAGGTTTCAGAATTTTTTCAACGTATCGCTGAGTGTAGGGCAGCGAGAAAATATAAAGAAATCTTATTTACTGGAACGAGTAGGTTCCCCAACCAATACTTTTCCAACCCAATACTCGACTCTATGACACACTAGCACTGTAGAGACCGGTTACACGCTTCTAGTATCTGGTACCAGTAATTAGTTGAGGTCTCTGATAGCGCTTACCACGTGTTTTATCATTAAGTAATTGATGAGTGTGTGTAGTTACCAAATGGCTAAATGGGGTTAAGACACCCAATGTGAATTTTTTTATTCGGGAATATCTTCTAAAGCCAGTTCCCGAAAAGCATACTTAAAGCCTTACGTGCGGATCTTCTAGTCAGCCATTTTCGTACTCATATTCTTGTTTTCTTTCGATTCTATTATTTCCATCAATTTTTCGCACAAAATTTTTACACACCTCTTTAAAAACCGTTTCATTATAGATTTTTTATGTATAATACTCATTTGCAATAAATTAAACAAAACAATTCGACTACTCAAAATTTTCTCTAAGCCGACTGGCATCAACACAGTACTCGCTGTAGTAATTAGTACGAGTTACTAATTGTACATTAGCCTTAAAATTTAGGAAATCATATTAATATGTTGCTTTATGACTTTCGAGTTTTATAAAATTATATAACGAACTGCTTACTCTAGTGGGTTCAACAATTACTTTTGAAACAAAAAAACTACAATTTCTTTTGAAACAATTGCCATACTCTGATAATGCCATATCACTCATGTCGGTGTTCACCTTCGGGTATTAATTTTTCCGTATAGTCTGCCATCTATCGTTATGCTAACTTTGCTAACTTATCATAAGGATGCTAGAAGCCAGATCATTATGCTTATATTAACTTTCCACAAATGAAGAAACATATCAAATAAAGCAAAAAAAAGATCAATTATACCTACATACGATTTTGTTAAAACACATGAGTCAGAATAGCGGATGAGAATCTTAATCGCTGGTCAATTGTTGTGATGCGGAGAAATATATTTTTTTTATATACTTTATATATTTTCTATCTCCATTGGTAGCGTATCTATTTCTTCAGTGTTTAACAGATTTTAGTAATTATTTAGCAGTCGCGCATACCTACTATAAAATAATATATCTCTGTAAAAGAAGCATTAGTGTCAGCAGGGATGAAGACTTTTTGAATGGCAGCGGCCAGATTCTTAGTAAAGTTACATTTTTACTGGGGCGTCTGTTGCGTTCACCGTGGAGTGATCATCGCTGAGCAGTAATCGCTAAGTGCTAATTGCAAGTGGAGTGTTTTGGCTGAAGTGATGGTTTGACTAGTGAGTTGTTCGTTGTCTACTGAACAAGTGGTTTTGTTGCAGCGATGAGCGTATGTAAAAAAACAATTATTGTTAAAATACGTGATAGCAGAAGAAATAGAGGACAAAGAAATTTTAAGTGTTCCAAGATTAAAAAACCATGCAATATTTAAAAGAAGACAAGAAAAAGGATACTAAATACAAGATTTTGATAAACAGTCGTTTATTAGGTGATGATGTTAAGTTTCCACAGTTTTTCCGTTTGAATAAACTTCAGTTCGATTTGGTGTTAATTTTAGTAAAACAGGATATGAAAAAGTCATCTATAAACTGTATTCCATATGCAGTGTCTGCAGGAGAGAATATGTCAAATAAAAAACTCATAAAATGACATGCACCAGCCACTATAATTGCTCAGCGTTAACGACTGTGTCCGTTCTCAGACCAGTCGCCAACGATCGACGCTAGAAATATATTAGTAGCAATATATTAGTATAAGTATTACGCGGATAGCTAGATAAACCCACCAGCTGTGGACCATCAGGACAGCATTCCAAAAAGTGAATGAATAGATGGCAATCTACATCGCAGAGAAACGTGATCTAAAGACTACATAACTACAACCTTAAGAGAATAAAGAATAACTACAACCCTACTTGAGGCTCGACCTTACCCGTGTATTTAAGCTCTTTCTCTACACATGAGACTCGGTCTCTCGCTACTGTTAAACTACGCAAACTAATTTTATACAAATTACATACCCCGATATCATTTCTATTTCTTTGTTATAACATTCCTATGCATTAATTCCTTTGTTCTAACATACCCATCTATTAATATTAATTATATATTGATGTAAACACTGGAAAAACTAGAATAAATTGCCCTAAGAAGTACATAAATATTTATATTTATACTCAATATATTAGTAGTTAACCCATGTTTTAAGTAAAATAAAAACAGGTTATACTAGCAACGAGTTTATGATTCATTGTGATAATTAAATATAACACACAAAACCTAAAAACTTTACAATAATAACAGCAGCAATAAACTAAAAATAGTAGAATGTTAATAAGAATAGCTTGGGACCTTGTTAGGAATACGAAGGTAGCTTTCAATTATCTTATAATCTTGTATTGGCTAGCTGTCATCAATTTTTTTCGGTAACAATGATCCAACCATTATATTGTGCTTGACACATTTTCTCATGTGCTTGACCGGGTATACGTTCTCAGTAAGAGGTAAACTGTCAGATCCATTTCTTTTCATTCCTACGGCCGGCTCTGGACTGAAGTATTTTGTAGCTGATCATCTTCTGGCAAGTTTATCAGCTCTTTCATTGCCCTGTATTACCGAGATGACTTGGTATTTATCCTAGTGCGATACGTTACGTTACGCGAGTCTTTCGAGTTCTTCTCGGTATTCCTACACTATCCTACACTGCAAGATTGCATAAATTCCTTCCTTGATTCTTCTTCTTCCTATACAGTTCCCATTAACGGAGGTTGGCGACCACATTTCTAAAAGTTTCAATGTCTTTTGCAACTAGGAATAATTCATCTACAGTCATGTTTGTCCAGTTTCGAATATTTCGCAGCCATGACTTCCTCTTTCTACCTATTCCCTTTTTGCCATCGACTCTACCCTGCATGATGACCTGCAGCTGACTGTATTTATCATTCTTCAGTATGTGTCCAAGGTGTGCAGTCGTGCGTACTTTTATTGTTCTCAACAATTTTTTGTCTCGACCCATCCTTCTCAGCATTTCCTCATTGGTGACACTGGCAGTTCATGGAATTCTCAACATTCTCCGGTATATTCAAAGTTCAAAGGCTTCAAGCTTCTTAACTATTTGCGCTTTTAACGTCCATGTTTCTACCCCGTACAGTAGTTGGGACCAGACGTAACATTCAACAAACCTCAGTCTCAGCGCAGTGTTCAGATTTTTGTCACAGAACAATTGCTTAAATTTTAAGAACGCTGCCCTTGCCATTTCTGTTCGTACTCTGATCTCTTGGTCTGGATCTAATTCTGTGTTGATGTAAGCTCCCAGATATTTATATTTTATTACTCTATCTATTTGCTGTCCACCAAGGGTTAGTTGTTCATTATTTATTGGACTTCTTGATACTATTATAAATTTGGTCTTATCTGTGTTGATGTCAAGTCCCATTTGAATGCATTCACTATTTATTGCCTCTAGTAAAGTTTGTAGTTTATTTATACTCTCAGCCATAATTACCGTGTCATCTGCAAATCTCATGGCGTTTACGATTTCTCCACCAATTCTTATTCCCTTTTCTTTCCCATAAGGCTTTTCTGAATATAACCTGTGAGTACACGTTGAAAAGCATCGGAGACAAGACGCATCCTTGCCTGACCCCTCTCGCAATCGGTATATTATTTTATGGCTAGGTTAGGCTAGGGTATGTGTGTCTTGAGTGACTGTGTGTCGTGAGTGTGTGATTGTTGTCTAATGAGGGTTACGATAAGTTTCTTGATAGACTCATTATCTGTTATTTCAAAACAGGTGTGTAGATGGTTCAAACGAGACATCCTGCCTGACACATGCCATTTTTTAACGCTTATAGCCACGTGAGTAGTAGATAATGTTACATCAAATTTCCTCCTTTCGTTTCAAAGTCAGGAAAGTTGGTTTAATTTCTAAATTTAATAAGTCCAACTCATAATCCATAAAAAACTGTAGTAAAGACACCTGTTTCGTTGGTATTTGCACTGTCCCAGGTTAGATGGTGTGTATTTTTAACATGGCCGGTGTGTGTTTGATATGAGCTTTTACATAGGACACATTTTTTGCTTAACAATAATATCAATATTTTCATTTCCGATTATTTTTGCGCCGTATACATTTTTAGTAGTCTTGGAAGATTCAAATCAATCTTGACTGACAAGTTAATACCTTTAGGCCTTCAATACTTTCTATCTACCGACAACCGACTTAAAGTCATTCTTAAGCACTGATCTACAATTATTGTGAAATTTTTTTTATATGTAACTAATATTTAAAAGTAACTAACAATTCACAGGTACGCCACTGAAAGATTGTAGTGCCGTAGTGCTTTCGTTCCTATCGCAGATCGACAGAGTCCGGTAGCTCGAAGTAAACATAGTGTATTTTTTGTTTATTTTTTATGAAAATGACATAATGAACATTGGTAACCACTTTTGGGAATCTAACGTTAGGTTAGAGATAATCCCATAAAAACTTTTTATGGGATTCCCCTGTAAATTTTAGAGGAAATTCTTAGAGGAAATGTCATAAAAATATCGAATATTCAATATGAAAAGTAAACCTCAGTAACCTACTCTAGAAAGGCAGAAACTATTCAATCTACTACCAATCTGATTGTTTAGATATTTTGCCCCATCTTCCCCTATCTGGGAAGAACGATGCATTCTTCTGTTTAAGTATTGGTAAATGATTTTGTGACGGCAACGGCACAATTTTCTAAAAATAGCATTTCATCTTCCCAAGACTTTTTAGTGTAGACAGGTTGTAAGTAAAGCTACAACTACGAACAGTGGCGTTCCCCTTTTCGCAATTCTAAATTGCTTTAAATTCCAGATCAATTCAATAACGTTGGAAGATACTGCATTTAGAATGGTCAATGTTAAGCAGTCTATGCAATAATTATATATCCATTAGGTACCTCAATTGAATGTTAGAGAAGATTAATGACACAAATAAATCACAAATTGAAGGAAAACCAAAGCACGTGAACTTTATAATAGAAAAACATTCTATCTAAAGAGTTCCTAGATTACTAATTTAACAGAAACACCGATAAGGACAAAGCATATAATTGTTATATTTTATACGCGTCAAACATGAATTAGAATTCTCATATAAGTAGCTCAGGAATTCCACTGAAGTTTTTACATCATCAAAATATTTTCCGGTAAAAAACATAAAGATATTATCTCTTATACAGACAAATAATTAACTGGACATTTATGTTAATTAGCATTTTTATTTCATCGCTGTATTTATTAAAATTATTTCTTTGTAATTTCACCAAAGTTATTTAGCAGAAGGCTAAATACTTTCGCAAAATCTATAGCATTTGAATATTAGAAGATAGGCCTTTTTTATTTTCTAAAGTTTTAAGAAACTTTCTTCAATTAATTGTTAAATAGTTAGGCTAAAATATGTATCTGTTGTACGTCCTATAACGATAGCCTTTGCGATATTAATATTAATCCTTGAAGTTTGAAAGGACTTCTTTTAGAAGACGCGTTCTTTGAGTGATTATATGACATACATTTTTTTTAATGACCCTAGAAAATGTCTGTTCACATCTGAACGAGTTTCAAGCAATTTTAGTAATGCTACATTATTTTTTAACGATTTATCTTGCAATAACAATAGTTATACAAATAAATTATTTCTCGTTCAAACAATGTACATGCCTTTATTTTAATCTTCTAAAGTCTTTAGAAATATTTTTTAGGATGTTATCGGACAGAAGATATATTTGTGATACGTCCCGTAAGATTAAACAGGCCATTCTCGTTCCGATTTTTAGTCCGACTAGTGAGTGGTCCAACTTCCGCAGTTGGATCTGGAATCGGACCGTGAGTGGGCTGGTTGGATTATTTGGACAACTAGTGGAACGGGTCGGAACATCTAGAGGGACGGCCTGAAGGTTCGACTTCCAACTAGCGACGAATTGCGAGCGTGAATGGTCAGCTTGGAAGTCGGATAACAGGTTGGATCAAAAATTTTCTCAGTCAGTTGACCTTCGGCACCTGTTAGGTATGAGATTTCTATGAATTACTTCACGCAAAGATCCCTAGTTCGCAAATATTTAATAGAAAATAAACTTTCAATTGCATGAAAATTAACCAATACACGATTCTTCATCAACATCTACTTTTTGTTAGGGCAAATCATTTTCCTTTCTGTAGATCTATTTCGGACACTTCCACACAGGTACAATTTTCAACACTCCGGATTGGCTAAAGAAGGATTATCAACAAACAACGAAAATTCAATCATAGTTGTACCGAAATTAGAAGGTACTTTCTTTAGTTCTGAAGTTATTTTCTTGGAACACCTTATGCAAATTTACATTTTAATTGGAAATAAGCCTGAATATTAGTTAGAAATTAAATTTATTTGACGTTTCGATATGAACTGCAAAATATTTTGATAACGATTTCCGAACTGGAAGTCCAAACGTCAAAGCGTAAAGTTGCTACAAGGCGTTGTTCAGTACTGACACATTCACGCATGACGTTATCTTTTTTGGAAATAAGTAGACCAACTTTTTCCAGCAACAGCGAAAAAGTGAAGTTGTCCATTCTGAGGTAGCTTTTATAACCATCCTCATAAATGAAATTGAGCAATTTCGTGTCACAATGATCACACGATCAGCAAGTAATTTTTTCATCCAACATGTTTTTAGTCAGTCAGTCTATCTTGTGTTATATGTCTATGGTTATTTATATTACTAACCCAACCTAACATGTTTGTTTACAAAAACGTCAAAAGGCTGACACTTTTTTGTGATGAAAAGTCCTATTGATATGATGATTCAAATATTTTTATAGTGTTTTGTGCCGGATGTAAAATAGTTCATCGGATCGTAACCTTAGATATATCATTGGAAAGGAGAGGGGTAGGGAATATGTTGAGACAGAAAAAACACACATGGCGGTATTACTAAAAGGGCAAAACATCATGTCTCGGTTGTAATTGATCAAATTGGAACGTGTGATGTGTTAAATGAAAGGGGAGGTATTCGCTCCGTGCGTAACTGACGCGACACCTACAGCCTTCATCTGACAATTTTGGAGTCCCAATTTTCAGGTTAAACATATGACATATGTTTGACATTGTTAAATACATGCGAAATTGACAATTATTAATAAATTAGTTTTTTAACTATATTTTTTCAGTTTATGTTTAAAATAAATGTAGTATTAAAAACTTAGTTTCTCAAAATTCATCATAATATATCTTTTCAACTCCAAACGGAAAATAAAGGGAAAAATCTAGTACTGGCAAATCAAGTTTTTCACGCAAAAGAGCATATAATTAAAAACAATAATGGTAAAAGTTATGATATAAAAGCTAAAGTCATCTGCAGTTAGCTTGAAGCCTTATCAAATATCATTCAAGGTAAATTATTTAAATTTTTCCTATTTCAATTGCATAAAAATGAAATTATGTGATATTTACTTTTTCATATTAATAGCACGAATTCATCTTTTTCTTTTCTCTAATTTATATGTAATCTTTGGGAACCTATAAAAACTACACTGACTGTTTTTGCTATTATTAGCACAATTAGCTGTATTTGCATACATTTTTGATAAAATTTATGCGTAAAAATATTTTGTCCAATATTCCAATTTTGTCATATTTCGCCGCTACGTACGCTGGCATCGTTTCAATGTACCCCTACCATGGTCACAAACGGAGCGAATAGCGAATATATTAAGATAGAAAAAAACAAACACGACGATAACCTAAAGGACTCTACACAGTATTTTCATTATTAATTAACTTATAGCGATATACTAGATATCGTAGGACACTATGGATAAAAATAGTTTTACTATAAGACAAATCTTGATTTAGTGACTTAAAGATATCCTCTGGTTGAGCACAAAATAAACAACTAGTCGAATCCTAACATGTGATATAGCAAATAAAAAGGGATGATGTCAGAATATATTAGGGAAAAACAAGCAAGGCGACTAGTAAAAGGGCACTACATAGCGTCTTCGTTATTAATGAACGTTAAGCAATATACGAGATATCATTGGGCACTTTGGATAAAAATAGATTTACTGTAAGACGAATTTTGATTTATTGACTTAAATAAAACCTCTAGCTGAGCACAAAATATTCAGTTGATTGAATCCTAACATGCGACAGATCAAATGAAAGGGGAGCATATTATAAAGAATATATTAAGATAGAAAAAACAAACAAGGCGACTATAAAAATACACAGTATCTTCATAATTAATACACTTAGCGACATACGAGATCGCATAGGCTATGGATAAATATAGATGATACGAATCATCATCATCATTTTGGCTTTACAACCCTGTGTGGGTTCTAGCCTCCTTAAGAATTCTCTTCCAGTCGTCCCTATCCATCGTCTTTCTCCGCCAAGCACGTATTTCCATATTTCTCATATCTTGGTCTATGTTACCTAGGAATCTTGTTCTGGGTCTTCCTCTTCTTCTTTGACCAAAAGGTCTATCAAGGAGCGTTTTTCTAGCTGGGTCGGTTTGCTCCATCCGCATTACATGGCCTACCCACCTCAGACGTCCTATCTTAATGTGTTTTACGATATCGGGTTCCTGGTATATTCTATTGAGTTGTATCGTCTTCTCCAGACACCATCTTCATTTACCGCTCCATAGATTCTCCTCAGTATTTTTCTTTCGAAACATCCTAACATGTTTTCATTGCTTTTTGTTAAAGTCTAAATTTCTGAACCATATGTTAGAACTGGGCATATTATTGTTTTGTAGAGTTTTACTTTTGTATTTCTTGATATACCTCTAGATTTAAAAAGGAGATTAAGCCCAAAATAGCATCTATTAGCCGTGCAATAGACGCTATTTTGGAAAATGCAATACTTGGGTCATACCTTGAGAGGCAAAAAATATGAATTACTTCAAGTTATACTGGAAGGAAAAGTACAGGGCAAAAGATCAGTAGGCAGATGCCAGAACTCATGGCTGAAAGACCTAAGGAGATGGTTCGACCGATCATCCGCAGAAATCTTTCGCGCAGCAGTTTCCAAAACCACAATTGCCATTTGTATCGCCAACCTTCGAAAGGAGACGGCGCCATGAGAAGAAGAAGAAGCCGTGCAAATTCTGTGGTTTATCTCTGCGATAGTGTCATTTTTAGTATTGACGAGCGTTCCCAGGTATACAAATTCGTTAACAACGCTTCGATGACGTCGTTTTCTATAACAAGTGGCCGTCGTATTTGTGGTTGCGGACCTATTTTCATATATTTCGTATTAATGTTTATTATTAAACCCATTTTTGCATCAGCATGTCATCGAATGCGATAGCCGCAAGACTAATACGCACTTCGATGCGCATCGCCCCGCCTCGAATTTTCCCATTGGTCCCTGACCTGGAAATCCCTATTTATCGCTACATCAGCGTATATAAATTATGGCGATTTTCAGGTCCAGCAGGTCAGTCCCTCAGGGACTCCCAGAGAGCTTAATGCTCTCGGGGCGCTGCTTTTCTTGTTTTTAGCTTTTCCTATACTCTGTGGCTGAGATTCTTTTCTACTGCAACCTGGTATTTTTATTTCGACTTAACGTTTGTCATGTAAGAAATATCTTGCATTTTTCAGGTTATAGAAGGTGGTTAGACCCTTAATTGTTCCCCCGAGGTGACAAGCATATGCTAGGATTTGCACAGATTTGTTATATATTGAACCGTAGATGATATGAAGCGGTACGTAAAATTTGGAGGGAGTATTTATCACACACTTTTTTGCCGACGGGCACTGTAACTATAGGGAGATGTTATACGAGCGCTAATGCGGTCGCGTTAATAACGCGAAAACAAATAATTTCCAAAATATATTTGACTGTAGTTGCGCCGCGTAGGGATAACGCTTGCCGTCGGGATAACGCACGCCGACGGCAATGTCGTTCGTATTGTTCGTCAACGTAACGACATTAGTGCTCGTATATCAGCGTCCTTATTAGTGCGCAATTCACTCATTGCACTTAGCGCGCATCAAGTTATAAAATATTATTATATAGTTATAAAATATTATATATCAAGTTATACATAGCGCTGGCAACGCGGACAAAGTGATCTCTACCCGGTGCGTCACGTATAACTTATACCCTGTTTTCGGGGCATTAACGCGACGGCAATTCTTCTTTAAATACAACAAGCTTTTTGTATTTTATTTTATATAAAACGAGTGTAATTGTACAATTGATACGAAGTAAAATATACTTTTATATTGAGCAATAAATACCTACTTTACTAAAATCGCCGATTATGACCGGTTGGTCGTATTAATTTTATCTCTATAACGTTGTTGAGTACTTTGCTTACATCTTAGTTTAAAAGGCAGTAAAAATGTAAGAATAAAGAAATAGAATATAATAAGATATTACAAATTAATAATAGTTACATTGGATTTACAATAGATTATATAAAATATCACTTTTATTATCGTAATTAAGTGAACAAATGACCATCGCCAACTTGGCCTTGGCAATGCAAATGGTTACAATAAGTTGCCTAAAACATGACTACAATAGCATAAAATCTCGTAATTATCGTACGTAAAAGCTGATGCAAGAAATAAAAATATTGAATATATCCATTTTTCTAAATCAATCTATTTTTAATTTATGGCGGGTATTACGTAGCGATATCACATTTGTTAATAAATTTAGTGTACGGAACGGTGCTAAACAAAATAGTTCACGAATTGATAGTATCAATAGTTTGTGATGAATTTTGTTTAACGTTTAAGTGATAATTCAAATTTGGATTACACGAGCTACAAACACGTGCTACAAGTGAATTTATTAAAATTAAGTGGCTTATTTCAAATTTAGTGTAAGTTCAACTGTTATATATTATTTTTCTTTCTATTTTTATCGTAGGTAATAATTTTGACTTACTGCTTATAAACAGTTGTATCCTCATAATTTAAAAATTAACGGGGGTTTATTTAGTTGTGGTTGTGGCACTGTCAGCTTAAAATAACTTCTCCTTGTTCTTCTTCCATATTATTGTGCCATATCAGAATTATCCGACGTTGGCGATCACCATTGCATTTGGTTGAGTCCATTCACGAATGTTTTTTTAACCAAGAAACTTGTTTTCTTCTTACACCTCTACGGCCCTCTATTTTGCCTTTAAGGATCAGTTGTAATATTTTATATCTTACTATATGTCCCAGATAAGACATTTTTCGATGTTTAAAAGTCTTTAGCAGTTCTCTATCTTTGTTGACGCTCCTTAGTACCTCTTCATTAGTTTTCCTTACTGTCCAACCAAGGTATCTTCAGGATTCGTCTATGAACCCACATTTTCAATGCTTCAATTTTGTTCATGATTGATACTTATAGCGTCCACACATACAAAAGTACGGACCAAACATAGCACTTAACCACTTAACCATTTGCCTTAGTTCTAAACTGAGATGGCTATTGCAAAGAAATGACTTCATTTTCATAAAAGTAGTTTTAGTCATTGCTATTCTATGTTTTATTTCTATGTCTGGATCTTGGACTCCGTTTAACTGAAGCTTTGCATCGGGATGTGGGCCACGACTAAACATTAAAAATTTGGTTTTGTTTGAGTTTGTTTTACGCCCATTTTCTCTCCTACCTCATGAATACGATCAAGCAGAATTTGAAGACCTTCAATATTATCTGATAGAATTACTGTGTCGTCTGCATATCTAATCACATTAAGTAGTTCTCCGTTGATTTTTATTCCATATGGTTGTCTCTCAAGTGCCTTTTAAATAACTGGTCTGAGTAAACATTGAACAATGTTGGTGACAAAATGTAACCTTGTCTGACTCCTCGTTGTATAGAGATTTCATCGGTGTAGTTATCTCCAATTCTTATGATAGCAGTTTGATTCCAGTACAAAGTTTTAATGACACGAATATCCTTATCATCCATTCCGATATTTTTCAGTATTTGCATTAATTTTACATGTTGTACTTTATCGAATGCCTTTTTGAAGTCCACGAAACATGCAAATACATCTTTTCTTTGGTCACGGCATTTTTGTAATAGGATGTTAAGCGCAAAAGTTCCTTCCCTGGTTCCCATAGCATTTCTAAAACCAAATTGGGTATCTTCAAAATCTTCTTCGCATTTGCGTCTAATTCTGTTGTGAAGTATTCTGGGGAAAATTTTTAAGTGTGTGGCTCATTAGGCTAATTAATCAATATTCTGAACATTTTCTCGCATTGGGTTTTTTAGGTATTGCGACAAAGATGGATTTGAGCCAATCTGCGGGAATCACTCGGGTGTTATATATTGAATTAAACAGTCTTGCTACTACTTTTATGTTATCATTCTCTATTAGTTTCAGTAACTCAGTTGGTGTATCATATGGATCACAAGCTTTTCTAATTTCAGCATTATTTATAGCATGTTCTCCCTCGCATTTCATAATTTCTGGGCCGTCAGTACAATTTTGGTAGAATTCGGCAATATTATTCCTGTCATCTTCAAACAACTCGAAT
The DNA here is from genome assembly GCA_918026665.1 of Diabrotica balteata. NCBI lineage: Eukaryota > Metazoa > Arthropoda > Insecta > Coleoptera > Chrysomelidae > Diabrotica > Diabrotica balteata. The sequence continues at coordinate 131,699,011 of OU898276.1, forward strand.
ATATACAGCTGCCATTCTTTGCTTATTTCGTGCTCATTAACAATAATTTTGTTATTATTGTCAACGAGTACAGAAGGAACTCGTTTTTTAAGTATGTTACTCATTTCTTTTAGTTTTTTATGCACATGAAATAAGTCGTGTTTAGATATTACATCTTCCATTTCGTCGCATCTTCTCCCATCCATTTTTCTTTGGGTAATTTGATCTCCTTTTTTATTATTCTCTGCAGGTGTCTATATTCTGTTACATTAGATTTTATCAGTCAACGTTGTTTCATTCATTTCAAGATGTCGTCTGTCATCCATTTATTTTTCTTGGTTAAGTTCTTTCTATAATCATTGTTTGTCATGGTTGTGGAGATTTCGTTAACTTGGTTTTTAAATTCACTCCATAGTTCTTCTGGATCTTCTAGTTGTACTCCAATGTTTTTTATTCCATTGTTAAATTCTTATTTAATGTTATGTTTATATCCTCAAAGTTAATTTCATTGGTTTTTGGTTTTAACCTTAGTTTAATTATTATTAATTAGGTTTCTACTTGTTAAGCTAAATGCGTCCGTCCATTCTCATGAAAGATAATAATACTTATCCAGCAAGAACATTAGTATAACATTTAGATTTAACTCTATCATTAATACCAATATCCTAGCATTACAGCTCCAAGAGGGTTTCGAATTTCCACAACTTGTTTGTATTTGTGTCATGATGTTTTATCTGGTACTCTTCTTTCTCTTATAGTTTGAAAAACTGATCAATTTTGTCACCTACGTTACGCTGTGTAACGATCTAAGCATTAACCTGCGACTTATTCTTATTCTGTTTCTGGCAGACTGTGAAGTGATTTTGTTTGTCACATCTGTTTCTTGAACTCAAGCTATATGCTTTTGTCCATATTAACTGATTTAACATTATTCATATTATACATTAATATTACATTTGCATTAGAATCTCGTAATTTTTAGAGATATTTATGTATTTTGACGTTTGAGAAAATTTGTTATTATATTTAATTAGCTTGCTGCCATGTTTATGTTCCTATTATTATTTAAATGTTCAATAAAATGGAACGATAAATAAATTAACCCTTTCTTTTCTATCCCATGTTTGGTTTATGATTGTTTCTCTTATATATATTTTATTATACTATTCATATTATATTATACTGCCAAACAATTGAATTTAATAGGAAAAATTGATTTCTTTGCATTTACCTATTGTATAAACCTTTTCTCTTTGTGTATAATTTATTTGCTAAATATATAAAGCATTGTAGTTTCAGCTAAGTTGTTGTGTTCTTTATGTATAATTTACTTGGTAAAGTCTTTTTCCTTGTCTAAGGCTAAAGTTGTTGTGTAAATCATTTACCTTTGTAATGCTGCCGAAAAAAATGTTTCTTCCACTTTCGGACATTTTTGAAATTTATAGGTTGATCTATCTTAGCGGTGTTCAATACTTACTTACTGTTTTATGATCGGCAAATTCCTAGAAGAGACAGGTAAAATATTTTATTGGTATTTTATCTTTCAGAAGCCCTTCAATTCTTGACCGTTTTATTGAATTGTGCTTTTGTAACTTTTAGTTAAATCAGTGGTAGCTGTATACAAGGTAAATTTTGATAACTTTCAAACCTCTAAAACCTTGATTTTAATTTCAATTTACAATTTTTAGTATAGCTTGTCTCAAAATATATCGTCTTGGTTTTCATCTCGTTAAAGGATTAGTGTTATTATTGCCATTGTCATCAATGGAATAACCAAAGTTATTGGTTCTTAGTAAGAAAACATCAGAGGCGTACTCCACGAAAAAATAATATAGCGATTTTATTTCAAGTATACCCCATTTGCTTTGCGAAGTTATCACATACATATTGCTTTTTAATATTAAATGTATTTAACACTTCTGGTAGTTGTTCTTTGTTATAATTAGTTGTTTAAAAAATACTCATGAATTTCAGTTTAAGTAGGTACTTAATCTGTTTGGCGCTTTTTGTAGCTGATGACTGTGATAGCTTGCGTTATCCATGATGATTACACTATTATTAAAAAAAAAAAAATTTCGAAACCCATTTTCAAAAAGTTCTGCACTGGTGTCTGTGTGATAGTCTAAGCTAGAGTCTTTGATATTCTTCGCAGATAAGAGTAAACAGTTGGGAACCCAGCTGTCTTTCGAAACGGCTGAATTATTTTTATGTACTTTCCTTTATTTGTAGGTGCTTTCGTCTGGCACTTTTTACTAGAATCGACCCATCCTTTGCATACTGTATTTGTTTTCTAAGCTATACTTGGATACTAATTTTAGAGAGATACTATTACTATACATTACTACTGCTTTTTGTCTGTCTTAGAATACTTAAAACCCATTTTAGAAATCGCAGAGTCGCAGAATGAATTGCCTGAATGAATCAATGTGGAGAAATAAATATATTGGGAAAGAAATGAAAGGCAGAATTTACAATGACATACGCAGCAGAAACACGACCATACACAGGAAGGGCAAAAATAATGCATGAAACAGCAGATATGAAAACCCTTAAAAATCGATAGGAAGACACTATGAGACAGAGCTAGAAGTACAGATCTACGACGTAGATGCAAGGTGGAAAACATCAAGGACTGGGTAAGAAATAAAAGAGTAGAATGGAATGATCATATAAGCCGAATGGCAACAAATAGAGTAGCAATGACGGCAAGATACCATTCCCCAATAGGAAGACCACAAAAACGATAAAACAACTTACTGGAGGCACATTGAAAAGAAAAACAGAATCATGTCTACAGGAAAAAAAAAAGAATAAGAATACTATTTTTTACTTTTAAGATCCATGTGTTTCCGCCATAAAGCAGCAGGAATAAGTGGTAACTTTGGACAAAACTTATTTTAATTGAAAATTTCTGTGGAATGACTCTGACTCTTGATAATTATTTTTTAACTATTCCGGTTTGTTACATAAGGACCTTCAACATATTCTAAAATTCTATTATACTCATTTGATAATTTTTAGATCCAACTTAGAAACTGGTCCATTGTAAAAAATTTTAATACGTATTCCTTATCTATTTGAAACCAATAATGTTTTAAAATTTTCCTTTAATATTTACCACAGTTCAAGGTCATGTTATGAAATTTTGGAGACCACTAAAGTAAAGATAGTGTTCGATATACATAACAAATACCTTATTATCAGTTTATTAATCTAATTCATACGAAAATAATTCCTAAACCAATAAAAATATCGTACTGCACTTTGATTTCTTTCAAAATAATTCATTAATTCGTAATTTATTCTTGCTTATATAGATACCTAGATTTTACATCAAAAATAAACACTTAAATAATTTTTATGTAACGTGTTACTAAATACTATATAAAGAAAAACAGTACAAACTAAACATAATATGATAATAATACATTTATCTAGCTGCTTCACTAGTTAAGGTTCATTGCTGATTTGAGAAAATTAGAAAATATATATAAAAAAATGAAAAGAGATTTTTGAAGAAAACAGACACGAGAAAAAATTACAGGAAATAAAACAGAAAAATGTCAACTAAATTTTGCAACAATGGATCACAACGAAAAGAAAGAGTTAGACCTAGAAAGACATGTAATGAAAAAATACTTAAGTATTCTCGATGTTGTTATGGAAGGTAATTTGGACGAAAATATGAAGAGGGAAAACTTGTTTGGTTATGAGTATGAATGTTATAAATAAAATGTCCCTCTTAGATTAAATTAGTCTATTAATTTCTTTTAAACAATTTGTATAATCTCCTTAATGTATTAAACCCATTCAAAACAATTAAACTTTTAACGTTAAATTAAGATCATTATGAGGAGGACTGGCTACATTGATATTTGTCGCAATCCCAAGACACCAAATCAATATATTATATTAAATAGGTACATCACCAAAGACAAGACCAAGATCATTCATAGAAGAGTATAATATAATAAAGTATAAAATTTGATAGATCGCAATGTGATTTTCGGAGAGCACTTGAAGCTGTGGAAGCAGTTTTCACTTTCCAGATGCTTATACTTACAGCGGTGTAGAGTAGGTAATAAGAATATGTATTTGTGCTTTGTAGATTTTAAATACTGTGTATAAATAGTGTTCGAATCGTAGCAAACCTATGCTGAAAACAGCTAGATTAAAAATAGGTAATAAATTTACTGGAAGTGTGGAGATCAAAAGAGATGTCCGACATGGGTATGTCGAACTATTCATATACTGGAGAAGAAGAGTCATATGAATATCAATTAGACCCGCTTATTTGCTTTCTTTATTACAAAGATTACTTCGGGCCAGTTCCTGACCCATAACGCTATATATTATATTTTCACTATAATTTCAGAATAATTCTTTAGTTAGATGAATTCATGAAGTGATTATTTAATATTTGTTAGTTTCACCAAGGTAATAATACTAAAAGATGATGTAGACTGAAAAACTAAACCAAACGCCTTGAGAACACTGTTTATATGCAAAATTATGCACTATAAATGAATTATAGAATTTATAGTAAAACAATAAATACTGTTTATTGGAATGTTGTTATCCGTTTCATTGAGAGTGGAAAGTACTAAAAAATTAAAACGTTGCATCATTTTTACGCAGTGAAAAGCTGCAGATATTTCAGAAGGTACTTTTTAGATGCCCAATCTTGTATCTTATGCATTCTTTCAAGTTGTTGCAACTCAATGCAGTGACGTGTGTGTCACAGAACTTGACGAACAATTGTCTCTGTACTGGTTGTTCAAATCTGGTCAAATATCCTTAATTATTTTTATCAAATAGCAAATATATTTCTTGCATAATAGACATCGTCGTGTTTACTACGTATCTAGCTATTCGATAACTTTTTATGTCTATTCATACATTTGTTAATTATTCCCTTTTTTGCAGATATCTTCAAAATGCCTGTTGCAACTACAGAAGCTTCCGAAAAATCCAAATCTGGATATCAAAAAATATTCCCAGAAGAACCGGAAGACACAAAAAAGTGCAAATATAACGGAGTTGATAAAAGTGAAACTGTGATAGATAACAATGAAACAGACCCCCTAAATAATGAAGTCTCTAGTCAGCCGGATATAGTCATACCTCCGGATGGCGGCTGGGGTTGGTTGGTAGTTCTAGCATCTTTTATGTGTAATTTAATAGTTGACGGGACCATTTTCTCTTTTGCAACATTCCTTCCAAAAATTGTTGACGAATTCAATGCTGACGCTGCAAATGTGACACTGGTAAGTAAGATCCAATTTTGGTATTTTTATTAATTTTTTGAAGCCGATTTATTAATTTTTTGCATATTAATACAAATAATATTGCATATCAGCCTACTTTACTCAGTATTGAGTATAAAGCATTAATGTGAGTCCAAACTTATACATTTTAACCCGAACGAACTGAGCGTACAAGAACAAGCAGAATGAATAGTAGATAGTAGAAGCGAGGTTCCTACAGCCTCTGCCGCTTCTCGCATTTCGACCGCCATCGTTCTCTGTCCATCCATTCGTCTTCTTTGTGGGCTCTATCTCTCATTAGGTGTCGTACATTTTCTTCCCAGGCAATTGATGGTCTTCCCCTTCTTCTTCTTCTTTGTTGTGGTATGTAATTTAAAGCTTTCTTTGGTCATATATCTTCATTCATTCGCTTCACATGACCATACCACACTAGTTGTCTCGTTTCAATTCTGTCTACACTGGAATATACAGTATTTGTCCTCCTTCTAATATCTTCATTCCTGATATGATATTTTTTCATTACCTAATTTTTTCATTACCTTCGTGATAATGAAAAGATTGAATTCCTATATTCATGCTCGGCGCGTATTAAGCAGTATTGCTGCGCTGCTCTAATATGCTTATTTTACATAATTCTTTATGGTTTTAGGTCGGATCTTTGATGTCTGGATTTTATCTAATAGCTGGGCCGTTTGTAAGTGCTATTGCGAATAGATATGGATTCCGAAGTGTAGTGATATTTGGCAGTCTTAGTAGTGCTGCTGCATTTGCTCTCTGCTACTTTGCTACCAGTGTTACTTATCTTTGTGTGTTCTACGGATTAATAGGAGGTAAGCTTCTTTATTCTGATTCTTACTAAAATATAAATAAGTTCAGTTAATGTTTAGGGCAGCTTATATGAAGAGTAAAAATAAAAGAAAAGTAATAAACGAATTAACCGTACCTAGTTAAAATAAATCTATAACAACATAATACACAATCAATATTTAATTTAAATGTAATTTGTAACTAGATGGAAATATGTTTGAAAGGTGCTACCTTGTTTACGTTAAACTTTGCTGAGAAATAGATCCAGTTTGTTCAGGAGTTAGCTTGTTCAAGGTAATGTAGGATATATGTATACTAGAATATGTTATTTATAATACACAAAGTGGAAATCGAGTATGTATCTTATCAGACGCATAGTATTTATTTAAAAAGTAGTAACAAGTTTGATAAATGCAAAATGAGGAATACATCGAAAGAAATACTTTTATAATTTCATTATTTGTCACAATCAAACAAACAAAGTAAAATAGAAAATCAATGAACTGATCAAATCGCAAAAGAGGGAGGAGTCAGAAGGATGTCTTTTATCCCCTGCTATTAAACATTTATTTTAAATGTGTCTCTAGGGAAGCTCTAGAAGAGTACAATAAAGAAATATTAATAAACAAACGTGAGCCATATAGAGGCGCTGGACCTAAAAAAAAAAAAACAAATTTGTGACAATTAGTAAACATCTAATCCTAAAAGTCCAACTTTTAATTAAACAACACAAGATCGAAAGAGTCAGCGTTATATAATAGCCGATAAGATCATTCAACAGAAATTAATCCATGAATTATAAATTAAAGATCTGCATTTTGTTATGATGATACCCATTTTTAGGAACCGAGGTATATTAAAAACAAAATGCTGTCTACTAATATGCTACATATTCACTGTTCTACTCTAACGGAATGGAGGCATGGATGGTAACTTTGGTAACTACAAATCGACTCGAGGCTTTCGAGATGTTGTGTTTTAGACACATCCTACGTATATTCTGGGTTGACCATGTAACCAATTGCAGAAGTTCTGCGCAGAATGTGAAATTCCATTAAAACTTATATGTTACAATATCAGTGACACATAATGAGAAATTAAAAACGTAATGGAATTCTCCAATTAATTCTCGAAATAAAGGTAAAGGGCAAAAGAGTGCCAGAAAGAAGACTTCTTTTCTGACGACTACCATTGAGATGCTTCGCGCTGAAACCAACAAAGTAAATATTGCTATGATAGTCGCTAACAGCTGGAAAGGATAGAAAAAATAAGAAGAGGGTCATTAATAAACTGAAACCAAACCACATCCATTATGCTGTTATTTACGAAAAAAATTTTAACATTAATTTATAATGCAGATAATATTGACTTGGACTTGATGATTGTTAACAAACATTCGAATTCTCATGCGTAGGTATTATCTCATATTCTCTAGGTGGTGGTATCAGGTACCGTTTGTCCTTATCTGGTAGTTTTCGTTAGATTCAACAACAATCACTATGCATTTCGTGTTAATGAATTTTTTGTATCATGTTCCAGACTGTCTACTTTAATTACAATATAACAACAGATTGTATATATATATATATATATATATATATATATTATATATATATATATAACGTGGTAATAATGTAGCGTACTATCTTTTTACAAACGATTAGTAAATACATATTCATATATGCCAAATATTTATTTAATGATAACATGTTATCTATTGCCAGTTTTATTTCATGAATTTTATTTCTGAAAAGTATATTACCAGAATTGAGATTTCAGCTTCCCAACCGAAATTGCTTGTTGTCTACATTAGATTATTAGATATCAATACCTTTCTTTCAGTTTTTTAACTTTTTTTAAATCGTTTCATAATAATTAGTTACGTATTAATATGTTTTAACCTTAGATTTTTTCTGAAGGGGTAATGAAAATGCCAACCTTTTTTAGCAATATATTGGTCAATTGTAATTGTTTAAAGCATGGCTTTTCCGACTGTCAATTCGTATGGTATACTCTGGTCACTAAACTCGGTCCCAACTGTCTAGTTCATTTAGTAATTAATTTTTTGCGACGTTGGTCAAATTTTCACTTCTACTGGAAGTGGCTGGAAGTTACTATACAACCAAGCACACGTGCTCATAACCAATATTAATTTTAACTGAAGGGTAACCAGTATTCTCCTGCAGTTAATTAACAAAATAAAACTGCATCAATGAAAACAAAGGTTTGGATGTATATTTTGAAAAATTTTTAGCCACATATAGATTAGTATTGACAAATAGAAAATTTTTAAATTCAATTATTCTTATTTTTTCTATTAATAAAGTCTGCAATAGTAAGTTACAGTTTAGTAAAACACTGTGTGATTTGCCAACAATTTGAGGATAATTATTTTTTATTGTAAATTTTTATTATAGGTTTCAGTGGTCCTTACCATTCTTCTCAGATATCTTCATTATGTTTATTCTTATCGCACCTCGACATCGTCTTTATTATGTCCTGTTCGTTGTGGACTGAAACGTGGAGATATGATTTACTTCTTCTTTGTTTTATTTGTACAATGCTGGACCATCGAAGATAAATATTTTATTGTCTCAGTGTGTTTTAGATTATATAGGTATGTAACTCATTTCAATTATATTCACATTCTTTCTCAAAACGTAGTATGAATAAGATTTAGTTTGAATGGTACTTCTACCCATTTTTCCATCTTTATGGATATGTATGTTGATTTTAGTTATGGTTTAATATAATAGATTAAAATAACTGTAAACAAATGGACTGAATATGCGAATATGGTCAAATAATTATCCTCCAGCTCAAAGACCCATTTTTAACTTTTAATTTTCATTTCTGGAAAAAATATAGAAATAACAACATTCGCAAACATATATAAGAGGTTCCTCATGATATACAAACGTCTGTTAGTTACGAGTTCGGGAAATGTTATATAAAAATAAATAATGTATTAGTCAAAATAGTCCTCGATCTAATATTAGACAATTAAACATTTTCTGTGAAGTTGTAGGTTGGTCATAATAAAGTATTTTGAAAATTTTCTAATCGCGTGTTTTTACTAGCTTCTGATTCTCTTGAGTAATATTCTTGGCAATCCGTGCCAGAACTGTTTGTTTATACTGTAGAGTTTGGCCCCCGCATTGCTCACCAATTAATAGGAAAATCTAAAATTTTAATTTAATTACGACACATTTAAGGATAATTGGATAATTATGAATACTTCTTTTATTTTCTTTACAAGCTTCTGAATATGCCTTTTATTTTAAGGAGCACTCCTTTCCTTGCATCGCTCATTAGTAGGTATTTGTCTTTCCTATTATTATTTAATATACATTTTGGGGCAGTTTACTTGCTTGTGTAGGAATCACCGATGTAAGGAGAATATGATTTACTACTTCTTCTCTGCCAGGGAAGTTTTTAAAAAGTCCCTTGAGGCCAACACGAATTCAGTTTATAAAACCAACGATCTGGTTGAGCATCTGGAGATTTTAAGTTTTGGAAAAACGTTATTCATTCAAACGACGTTATGACTGCAAAATACGATTTAGAATATAAAAGTGGAGTGTGACTTAATACAAAACGCAATCTGCCAAATCACAAGAAGTATTTCTATTATGCTGATGGTAGAAAACACAGGAAGGACTAGGAATACGGATTACCTAAAGCCAGAATATTAATAGCTTTACAAGTAGCCGTACAATATATCAAGCAAAAATGCTAGCAATAGGTTTTTGTGCTGAAGAATGCCTAAAAATACGCTCCAATTTGTCCAAAATATCCATGTCATTTTGGACATGTTTCTTAATAACGGGCTAACACAGCAAAGTAACGTTTTTATGAGGACCACGACATTAAGGAATTATTGGTAACGGACTCGCTGACACAGTCTTGTTAAAGGAGGAGTTTCAATAGTCACAAAACCATTCGGCGTTATACCAAAAAACCGCTCCGTGGAAGAAAACCGAAAATGGTAAAAAGAACGCTTACAGCTTCACAAAACTCTTAATGTTCTCACTAGACACTGGTCATATATCGATTTTACGAAACTGGCAAAGAAACGGTCGAACAAATTGTCTGTATCTGTAGGTCAATTGTTTACCATAAATATCTGAAACATGTATTAAACTTATTTAATTTACTAGATTGTTTTTTATGTATATACAGTGCAGAAACTTTATATTTTTAAATATATAATATCATAGTTGATATGTATATTTTTTTAATCACGGTTATTTTTAGGTATTGGTTTTGGTTTCATCTATGCTCCATCTATAATTATCCTGGGATTTTATTTCGAAAGATGGAGAGGACTAGCGACAGGAATTGCTGTATGTGGATCTGGAATAGGAACATTCGTCTATGCTCCAATGACAGAAGTTTTGATCACTAACTTTGGATGGAGAGGAGCAATGTTGTGCCATGCTGCTTTGATTTTGTTATGTGCCGTATGTGGGATTTTATACAGGTGAACAAATTTAATAAACCATATGTATGTAATTTTTGAGCTGTAAATCTAGGCGTATTTAATTCTTTATAGTCCTACTGGAATCACAGTTTTATTTTCGCTATTTTTTTCTTCAATTCCTTAAATTGCATTACACGTATCATATACATGTCTATATTCTTTCCTTTTTAACTTGGTAGTTTGTCCAGTAAAGAACTTACATCTAGTTTACTGTAATTAACATTGTAGCAATTGCACTTATGAAATATTTGTATTTTACAGGCCCCTTAAAGCTATGAAGATAGATTCTGCCACTGAACCTCTTAACAAACCGGAACCAGAGTTCAAAGTACCCGTTGTAGCTCAACAGAAGATGGAAGCAGCAATGAGGATGATGAAACGAGGCTCAGACGCAGGATCTGTAATCGATCATCAATCATCAATTCCAAGGCTATTAGGTGTCAACAACAACTCCGTTTATCCAAGAGTGTCAGATGTCTACCACACCATCTGTGTTCCAAATGGTACCGTCACGTCCAAGCAAACACCTCATTTGGCGTGGACTAGAGAGAGAAGTAAGACTGAAGGGAAACTGCAAATATCACATTTGCACAAGCTGAAACGAATGAGATCTGTAGACAAACCATGCGAAGTTACTCGGCCGCTCTACAGAGAAGACATTTTCTTTAATCAAAGCCTAAAACGTCTACCTCAATACACTTCACAAACTTCCGTAGAATACAATTTATCGGTTACCAGAGCACCTACTAAAAACGATATCGAAGAAGAAAGAACCCATAAGTGCATGCTCTGTCCAGAAGCTTTCCGAAGAGTTCTAGCTACGATGTTGGATTTGAGTCTGTTCCAGTCACCCACATTTATTGTCTTAGCGGTAGGAGGTTTCTTTACAATGATGGGATTCTTCGTACCTTATATGTTCTTGGCCGAGAGAGCCAAAAGTGCCAATATCGAAAATGCAATATGGCTAGTTTCTTCCATTGGTATAGCCAACACTGTCGGCAGAATGTTTTATGGACTTATAACCTCACTTCCTAAGGCAGATGCTCTGATAATTACAAATATTGCATTAACTGTAGGCGGACTGGCTACAATATTCAGTGGATTATCTTTGTCAAGAGAATTCCAATTCACTTATTGCATCATATTTGGACTTGCAACATGTAAGTATATTGAATGGATTAATCATAATTATGAAACTTTTATCATTATTTTTAACATGCAGTGGTAACTACTACAGACTTGACATGTAAATTACAAACTAATTATGCACGAAATAATGATAATTTCTAATATGTTTTAGTGTATTATTAACATTAATTTTCACCTAACCCTGAATAATTGCGATTAATTTTTCTCAAGATAACCACTGCATCACAAAGATTGCAATATGTTTCTGTTATTTTGATCTGCATAGTTTTCTTCTTCTTCTTTAGCTTTTCCCTTTTCAGGAGTTGCTGTTCCTTAGTCTTCGTCGCCACTCATTTCTGTCGATCGTGTCTTCTTCACCTAAACCTTTCTCCCTCGAGTCCCCTGATACTCAGTCTTTCCATCTTCTCCTTGGTTTTTCCCTACCTCTTCTTCTATCAACTTATAACTGCTCTATCCTTTATCCCACATAGTTTTCATCTCTACTTTTCACATAACCAGACCATTGCAGTCTTTGTTTTTGAATATTTTTTGAGGCTGTAGGCACCCCAGCTTTGTCTTTAATCAAGTCGTTCCTGATCCTGTTCCTTCTAGTCTTACCCAAATACACCGGAACATTTTCATTTCAGCTACCTCCATGTTCTTTTCCTGAATCTTCTTTAGAGGTCACACTTTACTGGCGTACACCAACGCAGGTTTTACCATACTCTTGTATGTCATTTCTTTCAACCTTCCCTGTTTTTTTTTTTCGATCAAAAAGTACCCCGCTCGTGCACTTTTAGTTAAACAAGTCAGCCTGTATCCTTTGAGCAATTTCTCGATCTAGTATCCCATTTCCGTTATGTAGGATCCAAGGTATTTATATTCTCCTACTTTTCCTAGTTTTTCTCCAAACAATTCTATGTCCAAAACATTCCTCTTCCTTTCAACCACATATACTCCGTTTTCTGCTAATCTTTAGTTCTCCCTCCTCAATAGCCCTTCATCAACACTGTGACTTCTCCTCTAACATTTCTTTGCGCTTCTCTACTAACACGATTTCTTCAGCAAAGAGCATTGACATAGAGCTCCCTTCCTTACTTTTTCTGTCAGTTCATCCATAATAAGATTAAACAGGTAAGGACTCAGTGAAAAGCCTTGATGCAAACTACTCCTTCGTTCCAAACAAAGCATTCGTTGTAATTCTTCCTGGCATAAACCCAAACTGTTTTTTTCCTATCGATGTCTCTCTCCTTAACCCTTGCTCTACAGTTATCTCCAAAATTTTCATTGTGTGCGACATTAACTTTATCCCTTTATAGTCCTCAATGTCCCCTTTATACAATGATACCATCACACTATATCTCCTTGCATCGGGCATCCATTCTTACTCATATATCCTACTCGCCATTTGCCACAAAATATCAACCCTTTCCTCTGCTGGAGCCTTCCAAATTTCCACAGGTATTTATTGCCTTACCATTCTTTATTCTATTTAACGCCCCTTATCTCTAATGGTGTTCTTCATTTAGCAACTTTTTTAAGCACTCATACCATTTCTGCTTTATTTTTCCAACTCTTCATCCAGCTATGCAGACGATCTTTCCTTAGCAGTTGGTAGAGCGCTCTTTGCTTCCCTCTTTGCTACCTTGTATATATCCTTATCTTCCTCTCTTTGAGACCTGTCACACATTTTTCTAGCCTCTTTCTTCTCTCTAACTTTCCATTGCACTTCATCATTCCACCATCAAGTTTCTTTGTCTTTAGGAGGCCCTTTACCAGATTTTTTGCTAACACTTCCTCTCTACGTATTTTTTTTACATTGTGTATATTGTAAAAAAAAATAGTAGACTTTTTAATCCTTTGAAACAATCTAAATGTTGTATCTTGTTTACTTTTACACACCAACCGTGTGAGTTATTTATTTTTCTTTCTCAATTCTGTCAAGTATTTCCATATTAGTTATTTTATCAGCCAATGAAATTTCATGTTGCTTCAGTATATCGATAATGATTATGCTAATTTCATTAACGTTCTTATCTACAGACTGGTAAATTTTACTTTGTCTTTCAAGACTGAATACGCGTTTGCCACGAGGGCCGGCATTTATTCTAATATACAGTACGTTGCAGAATTTTAGTTATGGAATTTAAATCACTATAATCTTACTATACTACGTTCCACGTTTAGAAAATAACATTGCGGAGATAGGGCCATGTATTTCTTATGGACGATAGCAACGCGGCGTTGCCACGACACACACAAGCACAATTTAGGGTTGTATAATTTGTATTTTTGTTTCCACAAACATGAATTAAATTAATGTTTTTTAACGTAATTGACCAAAAGTGCCCATTCGAAACAAGAGATGAAAAGTAGGGAAAATGATTTTAATTAGATAAATAGTATTTACAAAAGATAATTTTATTTTATCTTATTTTAATTATAGTAACGACCGTTTATTTGTTTTTCGGTGAGAATACGATATGCCATGAATCATAGAAATCAGTAGAAAATATTGACGGCTTGGAATGCGTATATCTAATTACTAATTGCAACTTAAAATAATACGATGTGCGTATGTCAGCTATTTTATGTCGTTCTCTGACTGCATAATGATAATAAGGCTTTTATTTAGTAGTTATTCTGACTTTACAGTTAAATGTTAATTGAAAATGAAAATTCAAAAATTAAGCAAAGGGAATATCTTGGACATCCGTGCAAAAGAGAGTGTCTGAGAGTTTTGGCAACACTGATCTCCATAAGCGTAATGTTATTTTCTTAACTTGAAACAAAGTTTAGGTAGACTTTAGTCATGACCTCGTTCGGTTATACTTATCATGACATATTCCAAATATTTCCTATTTCTTCCCATTTTCTTGATGGCATGATTGTGTAGACATTATTTATAAAGGGGAAGTGTCATTAGGCAATCAAGACTTGCGTCTCCATTGTACATATGTAATCCTACGAATCCAAAATGTGTTTCATATACAGTTTGTCAAAACTAGGAACGACTTATTGGAAATATTATTAGTAGAAATAAACAACTCAACCTGTAAACTTACGTCGCTACAGTACGCAACAAAGTTTTCTTGAAGAACAATAACAATAACGTGAAATGGAATTCCAACCAAAATTGAATCTAGTAATTATAGCGAATGTTATGCATTTTATGCAACAAGAAGCAAGCGACAACGTACTTCTAATAGTTCTAAAACAGGTAACAGGTGTAGTTTTAATCACCATAACAGCAATTTCGAGGGAAATAAAGTTCCTCGAGACACCATCATTTAGTATTTACACAAATAAAAAAGAAATAGGTCAGCTTTAAAATCTAGGTGGGATGCATGTGACAAAGGGGTTCTTCGTCGATTTATAATATTATTAATGTTTGTACTACCGAAAAAAGGTTCTAATCCTATGACGAATACAGAAATAATTTGAAACTGAATACAATGGTGAATGTGTTGCTTGTGTGAGTCCATTTCAAATAGGTAAAGAAATAATAAATAAGACTTACTCACAATTAAATTATTGAAAAAGCAAGTAACTAAAACAGAAAACACTTAGAAGGGACGAAACAAACATTAAATTTAAAAGGGGGAAGGACTTTAATGCACTACATCTCAGTCTTGGGCACAATGAGTTTTTTTATGTTTTATCTATTAGATTTTAGTGGTAAATTTGACAGATGTAGGTTAGCATGTGACAGTTCTTCTTCTGTTTCTCAATACTGTAAGTTAAGTTATCTAGTTTTATGAAATATGCTGTTAGTAATGAATGTCTATAAATTGTTTCAATTAAGATATCAAAAGTAAATTGATGTGTTTAATATTGGCATACTTTAACAATCTTTAATTAATCAAATTTAATGTAACAATACGGATAATTGAAATACATCCTACAATATAACTAACTCAGTCTAATGTCCAAATTACTGAACAAATTAAACTGATTCTTTGGCAACTGAACATGTACATTTTATAATCAAATGTATAATAAGTTTACAAAGTTTTTTATTTTTATTTGAAATTTTTGTAGGTGTGAGTTATCTGTCAGGGTGTTTTTTTTTTAAATATTTGAGATATTTAATTCAAATTCTGAATTTGAATTAAATATCTCAAATATTTAAAAAAAAACACCCTGACAGATAACTCACACCATTAAAAACATAGTTTGAAAATCCGTTATGATATACTGGCGACAGGTGATCACCGATGATCTTATGTTAAAAAGACAATAATGGATTAAGTATTCAATCAACGATTAAGTTAAACTCAACAAAATGTTTCTTGCTAATCGCTCAATACTATACTACAGTCAAATAGTAAAATGAACCAATTTTTTCAGCTGTGTTGTTAAAAATCCAATAAATTGATAAGTTTTCTAATGATAACGGATTGAGATGCTATATAATAAATTAAACTTTTGAGGAAGATTGTATCGTTAAAGTCTAACAAGACATCTAAGACACTCATTAATAAATCAGCTCAGTGTGGTGTTATTGTTAGAGGTGTGAAATTACATAAACAAGGGATCATTTCATAAAATAGGTAAAATTCCTTGTGTATGTAATTTTATACCTCAATACAATATCATTCCGCTGAGTTGAATATTCATGACACTTAGATATCTGGTTAGACTATACCACGAGGCTATAATGCTATCCAGCATTATATGTTCCTACTCAGAATATGTCTCTCCGAATACTTTCTCTGTCTGCTCTCTGCGTCGGCAACCAAGATTTCGAAAGTCGTTTCTAGATTTGACGAGTAATATCTATTTTAGATGCCGTATATTATTCTGTACTAATTGTTGATTAGTAAACTTGAGAGTAGTTATCACATAAGCTCAATAATATACTTAATTGCTGGTTAATAATTATTTAAATTCTTAAGCTTTCTATTTCATACTATATATACTATATCAAACTATTAATAATAATTCTAATTTTATTATATATAAATTCTAAAAATGTTTCTTTCTTTTTCAGCAAGTTTCGCAGCTATTCGATCGGTAGTAGTAGTGGACCTCCTTGGTCTCGAAAAACTCACCAACGCCTTCGGACTTCTGCTGTTGTTCCAAGGAATTGCAGCAATTATCGGTGCTCCTTTAGCGGGTACTTTCATGAAAGCAACTGGGAGCTTTGACGCCTGTTTCTATTTCTCAGGAGGACTCATTTTGTTCTCGGCTATTTTGTGTTATCCTCTTAATTGGATTAATGCATGGGAAAAACGACGACATCTAGACACTAAGTCTTCCCTAGTTTGATATTTATTTATAGTATTTTAGGATATTGAGAACTTTCTGTTAAAGAAAGATGAATGATTAAATTATTATCATATGTTTAGAGTAAATTTTGAAGTAGAAAAACTCGCATGCAATCTAAGAATGGGTTTGACAACGACAGGTAAATTTATTAAAATAATGAATATTTAAACGAATTTTTCACATGCATCAATAGCACAAGTATATTTAATAATTATTTATTGTTGTCTCCAAATAAATAGGTACTACTACAATAGTAATATGAATGCACCACTAGTGGGATGATATTGGTGCAGATAAAAAAGTATTAATTCTACAGATATTTGAATTTGATGGAAAGTAGAATTAGAAAGTTAATGGAATCGTAGAAGGTGGCCAAGGTGGAGAAGGAATAAAATACTGAATTCGTTAACAGAAATGTACTGTGGAGATATTGTCCTTGATTAAAAGAATAATGCAATAGAATATACAATTAAAATTTTTGTACTTAACTATTAAGGAGATGTAATTTATAAAGGTTCTATGCGAATTTTTCACCTCTTAGTGAGCGGTATCAGAGATATAATGTACATATAGATAATATAGGCTAAATTGAAGAAGGACAATCGTTCTACTTTTGTCATTGTATAAATTGTACATATTAATAATAAGACTTTTGAAAGCGCGTTTGTACGAATATTAACAGATTTGGAAATTCTCCACTGTTGGATATATGGTATTTTTTATTAAACCCCACAATGTAGTTCGTAAATATTTAAATATTTATTAGATACTTATATTCCTAATTTTTTGTTATCAGTTGGAATTTGTTTATTGACTATTTTGCTCGAGATTATATAGAAAGGTGGTTATTAGTGAAAAATAATATTTTATAAGAAATGGACCGAATGTACTTGTCATTTTCATTTATCCTTCGTCTTTTTGTATTTATGTTGTTCTGTACAACTTTTCTAAATCAGGCGTCTATCATAATGCATAATTGGTATATTTCGAAAGCTTTGGATTTTACACCAGTGTCCTTAATTTGTAGTTTGTTCGTAAGACATCAGTTGCTTTCAATTTTATCTGATATTTAATTTTAATATGCCTTAGATATTTATCAAATTGAAGTGAGTACACAAAATTGTTTAATATATGTGCTACAACAATTCCAAGTTTAAAGATGACAGATGACAATGAGAGTTTTTCGGCAATAACCGGAAGACGTAGTAACAGGCGTATGACAGTAAAACTGTCTTATATCAACTGTTTTTATCTCAGGAATACTAATGTGTTGATTACGAGTAGTGCTATCATATTAGTTGAGAAATACTAGATAAACCTGAACTAGCACCCAACCAGCTCAATTAGTTCTGGCACATACAACTATGTATTTGTATTGTTATTATATCTATTCTATACTCTTTGGCTTTTCTGAATACTTCTTCATGATCTGTGACCCTCTCTTAGTCATTTGGTATAACTGTGCACACTTCATCGTATACCGCTATTATCAACACAATGTTGTTTAACTCATTTAGATACTTGCTCATTATAATTCTTTATATTCACTTTTTTCAATAAAATCTGTTTTGGTGAAGTGACTATTAAACATTCACATACCTAATATCTTACGATACGTAATCAATTCTGTTCGATCCATTGGAATATACATTTTTTGCTAATAGCTCTTATTTATATGTTAATATTTGTTTAAATATTATATATTTATGTAATCTTTTTATTTAATATATTTAAATGTACCTCGCAAATCTGTGACCTTTATGAGTAATAGTAGAAGTTTATGAAGTATAAAGTCTCTGAATCATCTGAATATTTTAAGACTCACTTTCAATAACTTTTCAACACTTTCAACGCAACAGCGTTAATAGTTTAAAAGATATTCTATTATTATTAACATTAGAATAGATACCATCAAACCTAATCTCTACTTTGCATTGTTGTAAAATATCGAATTTTATTCAAACTCAAACTTTCCCAACGTTTAGTTACTTAATAGCTCAAAAAGCTATTAAGCTGTTCATTAAGTTTGTGTTAATCTAACAGGATCATTTGTTGAACTAAAATATTAACGTAATATAGAACTTTTCATCATACGCTATGTTTTTCGTACAGATAGATTTGACAATAACAATGACATATAATACGTCATACCTACTGGCAAAGAATTATAGACGCGTATGCACTTAAATTCTTTGGTACTGGTTTATTTTATAAAGAAATATTTATTAAATAAATATTTTTTATTCAATAAAGAAATAACATCGTTTATAAAGAAGTAAAGGCTTTAAAAAATTTATTAAAATATTATATGTATTTTCTTGGGATGATTTAGAGCCTGTATCAATCTTACATATTCTATAACAACACCACTTGTTGATCCTTTTCATACAGATATCATATAATTAGTAAACAATTGATTTGCTATTGTGGCACTTTATTTTTTCAGTAATTAGACTTTTTTGTGATTGTTTATATTAATTACCTTATATTATTAAGTTTACAAAATTTCTGTTTGAAAAAACTGGCTGACACTATTTTTGATGAAAGTTCTATTGAAAGATTTTATAATGTTCTAGTTAGTCTACAGAAACAGCAGTCTATGTTTTTATTTTATGTTGTGAAAACTGGCTGAAATATTCATCAATACATTTTTCACTACTTACTTAAAGTAATTTGCAAAAATACATATTTTTTATAGGAAATATTATTGGCGTTAACCAATACTTTGAAATATATTTTTCTATGCAAATAATTGGTTTATAATAATATTTATAAAATAGAAAAAATGTTCGAAGATAACCTAACCAACCTTTTATGGTTAATTGATATTTTAGTTCAACAGATGATCCTGATAGATTAACAACAGGAACATAACACTATTTGTAATTAATTATGATTAAATAGACAGTTTTTTCTGGAATTTTACAAACAATTAAAAAATTAATTTTTTTGAGGTAGTTATTACATTTTGAAAAAGTTTGTTATATACGATATTATTCAACAGTACAAAATAGAACTTAGGTTAGGTTTATCTTCGATATTTGTTCTTTAAATCAATTGTTTATAGAGAAAAATATATGTGCAGGATAGTAGTTAAGCAAATAAATATTCTCCATAAATAAATATACCCTTTCGTAAAATTTTACATTAAGATAGCTGACAACAGTATCCATCGACAAGCATAACATAACAGAGTTGCTAAACATGAAAAATATCATGATTGTTTTAGTTTTGTGATCATGATATCGGAACGAATAAATGTGATTATGATCTTTCTAATGTTACGTAAACATTATAATAAAATGCCACTTTGTTACATGCTATTATAGTTTGACACATAAACCTGTTTAATCGTAATATTCTGAGACTTTATGATCTAACAAATTAGAAAATTTTGTAAAACAGCTTTTAATGCTAAATTCTAAGCTTCTACTTTACGCAACTTATTAAATCGTATAGAAAAAATTCCCCTAAAACTGAAATGGGCACTTTTTTATAAAACGATTTTTAGTATAATTTCCATGTGTTCTGGAATTGGCTGAACATATTGTGATAAATCGAATATCGGTAATATTGTGAAAAATTAAAAAACATTGAGGAATATATTTTTGTAGATGTTTACCTCTTAATTCATAAACAAAAATGAAAGTTTTTGGAAGTATTATATAACGTTTTTATATATTTTGTTTTTTATTTATGTAAAAAAATTAAAACATGTGGAAATCAATTAATCTCTTTTTGTTTCCCTTATATTTGAAGTGACAGATATTTGAATATATAGAATATATTTGACGTTGTCTTTTCAGACAACTTGCAAGATTTCATCAGCAATCAGAACTTAATACAAAGAAAACAAAATAGGTGGTTAATATTAAACGCCCATACCAATTACACTTGACGGACTGTCGCGCCTTAAACTCAATTTTGTACTGGAAAGAGTTTAGGTATATAAGAAAGATATAACCAGCATTACCTAGTTTTAAATCAAAAACTACATAAGAAAGCCCTCAAATTAGTATTTACACCACCAGAGACACAACCTAATACGTTTTGCTCGATTACATAAACAGGCAAGATCTCAACAAAAATAGCCAAACACATAATAAAGAAAGAAATGACACTAGCCTTCAGAACAAACAACAATTTGTGCAAATATATTAGAAACAACAGAAGCCAAAAGAAAAAGTACTTACACAGTGGTGTATACAAACTTAAATGTGGCGACAGCCCAAAAACTTATGTCGGTCATACTGGTAGAAATTTTTTCAAACAGGTAGCAGAGCATAAAAGGGCTTTCAATAATAGAAAAACGGATTCTACATACGCACTTCACCTTCTAGACCATAATCACTCTTTTAACGACCGATTTCAAATTCTTCACATTCAAAATAAAAGACTTAAACTATTTTTATTAGAATCTATGGAAATTAACAAATTAAAAAATATATCTACAAACAATTAAAAAACCAATATTTCCAACTTCTTATGTGATCTATACACACAAATTAGAAATGTTTGGAAAGGTTTTTAAAAATCCCGCTCATTCTGATGTCAGACTTAGGTCACAGAATAATAAACATACAGAATACCCACTCTCCACGGAAAATTAAGTACGCGCATCTCCTCCGCGCAGACGTTCCGCCATGTTTTAGGAGGATTTTAAAGAAATTATGTGGTGTGCATGGAAAAATTAACCAGGTTTATTTGACTTACGGCAATCATAGACATACTATACAATTATATTAACATTGTTAAATATAATAACATAAATATAATATAATTAAACATAAATATAAACAATTACATAACCACACAAATCATATGTCTGTGTCCTCCTCAAACATGGCGCGCGTGCTGAAAAACTTCAAAGGCGGCATCTGAGAGTGTCCCTTCTGATTGTTTATTATTCTGTGCTTAGGTGGTCCATTCTAGGTTAAATTTGATTGTCAAGTTGTTAGGCAAATCTAGGGAAATTTTGGCAAAAATTCTAGGGAATTAAAAAAATCATCTGGCAACCCTGGGCCCCAACCCCAATCGAACAGATACGAACCAAGTGAGAATAACACCTATGCGACCAGGCCCTGATTCTAATTGAGATTTCGACTGAAAACATGTTGAAATCAATATGGCGACGTCGAAATGCGGCTTTGCGAGAATCCATTTTCTTTCAATTCAAAATATAATCATTGAGAATGGCCACTAAAAATTTAACAACTCAAACAAGAAACAAAAATCGTAAAATGTAAACAAAACAAACATTTAACAAGCGTGCAGCGTGCAGCCAATAAACAAGACGGCCAACCCAAATTCTGAGCAGTGTCAAAATGATAAAGTAAATGTCCCCACTTTTAACTAAAATCGAAATGAATGAGAATCGCTATAGCGATTTATAGCGATTGCGACTGTCATGGCATAGTCGCTTTTAAATTTCGACATCGAAATGAAATAGAATCAGGGCCCTGGATACAGTATCTTTCCACATAAACACTTCGTGAAACATATACTAACTCAGTGCAAAGCATATGGCGCAGCAAGAAAGAAGCACACTATCTCAAATAATATAAAGGAAGCCTTAGGAAAAAACATGAACATTAAATACACAATAAGTTATATTAAAGACAGACTCAGGACTGTATCAATTATTGTAATTTTTTCTAACTTTACCTGTATTATATTTTTTAGGTCGCTAATAAATCTTGTGGTTACAGCGTAAATAAATAAAAAAAAACTTCTAAAATTCTAATTTTTTGTAAGATTGACATATTTGTTTTATACTTTTTTTTGTGTGTAAGTGTAAGTTACAGTTTTTGCTGTAAACGTTTTTAAACAGCGAAACCGGTAACCCATTCTCTTTTACCAACTTTAATAAAATCTATAACGGATTGTGAGTAGAAGACTTATTTCCCTAACATTCATGAATATATGCTCACACCAGCAACCTTTTCATCACGATGATTTTAATTCGTCAACCACATCAACTCCTCCTTTTGTTGGGTTGTAGATTGTAATAATCGCAATTTTTATCTGTTCACTAGACTTCGAATAGATGTAATTCCTCGAATGAAAGCTAGACATCAGTACGTTTTTTTTAAACCTTTGATTTATGCGATAGTAACACAATATCCTTCTGGAAACCAAACACGCTATTACATGCAGGTTATTTCTCTTGTATGAATACTAGTGGAAATTCCCTCTTGTTTTTCCTCAAGATCTCCACGAGTGTAGTTTTTTTACCAAGAAATTCTTTCGCTAACGGCATTGACATGAAATGATTGCCAAGTGTAATGTACTACTTACCTGTACCTAATATAGGATATGTTATACGATTAACAACAGCAGATGAAGAGTTGTCTAGATAAAAAGGACTGTCCGGCTGTTTTCCTGCATATATTTCCGTATTGCAGGTATAAAAAGTTCTCGAATCTCGACAGCCAAATTATCGTACTCTTTTCTTTCATTTCTGTCATTCAAATTGTCAAATCTTAGTGCCCAATCCTAAAAAATGAAAGCATTCTCGTGACATCGTTAGTCTAAAGCAAGCACGTGCAAATATCGAATTCTTTTAAAATTCCTTAGTATTTACATATTGAGCCTTCCGTACACCAGCCATATATAATAGGCGAATATAAGCGTATATCTCTGTAGTGTCAGTGTCTTGGCCATCTGTTTCTCTGGATTTTGGCTGTATAGATATTTGTGTAATACTACACGATTTTCTCTATCATTTCCTGTGTAATATATAATCATCAACAAGTATTTGCATTTGTTGCAACATTTTTACTTCGGGAATATATTCTTTCTAGGCATTCGTACATTTGGTCGTGGAGGTTGAGCCATCCACGACATCTTCATCGGATTGTTCGGAGTAGGTATTATGTTCACTGTGTTCACTGGGAACGTCTTCTTTGATGTCTACTCGTTCGTCATCTTCCATCATTTGTTGATTTTGGCTCTGTTCTTGTCAGATCCACGGTATGTTAACCATCATCTCGTCTCTTTGAATTTCTTCATATCAAATTTGCCCTAAGTCTATAAGCATTCGTCCTCTATTCATTGTGCACTATCTAAAATTATATTATAACAATAATAAAACATCCTGTATATAAAAAACTCACATTTACTTACCTGAATTTTGTTTGATTACAAGTAATTAACGTAAGAACTCATGCGATGAGAGAAACTCTTACACAGATCTGCAGACGACTAACAAGTAGCTATACGATTCTATTACCAATCTGCACTAAACATTGCACACGCTTAAACATATCGATAAGACACTCCAAAAGTCAGCTAGGAGAGGCGACAACAGTGCAATTTACCGTATGTAGAATGTGAATATCAAGAGGAAGCGTGAGAGAAATGAGAGAAAATGTTATAGTGGATTAAATTCGATGTCCAACCTACTGAAAAATGATCTTTTTTTTTTCAACATTTTTAGCTTTTATTTGCTTTTTAAAAACTCATAGTAAACATTAAAAAAAATATATGAATAACTTTCGTCTTAATATACCTAAGCCAAATTATTAAAAGAAGTGGTTTTAAAGCACAGAAAGCAATTTTGTTTAAACGTTATTTTAGGTTATCATAATCTATCGATTAAAACAAGTTTCGGCTTATATGGAGTGGAAGTATGACCAAGGATAACAACAATACGAAATAAAATAAGAGCAGTTGAATTGGACTTTATGAGAAGATGTCTACAAATCACCAGAAAGAATAGAATGGTAACAGAAAATATGGAACAGAATAGAAGTAGAATGCTCAATTACAAAAAATTTTGAAAGCAGTTGTACGGGCATGTACAAAAAATGCAAGAGAACAGGAGGCCAAAAAGAATATTGGACTGGCACCCGCCGGGAAGAAGACGGAGAGAAAGACCTGTAACAAGATGGAAATCGTACATAGGAAATACTCTTATAGAGACAGACCTTAAAGAAGGTGACTGGGAGACAGAGCTGTGGAGGACGAAATTTATTTAGCTTATAGAATTTCGACACATTTATGAAATTACAATAAACAATAAACCAGCTAAATAAAATTGACTTTAAATAAAAATACTTATAAATATCTGATTTATAGGCAGTGCCGGTTTAACACAGTCTGCCGCCCGGTGCTGATACCGCGCCCTGGCTCGGCTTTTTAGGCTTCAAACTGAAATGAATACTAACAAAATACAAGAAAAAAATTAAGAGCGTGTTGAGAATGTAATACATTTATATTGTATACACAGATATATTGGTGTAAGAGTAAGCGGAACGCACCCATAGTGTCATGGGTTGACATGACAGACAATAATAGTAATGTCAATGAGTATCATGTAGTTGTAGGTGGTAGTAAGAAGTATGGTGGCTTAAGTTAGGTTAGTTAATTAGTATGTATGTTATAGGAAATAAAGCCTTTTATAATAGTAGTAAAGTACGACTATTTATTTTCCAAATCCACACCTTAACATGGTAGCAGAGGTCCGTGGTTGGAAAGTCGTACCTTTTACAACAGAAAAAGTTTGGTGCAGTTTGAAAAAAAAAGTGTGACACATGATGGCAGGTAGTAGTGATTTTAGAATACCTATATTCGATGGGGAGAATTATAAAATGTGGAAAAAACGTCTTATGCTATTTTTGAAAATGAAGAAGTGTGATGTTGTGGTAACCAGACCGAAAAATGAAAATGATGATACAAATTGGGATGACGATGATGTAAAAGCAATGAATTATATATGCGGTGCAATATCGGATCGACAGATGGAGTACATCGACGAAAAAACTACGGCGTATGAGATGATAAAGAAATTTGATAATTTATATTTGAAAGAATCAACGGCATTGCAGATAGTATGTAGAAATAACTTGGAAAGATTAAAATTGAACAACTATGGAGACTGTGCAACATTTTTTAGTGACTTCGAAAAAGCTATAAACGAGTTAAAAAGCGCGGGTGCTAGTGTGTCTGAAAAGGAAAAATTGAACTATATGTTAAACACGTTGCCAGAGTCGTACAGTTATATTGGTGATTTAATAGATACATTAAAAGAAGATGATCAAACTGCAGACTACGTAAAAACTAAGGTTATGATGTCCGAATTAAAAAATCAAAACAATGATTTTGGAAGAAAATCCAGTACATTTGTGGTAAATAAAGGTCGACAGGATCGATCATGCTTCCAGTGTGGCGAAGTTGGTCATTTCAAGCGAGATTGCAAAAATGGCGCCAATCAAGCGTCGGGTAATGGCGGACAAACGACAAGCAGTAGAGGCTGGTGGAGAGAAACGCGAGGTCGACAAGAAGCCGGAAGAGGAAGCTACGTCAGAGGACGTGGCCACTCACGTGGACAGCGCGGAACGCATGGAACAAGTGCACAGCGGTTCAACCGACAAGGACAGAAGAACGAAGAGCGAAACAGTGCTTCTTGGCTTACAACAGTAGCTCTTGGTAAGGATATGTCAGTTATTGCACAAAATACTGAAATAGGTAATGTAAATAATTGTATTGAAATAAAATGGCTTTTAGATAGTGGTTGTACAGACCACATTATTAATGATGAAAAATTATTTGATAAATGTAAATTACTTAAAGATCCCATTAATGTTTATTTAGGAGATAATAGGGTTGTAAAAGCTACTAAAATTGGAAATGTTTTAAGTTACTTTGATGCTTTTGGTAAAAAGAGTTTAGTAGATATGCAAAATGTTTTCTATGTTAAAGATATGAAATCAAATTTGATAAGTTATAGCAAAATAACAGAAAATAATAAGATTATTTCTCTAGGTAATATTTCAAAAGTTTTTGATAAACTTGGTAATATAACAGCAGTTGCTTTAAAAAATAATGGCTTATATATTATGAAAAGTAAATTAAAATCAGTTGAATTGCATGTAAATGTTGCAAATAAAGATATGAATAATATGAATCAAAAGGAAAAATGGCATCGTTTATTAGGTCATGTAAATTTTAAATATTTGAATATTTTATCTAAAGATCAGCTGTTGAATGGAATTCCTAATGAGTTTGAATCTGAATTTATGAAATGTAAGATTTGTATTGAAAGTAAAATGCATAATATTCCGTTTGTAAACAGTAGAAAAAAAGCTAAAGATATTTTAGAGATTGTACATACTGATGTTTGTGGGCCTTTTCGAACTACTGGGTTTAAAGGTGAAAATTATTTTGTTTCTTTCATTGATGATTATAGTAAGATTTCTAAAGTATATGCTATAAAATCAAAAGCAGAAGTATGTGATTGTTTGAATGAATATACGAATGAAAGTGAAAATTTGACTGGAAAGAAAATAAAGATTTTAAGATGTGATAATGGGAAAGAATATTTGAACAGTAAAGTCTACAGATTTGCAAAAGAAAGGGGTATAGTAATTGATAATTGTCCTACATATGTACATGAATTGAATGGGACTGCAGAACGGTTTAATCGAACTATAATGGATATGTCAAGATGTTTGTTGGCTGAAGCAGATATTCATAAAAAATATTGGCCTGAAATAGTTTGTGCTGCGGTTTATTTGAAAAATCGTACTTTATCTGATACAATTGAAAAGAAAACTCCATATGAAATATTTTTTGGACAGAAACCTGATGTTTCTAATTTGCGTTTGTATGGAAGTAAAGTTTTTGTACGAAGACCAGAACAGAAGAGAATCTCTAAATGGGATAAGAAAGCTGATATGGGAATTTTAATTGGTTATAGTAATGTTGGTTATCGTGTATTATTAAATGGCAGAGTCATTGTTGCTAGACACGTGGATATTGTTGAAGAAAACGTTAAGTGTATAGGTTTAGACTTTAACGAATCAGATAATGATAATAATGAAGAGTGTTACCCTGATAAAATTGATGAAAGCTCTGAAAATGACTCAATAGATGAAACTTTTGAAAGTACAAATGAAAGTATGGATGATAGTGTGAATAAA
This sequence comes from Diabrotica balteata, assembly GCA_918026665.1. NCBI lineage: Eukaryota > Metazoa > Arthropoda > Insecta > Coleoptera > Chrysomelidae > Diabrotica > Diabrotica balteata. Next base: position 131,726,868 of record OU898276.1, read on the forward strand.
AATGAACCTGAGTTACCTAGATCTCACAGAGCCAAAAATCCTCCAAAGAAATTTGATGACTACTATGTATATAATAGTAGTATTTTTGTAAATATGTGTAGAACTGATATACCACATACATTTGAGGAGGCGATAAATTCTAATGAAAGTAAGTATTGGAAAACAGCTATGGACAAAGAAATTGATAGTTTAAATAAAAGTAAAACTTGGAAATTGGTTAAAAATGATACAAACAAAAATATTCTGGATGTTAAATGGGTTTATACTAAAAAGTCTGATAATACTTATAAAGCTAGATTGGTTGTACGAGGTTTTCAACAAACTGATGAAATTGATGATATTTATTCACCTGTGGCTAAAATGCAAACATTAAAGATTTTATTGTCATATTGTTGTCAAATGGGCCTAGTAATTGAACAAATGGATGTTGAAACAGCCTTTTTAAATGGTAAAGTAATTTCTGAAGTTTATATTAAACAACCTAAGGGTTATGAAGATGGAACAAGTAAAGTTTGTAAATTAGTTAAAGCTTTATATGGTTTAAAAGAAAGTCCAAGGGCATGGTATGAGTGCCTAGATACATTTTTGATAAATTTAGGTTTTGAAAGAAGTAATATTGATCCTTGTTTGTACGTTTATAAAATTGGAAATGATATTATTTACTTATTAATTTATGTCGATGATTTATTGATTTGTGGTAGAAATTTAAATGAAATTAAAAGGATTAAAATTTTATTATCAGAAAAATTTAAAATGAAAGATATTGGTGAAATTAAAGAATATCTTGGTATTACTGTTGATTATGATTCTAGTAAACATGAAATGAGATTGGATCAAAATAAATATATTGAATTATTAAGGAAAAAATATAATTTAGAAAAAGGTAAACTGTATAATACACCTATGGAAGTAAATTTAAAAATTGATAAATCTGATCATTGTGAAAGAAATATTAAATATAAAAATTTAATTGGTGCACTATTATACATAAGTTCGGCAACAAGGCCTGATATAAGTTTCAGCGTAAATTATCTGAGTAGATTTCAAAATTGCTATAATGAAACGCACTTTAAATATGCTGTACGAATTTTGAAATATTTATGCTTAACTAAAGATTTAAAATTGTTTTATAACAGAAATGAAAAAGTAAGTATTATTGATTGTTATGTGGATGCCGATTGGGCAGGTGATCATTTAGATAGAAAGTCTACAACTGGTTTTGTAATAAGATTGTTTGGTAATGTAATTTATTGGAAATCTAGAAAACAAAAAAGCGTTACAAAAGCTTCAACTTTTGCAGAGTATGTAGCATTGTCAGAAGCAGTAAGTGAATTGATATTTGTAAAAGAATTGTTGAAAATATTTGATATTGAAATAATAAAGCCAATTGATGTTTATGAAGATAACACTGGTACAATTAGTATAGCTAATTATGGCAATTTTACAAAAAATTCTAAGCATGTTGAAATTCATTATCATTATGTAAATGATTATGTTAAAGCAAATGTTATAAATGTGGTTAAAGTAGATTCTGATGATAATATTGCAGATATTTTTACGAAGTCCTTGGGCCAAGATAAATTTGAAAAATTTCGAAGTATGTTAAATTTGAATTAATGTAAATACAATGTAAATGTAAGGAGGCGTGTTGAGAATGTAATACATTTATATTGTATACACAGATATATTGGTGTAAGAGTAAGCGGAACGCACCCATAGTGTCATGGGTTGACATGACAGACAATAATAGTAATGTCAATGAGAATCATGTAGTTGTAGGTGGTAGTAAGAAGTATGGTGGCTTAAGTTAGGTTAGTTAATTAGTATGTATGTTATAGGAAATAAAGCCTTTTATAATAGTAGTAAAGTACGACTATTTATTTTCCAAATCCACACCTTAACAGAGCGAACTTCAAAAAGTAAAATAAAAATGTACCTAATAACATTCAAACAGGTAACATGAGGTAGGAAATTAAATACTTTCACTATTGAAAAGCTTATTTTCTTGCTTTTACTGAAGCAAAGTTTTCGATGATATTGATTTAGCAGCTCCTCGTTAATGAGTAAAACTGTTAAGGAGTTCAAATTTTCTTGAAAAATTGCGTTTCTTAAATAGGTCTTTACCCTTTTTAGTCTCGAAAGAGAGCGTTCGCCACTTGAATTTGCGACCATTATGGAGAAAAAAATATGTAGGCAAATATTAACGTTTGGAAATAAAGATATTAATTTATTTTCGTATAAAACCTGTACCAAAAGAGTATCTATTTTTTAATTGGGGAAGAGACGTTAACAAATACTTTAAATGAACACATTCTTGGGAAAATAATCGTCTAAATCCTCCCTGTATTTTTGTTGTAATACGGTTGCTGATCTGAAAATATTTTCGTCTTCCGTAGTTTTTAGTTTAAATAAAAATTGAAATGCTCTTAAATAACATTTATAACTATCAGATCGGCGAATAATCTCCGACTTAAGATGGTCTATTATAAAAACATAACATTGTGTGCGCGTTTTTTCTTTCTGGCTTAAACTTGCCTCTGAATTCTTTTCTCCTAATTGCAATTTTTTTTGATAATCCTCTTCTCAGCATAATTTTCGTTCCCTGTTAACAACATTAGTGAACACAACAAACGGGTTGTGTTCACTCTTTTAGGTAACAGTGTCTGCCCCGACTCCGGCCAATCCTTTATTGAACGAGACAATAGCTCCCACCTGTGTGTGAACTTGTAGCATTAGCTTGTACCAACATAACAAATATGTTGCTTCCAAACAACAATGTGCTGCATTTTGGACAACCAAATTTAAAGAGTGAGCAGCACAGGGCACAAATAGAGCTAACTCATTATAAACTTTAATACGTGCTTGCAAACCAGAATACTTGCTACTTATATTAATGACATTATCGTAAGACTGGCCTCTACAATTCTTAATAACTAATTTCAAAGACTCTAACATCCCAGTAACTGTTTCATCAAGTCCCACGAATAAAATCCTACGAATCTTTCCACCGGATTCCCTTTATTATTACAATATCTCAAAATCACTGTAGGCTGGTCATGGTGTGTTATATCAGTTGTTGAATCTATACTTATGGAATAGTATTTGTTTGCCTAACAATTTCATCAATGATTCGATTGGACAAAATATTCAGTAATTCGTTACATAAATCTTTTGATAGATATGACGTTTTGCCCTTACCTAAATTTGCTCGTTTATTAATATGATCCCTTAAAAATATTCTGACAATAGTTCCAACAAAACCTAAGTATTTTCCATTTCGTTTTTTTGGCCAATTATTTCATGAGTACCTCTAAATGCCAATTCCCTGGTAGCCTGGTAACATAAACTGAACACCGTGCATAAGCCATATCAGCATATGCCAATAAACCAAGTATAAAACTTACACTCAGAATAAATCAGGTATAGGCAAAATCACTACCAATAAACACGAAATAACTTAGATATAGGTTATACTTGATTTAAGAATTTATTCCAGGATTATACCGACCCACACCCTAGTTTAAGTCTGGTATAACGGCATAACCTAATTCATGAATGTCAAAAGTCATCAGTGAAAAGAATATATTATTTTTTGTATTGTTTTGTGAGTAGCTATATAATAAAAAAATGTGTTTAAGAGGTGTTGCGGCTGTCGAGGAACTTGATAATTTAATTAACATGATGGAAAATACACGAAAAAGAAAAACTTTTAAAGAAGGAATAAATCCCTTTTCAAATACACTGAATTTAGAATAAAACATCGGTTTTCTAAAGATGTTGTAAGGTTTTTGCAATTTTAAAATACTAAAACTCAACATAATATATAAATATTGGATAAAATATAACAAATAATAATATAATATATATATATGGTGTTTATAGGCAAAGATCGATATTGTTTATGTAGTTAATCCACTTAGGCGTCGCCAACAGGAAATCTTGAGAACGATCCTCGTAGGTGCATCAGTAGTTTATCCTATTTATGCAACATATACTCTCATCGACCGAAGTTCTGATGCAGTTAAGTGTGCACCAGGTCTTACGTGGTAGGTCAAATCCAGGACGTGTCTCTGTGATGCAAAGACAATTGTATTTGGTTGAGCTTCCGATTATACATGCGTTCACTTGGCAATTATGTTGAACCCGGTTGTTATGGTCGTTTCTGCGGTTTGTATGGGAGATTTTCTATAGCGCAGTCAACTTTTGGTTGAATCTTCTATATAGTTATGAATCGACAGCGCAGTGTTGTTAAGGATCTTACTGCAATTTGTATTCTTTCGTTAGAAAATTGAGTCGGCGACTGGTAATGATGAAATGTCACTCAGAACTGGTAGCCAATGGGTTGGGGTGAATTTTATTACTCCAGCGATGATTCTCATGGAGTTATTTAGCTGGTCATCAATCTTTTGAACGTGAGCACTGTTGATCCATATTGGGAAAAGCCGAATAAGAAGTAAAAAGAAGTTGTTGTTATTCTAAAACTTTACTACTTTTATACTGACAAACACGGCTGTTGCATTTAATTTTAATGGACTGTGTTTGTTTATATTTCTACATATTTTTGATAGAACTTAAATATGAAATGTGCTTTGAGGTTGCCCGAATTGTTCTCAAATGAAAATTTTGTACATGATCTACTTCGAGTCAAGTACATACAAATTTTTTTATGAACTATTCTCAAAAATAACTTTATGGGGGACATTATAATGTGTCCTTAACTTTTAGTTAAAAACTAATAATTCTATAAATACAATAATAATAGATTTTGCGTTTAATAAACATTGTCCTAAAATTTCTTTTTAACGATCATCTTTATTATGTTCAGTATTTTTCCTTAATTGTAACTATATCGAAGATTTTAGACTTTGATGTGATTTTAAAAATTCTTTTGAAACTACGTCAACATTTTTGTGGTATAAAATTAATAACACAATAGTGATAATGGTTCGAGCCTGCCGCTGAACGTATTATATTTAAAATATCTGCTTAAGATTAAAATTCTTCTATTTATATTATTACTTTATGCAGTTTCGGCATTATGTACTTTGTTGTATTCAGTTTTGGTATTACTAACGAGACCACCAGAACCAGAGTGGCCCAAGTGACATTTTTTTATATATTTAGACTTTATAACAAAAAACGGTATGAAATAATAATATTTTCAAAGCTCAGTGGCCCAAGATTACTTTTCTCCGAGAATAACAGATGGCGACATTAGTATTGTTTTGGCATTGTACTTTTATACTCCATTTTAAAAATCATAGTGACCCAGGTGACTTGGGCCTGGTGGCCGGTGACCTTAACCAACAATTCAACTGTTATAACCTTTGTCAAGTTAACATATCCTACAAAAAACATTAATTGTACTGTTTTAATTTTTTCAAAGCTTACATTTTACATAAATGGTAATTATTGTTGTATTTGTTTGCTGCTGATGTTCCTGGAGCTGTAGCAACTGCACATTATGGAGTGAATGGGACTGAAACTACTGATAACATCGAAAATGAATTACGAGATATACTTGGATCAAGCCCAGAGGAGCCCTATCAGGATTCAGGTTCCGAGTATGTTCCAGATTATCACAGCATGAGCTCTTCGCCAAAGTCGTCAGTTTGTGCAAAGATGACAAGGAAACGCATTCGCAAGGAAAATACGTGGAAAAAAAATGTGAGAAAAAACAAACGAGCTAAAGGTGAGGAATACACTAACACTAAAGGCTTTCTGGTTCTCGCTAAAACGATAAATACACAATATGGATGTCCCTGTTAAGAAATATGCCATGAGAAGATTGACCGTGAAAGACAAAGAGTATTATTTTCCAAATTTTATGTATTATCAAATTTCAATTTGCAAAGCTCATACCTGTGTTCACTCGTGAATGTCGTAATTAAAGCAAGATCATGTAACCAAAATGCAAACGATGATACAAAAAAGTCGAGAGAATTTTCCAGACTGCATCACTTACCAGATATGAACGGAAACAAATTCGTGTTTGCGAAGTCATTTTTCAAACATGTTCTTCAAGTATCAGATTGACATCTCACAAGGATTAGAAAAATAAATCAGTTGGTGATACATCCCCTATTGACAAGCGAGGTAAACATGTCCCAAAAAACAAAACCCCTGAGCTGAAAGAAAATGGAGTAAAGGAGTTCATTAATACTTTTTCCGAAATACGATTCACACTACACCAGACACAAAAGTGAGGCAAGACAGTATTTGCCACCTGATTTAAATTTGACAATAATGTATTCCGAATATAAAAAGAAAGTCAGCGAACCTGTTTCTAAATACATCTTTGAACAAATATTCACTGATAAGTTTAGCTTATCATTCCATGCTCCTATAACAGATTCATGTAAGAAATGCGATAATTTCAAAGTAAAAATAGAGGCTTGTGAAAATAGTGAACATTCCAAAAAGGCCGAACTTACCATTGCCAAGGAGTTTCATTTAAGAAAAGCGGAAAGTGCCATGAATAATATGAAAATTGATATACAGTATGCAAAAGAAAACAATGACACCACAGTAATTATATTTGATCTGATAAAGACCCTTCCACTTCCGGTAATTTCAACTGAAATATGCTATTATAAACGGCAGTTATGGACTTACTGTTTAGGATTCACAATGCTGCTACCGATGACATTTTTATGTACGTTTGGGACGAATCGACTGCATCTAGAAGGCCACAGGAAATAGGTTTACGTTTATTAAAATTTATTAGAGATATTGTACGTACAAAGAAACTAATAATGTACTCAGACCAATGTGGCGGTCAGAACCGCAATATAAAAATTGCGGTGTTGTTTATGTACATTGTATCAAATCCAGCTTATATTGTGGAACAGATTGATCACAAATTTACAGTGAGCTGCCATTTCTACTCATCTTGTGACCGAGCTTTCGGCTTGATAGAAAAGCAGAAGAGGTATTTCTCAAACATGTACATTCCGGAGCATTGGAACACCGTGATATCAGCAGCGAGGAAAAAGAATCCACTCAAGGTAGTACAGATGAAACGATTTTATATCGACGAAAGTCTTAGAAAGTAACATTACGAACAGAGAGATAAGCGTTGATAGGTCTAAAGTAGAGTGGCTAAAAATGTAGTGGATGCTGTATAGTAGGATGCATCCATTCTCCATGCATTTTAAATATTCGAATAATCCAGAAGTCCTTTTTACTGAAGTTAACTTCAGTAAAAGGAACTCTCAAGATGCTGCTAACCTAGTAGAGCTCGAAACACTCTATCCAGATGGAAGAAAAATCAACCCTGAAAAAAACAAACACCTTCTATATTTGATAGAATTTGTTCCACCCATCTATAATCAATTCTACCACCAACTAGCAGACTCCAACACTATAAGAAATTAATTAGACGGAGCAATGAGCTATTTTTCAGTGAAGTAGTGTATAATGAAAACATTTAAAAACTATAAAAGTGAAAGTTTGATTACAACTTAAGTAAAAAAGTAGCAATAAGTTTTAATCTGTAATTTTTCAGTTTAATAAAAGTCATTATCTCTGTTATATTACATTTATTTCTGGTATATTACATTTATTTCTAGTATATTACATTAATTTATTTCTATGGGATGGGTTCTTTTCATACCCGATGGCCTATTATTCTTACGTTTATTGACATGCTTGTCTCAGACAGCCAGTGCCAAAGTGGCCCAACTGTTAAAACAATTATTACAAATACTTACAAAATTAGCATCAGACTATAGCCCATTTCAATCTTAGTAATTTTTAAAGTATTATGCTGTGAACTAAGCAATGTGTTTAATATTTACTTAATTTTCTACATTAACTCGAAAATTTCACTAAACTATTTTGGCCCATATCTCTAGTTTTGATTTCTGTCATTTGGGCCACACTAGTTAAGGTGGTCTGAATTATTAGGTATCTGTAACCGGAAGTACGTATCAATGAGAAAAAATAAATGCAATTTTAAATAATAAACTTACATCATACATTAGAATAAGATAAAGATGAGTTCAAAAAATAAGATAAATAAGATAACTTCTTTATTAGGGTAGAGTTTACCGTTAAAAAGGTGTTTTTTTGTGTGTAATGTATTTTTTTAAATTTTTTCAAGTGGCCGGAAATTGTTATTAACAAATAACTTTTCGAATCGCTACGAGCAAATTTTTTAGACTTATCTCATCGAAGTCAATACTTTTTCCCTCTTGGTAATTTTTCGAAAAATACTTTCTTTTTGGAAGATATCTGCAATTTTTAAATTTTCATTAATTAGTGGTTTTTGGAATTTTTTTTTAAACTGTGAAATAAATTACCAGGCCATGGGGTTAGGGTGTATCCATTGTAAAAATGACGCGCACCCTATCCTCCATGCTAACAAAAGGATCTACAGACCGAGAGTTTGGTACAAATTCCACGGCTTCGCGCAATCGTACTTGTAAGTTCGTGAACTAGTTGACTGGAGTTACAATTTGCCAAATTTAAATGTAATCGTTTCTACTCATTCATATTAATATTATAATGTATAATATATTAAAGTTTTTAATATTGGTAATGTTATTAAAGCTTTTAATATTATTTAATATTAATAATAATATTAAGTAATTAAATATTGCACCTTGCTTAAAAGAAGTACGAGATAAATAACTCGTTTTTTTTATATGAAAGTGCAATTTTCTTGCAAATGCTTGGATTTTTTGATAAGATAATACAAATTGTATGAAGAGTAGCTAAGCGTTGGGTAGTCAGTGGCGAATCTAGGAGGAGGGAAAAAGGATTTTCTTAATTTGTCAATACTTTGACTGAACATCCAACCAAGAGGATGGAATGTTGTCAGACCACTAACAATATTGAAATATAACCAGTACGTGACAGGAAACGATGTAGAATATGTTGTATGGATTAAATTTGAAAAAATACAATTTACGAGTGTACTGATTGTGACAAAAAAGCCTGGACTATGCGTAGGATATTGTTTTCGCAAATACCATTTAACCAACAGATATATTGCATTCAGTATATTAGTTTAAATAAAAAGTTTATTTTCTAAAGACATTTTAATTGTTAGCTGATGTCCCACTAACAATGTCTAACTTGAAAATATAAATATCTTAAAAACTTCCACAAATGTTAGGGATAATAAATTGAAATCCTTTAACAAAAGGCTATAGCTATAATTTGAATAAGCTGGTTTTGGCGATTTGACTTTCTTATTACGAATTAGCATATTAGGCAGGTATTTTACATAGTGACAATTATCTTAAAGATTTTTGTTTCATTGAAAACTGAACTTGATATTAATTTCTTGAAAATCTTTACTTATGCTAAGGGTAATAAATTAAAATCTTTCAATACGAGACTATAGGTAGGTACCTATAATTTTATTCATGTACCTGAATAAGCTGGTTTTGCCCATACTGACTTTCTAATTACCTACTAATTTGCATAACAGTCATGACTGTGACCAGGTACAATATCTGCAGATATTGTACCTGGTCACAATGCTGTTTAATATTAGGATTTTCATTTCGCTTTTTGAAACTCCATCCATTATTTAAACTAATATACTGAATGTAATCTATCTGTTGGTTAAATGGTATTTGCGAAAACAATATCCTATGCATAGTCCAGGCTTTTTTGACACAATCAGCACACTCGTAAATTGTGTTTTTTCAAATTTAATTCGTACAACATATTCTACATCGTTTCCTGTCACGTACTGGTTATATTTCAATATTGTTAATGGTTTGACAACATTCCATCCTCTCTTGATTGTATGTTCAGTCAAAGTATTGACAAATTCAGAAAATTCTTTTTTCCCTCCTCGTAGATTCGCCACTGACTACCCAACGCTTAGCTACTCTTTATACAATTTGTATTATCTTATCAAAAAAACCAAGCATTTGCAAGAAAATTGCACTTTCATATAAAAAAACGAGTTATTTATCTCGTACTTTTTTTAAGCAAGGCACAATATTTAATTACTTAATATTATTATTAATATTAAAAAATAATATTAAAAGCTTTAATAATATTACCAATATTAAAATCGTTAATATATTATACATCATAATATTAATATGAATGAGTAGAAACAGATTACATTTAAATTTGGCAAATTGTAACTCCAGTCGACTAGTTCACGAACTTACAAGTACGATTGCGCGAAGCCGTGAAATTTGTACCAAACTCTCGGTCTGTAGATCCTTGTTCCATGTTATGGCATGCTGGACGAGCCATACAGTCTGTATTCAACACCCTGAGGTATGAGCGGGAACAGAAAGTGCATTAATACTCATACGCTTATGAACCGCTTGGCGCATCATAAGGGCCTTCACAAATTACTCTTTTTCAACTTGTCTTGACTGATATGTCGTTAATCTTTCTTAGCAGCCTCTCTTAGCTAACTCTTGTTTTTTCCGACCCCGAATGGCTATTAGGTTTCCGAGGGCAGACGGGTCACTATATTTCCTTCTAAGTCATACTCTTCAGTGTGGCGAGTCATTGAGTGTGACGAGTCATTCGCCGAGCGATTATCTATAAGCAATATCGGTATAAGCAATCCCCCACTTACTGAACAACGGCTTCTGGCGGTTGAGTTGGTACGTGGTAGGGCACGCTTTTGTCCTGAGGTTGTGAAATCGGCCTCGAAGGCGGTTGAATAAAAGATTCATCATCAACGGTATAAGGATGGGGAAGCACCAGTAGGGCAAACAGTCCATTAAAGATCCACAGCGATATGCCCTAGTCAATCAATCATGGCAATGCTCAATACTAAAATAAATTCCAGAGTAAGTCCTCCGATCGGGTCTCCGGGGAGGACAGTTTTGAGTTTACCAAAAGATAATAAATTGAAGTGCAGAAAGAATATCAAATCTGTACATGGAATGCCAAAACTATATACAAAGCAGAAAAAATCCACAATACAATACAGGAGATGAAGAGAATCATGGGAATAGCAGAAATGAAATGGCCAGATTCTGGAGAAATACAAATAAAATGTATCACATGAATAGGGAGTCGGAATAATCTTATCACCCAAAGTTGCCAAGTGCGTTACTAACTTTACACCAATATCAGAAAGAGTGATGTTACTACAAGTAAACCAACCCTATTAATATAAACATCATCCAAGTCTATGCTCCCACTACAGAAAAAGAGGAGGAAGAAGCAATTGAGTTCTATCAGAACATCAACAGTATCATACAGAAAAGTCCTCGATAGGAAGTTCTCACCATTATGGGCGATTTTAATGCCAATATTGGAGCTGGAGATAGGAGTCAGAAACGAGAGAGGAGATGACCTCCTAGAAAAATTCGCAAAAGACTCAGAACTAATTGTCACCAACACATTCTGCCAACTACCACCTCGCAAGCTGTACACGTGGAAATCCCTTCAAGACAAACCCAGGAGAATTATTAGGAATCAAATAGGCTACATTTTAATAAATAAAAGACTTATCCTGGAACAGCCTTAGAGACAGACCACATTCCATTGGTGGGAGTACTTCGAGTCAAACTCAAAACAGTGCAGAAAAAGAAAGCCCAATCATACGACCTACGTATACTGAAAGACCTTGATAAGAGGATGAGAGTCCAAGTCACGTTAAACGAGCAAGTGTCTGCAATTAGAGATGAATCGAACGAAGAACAAACGATCAAACATATTACAGAAATAGTGAAAAATATAAAGGATAAACATTTAAAGACAGATAGATTAATAAAGAAAAAATCAAGGATGACAGATCAGATCCTGAAACTAATAGACGAGAGAAGTGAAACCAAAAATGACCCAGACAAATATAAAACCATAAATATATTAATAAGAACGAAAATCGGAAAAGCAACAGAAAAAGAAGCAAGGGAAAGATGCGAAGAAATTGAGTCTCTGCAGTCAAAGTACGATAATCACAATGTATATAGGAAAGTTAAAGAATTCACAGGGAGACTAAGACGAAGGCAGACAGGAAATATAACTGATTCTGATGGAAACATCATCTTATACAAACAGAGTAAAATAAGAACGTAGAAAGAATATCTAGAAAAACTATTTGAAGATCAAAGAGATAACACCTTTGAGCTAAAAGAAAAGGTAAATGATGGAAACCAAGAATATAACAGCAGGAAATTTATTCCGCAATAACACAGTTAAAGGATGACAAAGCGGCAGGACCTGATAATGTACAAGCAGAACTGGTCTAAAAATAATTAGAAATTTTTACTGGAATCAAACAGCAAATCTCAGAGTTGAAGGTGAACACGTCTATGTGAAAATCATGCTTGAAATGAGGCAATGCTGTATTTTGTTTCCTCTAATCTTCAATCTGTACTCTGAAAGAATATTTATCGAAGCTTTGCAAGAAACTGAAAAATGTATTCTACTAAATGGTTACCGGCTTAACAACATCAGATATGCAGATGACACCATAGTATTTGCGGACAACTGAGAAGACCTACAAGTTCTTATGAACAAAATCACGTATTACAGTCAACAATATGGACTCAATATAAACGTTAAGAAGACAAAGCTTATGATAATTAGCAAGAAAAGGATAACAGAAGGTCAACTCTACGTCAACCAATCTCCTGTAGAAAGAGTGACGCATTACAACTACTTTGGCACCATAATAAAGGACGAATGGATCAACAACCAGGAGATTAGAGCACGCATCGGAAATGCAAGATCCACCTTCAATCGGATGGGGGCCTTCTTTAAGAGTCACAACCTCTCTCTTGATACAAAAGTAAGAATGCTGCGATGCTACGTCTTCTCTGTCCTTTTTTATGGTGTTGAATCGTGGATCTTGAACGAGAAAATATGTAGGATGTGTAGAAAACTGGAAGCATTTGCGATGTGGCTATATCAGAGAATATTTAAGATCCCGTGGACTCACCGAGTTACATATGAGGAGGTCCTCAGACCTCCTGGTTTAATACATCTGTGAAGCTTTTCAGCGCTGCTGCAGATAAGATAATGATTGCCATGATGATCGTCATCATTCGTAGCTGATAGGCACATCAAGAAGAAAGAAGAAATTACTTACAATTTTACAAAAAGCTTTATATTATTTAAATCTTATCGTATAAGTAAGGATATTTTGAGAAGCATAAGTGGTTTCTATCTTGCTAAAACAGTTATAAATTTAAACAAAGATTTCTAAGCACCGCGGGCGTGTATCGCCAGAACCGTACACGTTTATTATTGTATACAGCGATAAATTGCTCGAAATCTATATTCGACATATTTGATTCCATGTTTTGAGCACGATAGACTGCATTAATCCTTGTCAAAATATTCTTATTTGTACTTTAAGGTTTAAAGATTATATAGCTTTTTATAAAATTGCAATTCATTTACCAAAATTCGCTAATTAGGGCATTTTTTCAACAAAAAATTGCAAATAACTCTAAAAGTAAGCATTTTTCGAGAAATTACCACGATAGAAAAAGCATTTCTTTTGATGAGATACGTCTAAAAAAAATTTTACTCAAAGCGATTCGGGAAATTGTTTTATTGTTATTTGTTGCTGTGTTAAAGTTATTTGTTACTAACTAGGGTAACTAAGTAGGGAAAAGTGTCAATACAGTGTACCCATGCTTTGCTTTTCGGCAATACTCTCCAGGGCGTATAATTTTTTAAATTGCTTCGTGTGCAGAACTTCAACAAGTTGTTTTTTTTTTTTCGAAATACAAATTATTTTTCATAAAAAAGCTTTGCAGTTCAGCTTTCTTTGAAGATGTATTGGGTATCTTAGTGAGCTGTCGGAAATAATAGGAATAGTTGTCAAGCACTACTACACTATTTGGCTCCAAATTTCGGATCAGTGTGTTTTCAAACTATTGGATTCCATCTATCGGATTCTCTAAGAAGAAATAATGTGAACGGGCTATACTCGTCGGTGTTAATTAATATTAAGGAAAGAAATTGCAGATAATTATTTTTACATATCTGTAGACGAAACCACTGATTCCTCAGGAAAGTATATTGCTCATTTATTGATTGGTGTTCTTAAAGAAAATATCTTACCAAAATCTCATCTTATTTCATGCCAGCAACTTGAGAAAACAAATGCTTTAACAATTTCGCGTTTTATACAAGAAACATTAGCAACTTTTTTTCTTCCGACAACTATTCCTTCTAATAAATTACTGCTTATTTTATCGGATGCTGCTCCTTATATGGTGAAAGCAGGACAAAATTTAAAAATATTTTTCCCAGATTTAATACATGTTACTTGTGTAGCGCATGGATTAAACAGAGTTGCAGAGAAAATACGAAAAAAGTTTCCTCTTGTAAATACCATGATATCCGGTGTCAAAAAAGTATTTCTTAAATCTCCTATAAGAATTCAACTTTATAAAGAAATGCTACCTAACATTCCTCTTCCACCACAACCTATTTTAACGCGATGGAGAACATGGTTAGAAGCAGCTAATTTTTATGCAGATCATTTTGTTAAAAATAAAGAACATAATTGATACGCTAACAGATGAAAGTTCCCAATCTCTTTTGGATTCTAAACAAACTTTTCAGAGTAACTTGCTTCAACAAGAACTTTCATTTATAAAATCAAATTTTAGTTTTGTTCAAAAAACAATTACTCAGTTAGAATCACCAAAACTGTCATTGTTCGAAAGTACAGCATTAATAAAAGAATTTGCGTCATGTTGTCGGAACGTTAGAGGTAATATTGGAAAGATATTTTAAAAAAATTTGAAGCTACTATGGAAAAAAATAAAGGTTACCATATTCTTTCTGAAGTAGTCAGTGTTCTAGCTGGAAATATTTCGGAAACAATTAATTTAGAACCAAATGTTTTGGTTAGTTTGAAAAATGCTCCCGTTACATCAGTTGATGTTGAACGAAGTTTTTCCATATATAAATATAATATGTACTCAGAAAGGAGCCACAAGTTTTTGTTAGAAAATTTTGAACACCACTTGGTCATTTATTGTTACCATAATTCTAAATAAGTTTATTCATACTTAAAAATGATGTAGTTACTTAAAATAAATGTAAATCTTAATGAATAGTAGGAAACATTTAGTTATGTACACTTTTTTTTTTAAATAAAATTGTTACTATTTTACGATTTTTTTATTTATTTGTATGCATATTTTGTAAAATATTTGCATATTTTCGGGTAAACACGTGCATATTTATGCGCATATTTTCTACATTTTTTTTGCATATTTGCCGAAGTCTATATATATATATATATATATATATATATATATATATATATATATATATATATATATATATATATATACATATAGATGTATATATATTTCTAAAGGTATCATTATCAACTTTAAGTTTTGGAATTTTCTTATCCTGGAAAATCCATTAAAAAATTGATATATCTAAAAAGAATGTTCCAAATAATTTTCGATTGATAAAATACTTGTTTTTCCTGTTTACTTAAAATTTTTTATTCAAGTAATTACCATTAAGAGGCATAGATAAGCAGTAATTATATTTGTTTTACAAAAAAAGTCTTATTTGTAGTGCAGTAGTGAGTGAGTTAATAACTTTAATGACTGAGGTAAAGCATTTTGCTTAAATTATTAGTAATGTTAAAAACCGATAAATTTTCTTTAAGGAAAATTACTTTTAATAACGGTTTTTAATGATTGTCTATTTATCTATATATTCTACCTTTTAATTTCCTGTCAGAACATTTCTTCAGAAGAATTAATGTTCGAAAGATAACTATTTAGATGAGTTAAAAATGCTCAATACTTTCAAACAAAATACCACCAAGAAACACTTGGACTTAAAAAGGGATTAAGGGAGGAAATATATATATTCTTAAAACGTTGCGTACAGTGTGAGACAATACGTGTCTCACACTCGATTCAATCCTTGGACGGCGTGGCACAAATGGTGTACCACATGGTATACTTTCACTTAGACGGCGTGTATTACAAAACGGTTCATGCGACTGTGCTATTTAAGCAGGAATACAAAAAGAGCTGTCCTAGTGAGAGGTTGATATGCGCCGGACATTTGTTTTGATTTTATGAACCTATTTTTGGTAAGGTGAATAAAAAAATGTGAATAGTAACAATTCTGTTTTAGTGCAAAGCTATAATAAACATATAAAACATCGGAATATTAGTAAATTATAACAAAATATGTAAAATTACGAAAAAAATATTATTTCTTATTTCTATCATAGTCATTATTATTTCTATATTCTCTTTCATTTTTGTGTTAGATCTAGGTGGTGTTGTGACCATTTTATTCATCATCATCATTTTGGCTTTACAACTCTGTGTGGGTCCTACCCTCCCCAAGAATTTTTTTTCCAGTCGTCCCTATCCATCGCCTTCCTCCGCCAAGTACGTATTTACATATTTTTCATATCTTGATCTATGTTATCTAGGAATCTTGTTCTGGGTCTTCCTCTTCTTCTTTGACCAATAGGTCTATCAAGGAGAAGCGTTTTTCTAGCTGGGTCGGTTTGCTCATTCCGCATTACATGGCATACCCACCTTAGACGTCCTATCTTAATGTGTTTTACGATATCTGGTGTATATTCTATAGAGTTCGAAGTTGTATCGTCTTCTCCAGACACCATTTTCATTGACCACTCCACAGAGTTAATAAACATTAAGTACTCTACTGTTTTCTTTCAGTGTTTCTCGTGTAGCTTCTTATTTTCCTTCTTGATTTGAGGCAAAATTGACTCTTTTATTTTTACAGACAGGTTCCCTCTATACTTTGGTACTCGATTCATCTATTTCATGTGCGGCCCACGTTCCGACGCGCTGTGGGATACTACCTGGTGATTTATCATGAACCATTTCCTCGTCCTTCTTCCATTCTGTTAGTGTGTTCATTCCAAACATTTTTTATTTTTGATACCCAGTTCTTGCTTCTTTTATGATATATGCTTCATATCTTGTTTAAATGCGGACCTTTCTTGGCGATTAAAGTTGATGTAGTATTTTTTATTTCGATAGCCTCTCTGAACATCTGTGAATAGCAGTGCAATGTTTTCATAAGCACTTGTTTTTCCTCAAATTAAATTTAGTGGTTGTGTACAACTAGCGGGAGGTTATATCCCTATTGTAAAAAAATCTGGAACTAGAGGGTGAGAAAATCTTCACCACTGTACAACGCTGTCACCACTGTAACATCCTCGATATGAACCTTAAGGATGCTTATCCCTGCGAGCGGCTGCAATGCTTCCTGGTCCCACTAGTCTGAACTGGCTGGTTCGCCTTCGTGGATTTACGAGAAGGTAAAGAACTTCGGGATAGGGGTTAAGGACTTCTAGGTCTCAGGACCTGTAAAAGGTTGAGTCTATGGGCTTACTTTAGAAGCTTATATGCATAAGCAGAAATTTTGTACTCTTCTGGTCTCTGTCTGAATCGGCCGGAAGGAACATAAAAACCAAATTTAGAGTCTACAAATGTATTGAATATACTATGTGGTTTACAATTAAGTTAACAAGCTGTCAGATATAATCAATAATAACTCGTTCGGCGCGAAGGGAGACGAGAAGAGATCTTAACAAGAAAGTAAAGGGGTGACAATCTGTACTACTATAATTTTCTCGGGTTAGTATATAGAATTTTGTTACCTTTCGCGTATTTAGGTTCTAGCTAATGATACGCCCTTCAGTTCCTCTGGAAATCGGATTTCTTTTGTGGAGGTACCGCGCTCTGTCGCGATTTTCGAACTCCCAGTACCCGACACTTATACGGAACTATATCCCGTCGAAATATAACAATCGCGCGTAATCCGCACCTGGTGTCGCCTCTCGTCTTGATAGCCCTGCCCGAAGATACTGACTTGCTGGACGCTACCGCCGGCAATTACTGCCTGAGCGGGCAGTCACGGTGCCCAGCTATCACTGACCGCGCACTGGACGCTATCGCGTCCGAGCGCTCACGGAGCTGGCAATTAATGCCTTGAGCGCTCCCTCGATACTACTGCCTGGTTGACCAATTTTTTTAGTTTTTATGTCCCGCGAACATTCCTAGTTTATTTTGCTGATTCTGCTGTACTGTTCCACGTGTTGGAATGTAACATGCGATGGTGTGTCGCTTCGTTGTATTAATTTTCACGAAGGTCTTCAGATTTCGTAATTCTTAAACATTCGGGCTTGTGTCAAACTAGGTCAATTGTTATCTTTGTATAAGTTAAAATGTATACGTTACTGTATTGAATTTATTCTTTATTTAATTTGGAATATATAATAATTATTTTGAATAATTATTATCTTCTCTATGCTACTTAGCCCTTATTTTTTTCTATTCTTTATTTTCTTGCTATGTTTACATTACAGGTGTGTGTGATAGTGTACTCTACAGTGGATAATCTTTCTCATTAACAACTAAAGCATATGTGGTAACTTTTTATAAAGAACAAAGGTCTCCTTTTACATCTGGCTGATCTTAGACTTTCTTGTATCGTTTTTTAGTTTCTATTATCGTATCTACCCTCAAGGTAGACTTAAGCTGCAGACTGTAGTAGAGAACTTAAAACAGCCGACCATATTCTGGATGACTGCGAGGCACCAGCTCGTAGGCGGTAAACACTTTTTAAAAACACGTGAGCTCCGTGCTTCGGAGGGCACGTAAAGCCGTCGGTCTCTCTGGGTTAATCTGAATCGACACTAGCTACTTGAAACAGGGTTAAATATGTAATTGCACGGTTCCAAACTTCTGGAATAGGTATCATAAATAAATAGATGATGTACAACTAGCCAATGGGCTGCAGTTTGATGAATTTAGAGCAGGCAGCTTCTGAAAAAAATCATCTTTGTCTTGAAGATGAAATTCACGTTGTGTTTCAGAAAGATTTTGTCGTTCACATAATGCAACTAAAAAAGGGCGTTTTAGCTGCTAACTGTATGACTTTTTAAATGTTTCAATGTAACAATTTGCAATAGTTGTAAACTAGACTTGAATGTGGTATCTATATAGACCTCTCTTTCGCGCTCAGCTCAGCTAAAGTATAACCAGTTCTTTCAATTCTGTAGTTCCCATAATAAAAAATGTTTTGTTTTGTGTAAGTAACATCTTTTGTTGATTACAATTATATTTATTTATTTTTGTCTGATATAAATGACTCTAATTTTATTGTACATTTACTTTGGAATAAAAGTAAGGACATTTTCAACATTATTGTTGTTATCTCTTAATCATCTTCGCGTCTCTCAGAATATACGTGCACAGTAGACATTCCTCGAACGAACGAGAAGCGAATGCCAAAGATAGAGAAATGTGCGTAGGGGTTTGCTAAAGAGAGATGCACGAAAACATTCGCATGCGGAACGAGTTTGAAAATATGGCCCCTGTTGTGTGCATGTACCACTTAAAGGCGCTGTTCTTGAGACCAGTTATAAAATAGCGGTTGATCGGT
Source organism: Diabrotica balteata (assembly GCA_918026665.1). NCBI lineage: Eukaryota > Metazoa > Arthropoda > Insecta > Coleoptera > Chrysomelidae > Diabrotica > Diabrotica balteata. The sequence goes on from OU898276.1 coordinate 131,746,236, forward strand.
CCTCTGACGTTGTGACTAACATGTGTTTAGTTTTGTTCTCTTTCGTTCTAAGGCCTATTCTTGTTGCAATTTCTTCACTAATAGTGAATGAACCCCAAAAGGTATGTACCGTCTGGCAATTCTGCCGGTTTCGTAGACAAATTCTATTAATAAATAATTTAAATATATTATTTCAGTGGCATCTCTGCTGCATATTTGTCATTATTACTTGAGTAAATAAAATACCAGGTAGGTGTTAGATACTGATATGTCTTTATCGCAATCGTTTTGACCGTTTTTAACTGAAAAGCCGGTTTCAAAAATTAAAAAATGACATTAATTCAAAAATAAACTTACAAATTTGACATTACATATTGATAACCTGACGGCAAAAACGTGTGTTACCAACATTTAAAAATGGGCGTTTCTCAGACCATTTTATATATATGTTGCAACCTTATTGAATGTAGCAACACCCCGAACATTCTTCCGATTAGTTTTTTACGACCTAAATGTTATTTAATACATTATTTTGTCTACATATTAGTATATTGTTTTATTTTTGTCCCTTAGATGGACATAAAAGGATTGTAAAAACTTCTTTGTACAATGACATCGACTGCATTAATATATAGGTAAATAATATAATACTAACGGATATAGACGCATTATGCATTGATAATACCAAACAATATTTTATAAATATGTAAAATTATAGATTTAAAACATTAATATTATTTTACCATATTTATTATCGCGTTAGATAATTATTGTAGATTATGATATTAAATATACAAGTTTATCAATTGGAGTAGGCGGGAAAATAATTACAGGTTAAGATTAAACGAAATGTTTTTCTGTTCGTCTTCTTTCCATGTTACAGATATGTTTATTCATTTGTTCGTGTGTCTCTGGATGATGTGTTCATAATATATTTCTGTGAATAATTTACAGCTATAAACTTATTTTCTACATAAATTTTATTAATCATAATAATCTGAAATGGTCTTAATCTTACCATCTTATAATATAATGTGCTATTCGATGTTATAATACCGTATTATGCTTTCTCGTTTATAATTTTTACGAAGTCCAAAAGAAATATTTTCAACAAAGTATTTTATTTTATTTCAATATTTATCGACTAAGGGTTCTGTTACAGGTAGTCTTTTGAATGGTCTAGGTATTTTTCTCGGTTTATAGTTTATGATATTTTACCATTATCCGTAAAAGGGACGCCGGGCTGTTCTTAACGTGATAGGAGTGATCTCAGAGCTTTTTACGATTGCGTCAGCCAGTTAATAATATTTTTCTTTTCTGGATAAATAGTTTCTTTTATTACATTTATAACAGCATGATAAACATGTATCAATGTACTCCAGGGAAATAAGCAAAATTTAAACTTATTCAAGACATCTCAATAGCCAGATATTTGAATATATACCTACGTATAGTAAACACACCTATGTTTTCTGCAGAAATTTCGGCGTTGAATTTTTTAATTATTAACAATTAATGTTTCGTGAAACTTATGAACGCATTGGACAGGGTCAAATTAAAGGACGTTATTCACTTATTGTACTGAAGACAGATAACTATAAGAATAATCAAAATGATCGAAAATCTCTACCAGAAAAACACACTAAAAATAGAAGAAGAACTAACTGACCCATTTGAAGAGGCAATGGGATAAGTCAAGGCTATTCCCAGAGTCCTCTATTGTTCTAATTTGAACATGGACAAATAAAAAAAATGACTAAAAAGACACCAAATGGAAAAACAACTTAAAATCACCTGGTGTGAAGACGACACAATACTAATCTCTTAAAGTGAAGATGATGTATACAACGTATGCTGCACCGATTTAATATAACCGCCAGAAAATGTTAATTTCCCCGAAAAAGACACAATGCATGGTTATAACAGCAAATCTACTAAGATGTAAATTAGAGCTGAAGATTCAGATAATAGAACAACTAATGGAGTTTAAATATCTGGACATCACACTATATTTGATCAAGTGAATAGGGTAGGTTGCAAACAATATGGAGAAATTAAAAATATCGGGAAAGAAATGAAAGGCAGAATTTACACAATAGTCATCAGACCAATAATGACATACCCTGCATAAATACTATACAGACAGGACAAAGATAATGCTAGAAATAGCAAAGATGAAAACCCTTACAAAAATCGACGATAAGACACTATGGGACAGAGCTAGACTAGAAGTACAGTTATACAACGAAGATGCAAGATGGAGAACATCAAGGACTGGGTAAGAAATAAAAGAGTACAATGTAATGATCGTATAAGCTGAATGACAAAAAATAGAGTAGTAAGGAATGCGAGAGACGGTTCTCGATAGGAAGAAGATAAGTAGGTAGACCACGACAGCGATGGAACGACAACTTACTGGAGGCACATTGAAAACAGACAGCGTCATGGCTATAAAAAAGAAGAAGATATCTTCGTTACGTACACCGTCTATTATTAATTGTTATTTTACTAAATACTTTAATTTCCGATGCTTCTCGTAAGTCTTTGCGTCCATATCAGGTCGGATGTTGCAGTAAAGACCATTACTGGTCTAACTACCGCCGTATGTATTCTGGCCTTTACTTGCGTTGATAAGAACTGATATTTCCGAGTACAGTCTCTGGATGGTTTTCCAGACACCGCGATATTCTGTTCACTTTAGTCATTTGTTTTGCTTTACCCCTTCCTCCATTTTTTGGTCACTGGATAATTATAATTATCCAGTGACCCTTTTTATATATAAATTGCCGTGTTATACTCTAAAACGGTGGTGTAAAATTGGTCCAGCATTCACTAAAAATCATCTTCATTTTCTGCTAGGATTATTGCTTCGTGCGCTGTTTCTTGCATATTTCAATACAGCGTCATGCAACTTTACTCCACATTATTTTCATCTTCGATGGGATTTATTTTGATTGTATCTTCTCTAGCCTTTTTTGGTATAGTAATTATATTATTGATTTCTTCTGTAAATTCTTTATTTTTGGTTAGTATCCGAGCTTATTGTTCTACAATTTCTCTAATGATATTATGAAAGTGAAGCTGGAGCAATACTAAATAATGATCACTTTCCTCTATCCATATGATCAATGATCCATATTTGCTGTAATTTTTATACGATAATATAAATTGGCTATAATGGCTATTTTGTATAGATAATGGCTATTAGTAATATAATTTATCATTGATCTTTGACTTCTTTCATTCTCAAGTGTGTACTTATGATGTACTTTATAATTCTGATTTATAATTTAAAAAGGCTTTAGTTATTCTCAGTTCATTATTGGGACAGATTGAAATTTACTGCTTTTAAATGTTGGTTTATAATGTTCTCCATCGTTTTCTGTCTTCAATCACCACTTTGTTCTATTCTGTTTTTTCTCTCACCTCTTTGTCTATTTCTTCTCTCCAACGTGTTATCGCTCTACCTGGTTTTTTGGAAGCATAGCTTTTTTATCACGGACAGAGCGGTGGATGGCACAGGAATATGAAAATAAAACCGACTGAAACGATAAAATGTAACGACAGATTGCGCGACCACACATTAAGTGGAGTAGTAAAGGCAGGCAAAAAATACAATAAAATAAAATAAATCATGAATGTGTTGCTTGTGTGAGTCCATTTCAAATAGGTAAAGAAATAACAAATAAGACTTACTCACAATCAATTTAATTTAACTATTCAGACGACCGATTTCGCTTTCTACAATATGCAAAGCATCTTCAGGTCTCGATACAAAGTTAAATAAATGCTGAAATGATAAAAACCCATATAAGGGTGTTGTCTAATTAAGATAAACAAATTAGCTGTTATAAATTACAATAATTATGCCAATATTACATGTCTGTGGTTTTTTCAAAATGAATAAAAATGGATAAAAAGGTATAAAAAGTTTAAACAGACAAGGTAAGACCCACAAATTGTTATAAAATAGTCTATTAGATTGTAATAAATTAATAAATGAGCAAATAAATAAACATTACTTACATGCCGGTACTCTATTAATTGATGGATGGTAGAACATGGTTGAAACTATTATGTATTGTTGAATGGAGAACTGCTATTGTAGTTATTTGACAGTAAACGGAAAGTTCTTGAGGAGATAGATTTGATCCAATGAAGTAGAGATAGGTGTGTGATTGTTTGTTAAATGAAAGTGATGTTATATACCATTGTATTATTTAAAAGTTATTTATACTTATTCGAGAGATATATTTATGAACTGTGTGTTATTTATTGAGTATAAAACTGTCACCATAAAACAAATACTCAATAAATAACACACATTTCATAAATATATCTCTCGAATAAGTATAAATAACTTTTAAATAATACAATGGTATATAACATCACTTTCATTTAACAAACAATCACACACCTATCTCTACTTCATTGGATCAAATCTATCTCAAGAATTTCCCGTTTACTGTCAAACAACTACAATAGCAAATTAAGTTCTCCATTCAACAATACATGATAGTTTCAACCATGTTCTACCATCCATCAATTAATAGAGTACCGGCATGTAAGTAATGTTTATTTATTTGCTCATTTATTAATTTATTACTATCTAATAGACTATTTATAACAATTTGTGGGTCTTACCTTGTCTGTTTAAACTTTTTATACCTTTTTATTCATTTTGAAAAAACCACAGAGATGTAATATTGGCATAATTATTATAATTTATAACATCTAATTTGTTTATCTTATTAGACAACACCCTAATATTGGTTTTTATCATTTCAGCATTTATTTAACTTTGTATCGAGACCTGAAGATGCTTTGCATATTGTAGAAAGCGAAACCAGTCGTCTGAATAGTTAAATTAAATTGATTGTGAGTAAGTCTTATTTATTATTTCTTTACCTATTTAAAATAAAATAAATTAAATTACAATAAATAAATATAAATTAAATAACTTAAAATTAATTAACATATATTATAATAAATTTAAATAAATAAAATAAAATAAAATACAATATATGAAATCAAATAAAATGGATTAAATATTAAATAGATTAAATTAAATTATAAACCATTGCTCCGTGCGTAGGCGATAAGAAAGCTATGTTTCTCCTCCTCGTCCACATCCCTTACATTACAGCATCCAGAAGGCATAAAGCCTTCTGGATGCTGTCTTAGTATTTCCTTTGTTATTCGTTGTTTGTATAATGACCGAACCTAATGCGTTCGTTGTTAAAATTCTTTCTCTTCTAGATCTTTCTGCCGCTCTCCTGATGGATTGATCCCATAAAATACTGTAACTATACTTTAACATTGTAACGGCTTTTTTACCTGACGTATTTTTTCCTTCGATGGCTCTGTCCAATGTTCCATCGTACGAAATATTGATATCTAGATATTTGTGGTCGTAGCAGTACTTTATAGTGGCTCTGTAGTCTAATATCGTTTTTTTTTGTTGTCCTCCAATGCACAAGTATTTGGTTTTCTTTTAATTAACTTCCAGACCCATATATCCTACTCTTCAATTCATTTTCGGGACATTAAATCGTCATAATCTTAAGTCAATATTACTTCGCAGACTTTGAACGTCTGCGAAGTGCGTATATTAGTAAAGTGGGTATAAAATGATGGACAGGCAATATCATTGCTTCAATCCCTTCAATGTTACAAATCCTTTTGTTATTAATTTGTATTCCAGTTTTTATTTTTCTTATGGGCTGGTTGGATAGTACTTTGATGACGTTTATTATTACTAATTTGCTGCTTGTTGTTCTGATTCAGAATTTAAATATTCCTTCTCGATTCGATTCTTCAAACATTTTCATATATTCTACTCATAGATTCGGTTACAGTTATTCTTCGGTAATTTTCACAATTTCTCTTCTCACCCTTTTTATGTATATTACTGAGATATGTTTTCCATTGATTAGGGATCTCACTTGTGTTTATGCATTCTTCAAATAGTTGCCCAAGAATTCTGGATAATTTGTTCGTCCAGTATTTAACAATTCTCCAGGTGTTTACAAACATTTTTAATTTCTTCTGTTGTTAATCGCCAGCAAACCTACTACGGAAATTCTGGTTTTGGTTCCCACGTTGTTGAAATTGTACTCTAATCTCTACTAAAGTTCATTGAAATAGTCTTCCTGGTCTTCAGGCTTTATGCTCTTTATTATATCTTGTTTTCTTTCCCAAATTTTTTATATAAGTATTTATTCGTTTCCAGTTTTTTTTCCTTCCAAGAATGATTATTCTTCTTAGAAATTTAGCTTTGTACGTCTACTTCTTTCCCTGATATTTTGTTTTGTCTTGTATTAATGTGGAACTTAAATATTGTTGATATAATTGTCTTTTGCAATTGATTTTTTCCTCTATTTCACTATCCCGCTCGTATGTTTATTCATGTAAATAGTTTTGTAAATGTTCTAATAACTGACCAATATTTTTTGAGACGGTAATTTGTAGCTTCTCATCCAATCTACTTTTCTTCTTGGAATAATTTTTGGCGATTTTCTTCATCTAGGCTTTTGATTTCATATATCCATTCGTTTAGCTTTTCTTTTTTATCGATGTCTACATATATTTTTCTCTCTTGTCTTCAAATTCTTAATAAATAGTGATCGATCGTGCTTCTCTGAATTCTTAGATCTTGTACTCTCGATTGGGTTTTTTGGTTTGTTACAATGTAATCGTAACAGATGTTACACTGTAATCGTAACATAATTGATTTTTATATTCGTTGTTTCTTGAATCCACGTATAGAAGCTATGTATTAATGAATGTGGGAAATATTTATTTAAAATTCTGAGTTGATTCTAGTTGCATAAATCTGATTGCAATTGCAATTTTGTGGTGCATATACACAAATTATATTTGTTACTCTTTTGATTATTCTAATCTTAGTTACAGCTTTAATATGTATAATGGCAGCTTTATTATATCTATATACATATTTCTTTCTAACCGTTATTATCACTCTTTAGTTTACCTCCTGGTTTATTGGTACACCCCTGCATCTGCATATTGATATATAATTTCCAATTGACACTTTTTTCTTTTTTCCTTTTTCTTCGTCTTTCATAAGGCACTATGTCGATATGTATATTATTTTATATATTGATTATTCATTTTACCATAAAAAATATCAAAATAACTGTGTTGTTTTTATTCACCAAGAAAAAAAAGAGAATTATTTCCAATGAGATATTTGGAAAATCTGAGATGACACAAAGAACCCTTTTATACAATAACGTTTTAAAAATTCAAAGAATACTTGAAAACAAATTCTATTTTGCTTCATGAAGATGCCCAGACAGACACTATTTTTGAGCAGCACTAGTTATAAAATCAGGCCAAATGCACATTATTTATAGAATGACATTTTTCAGTAGAAAGAATGACTCGGTTCTTTGCATGCTATTCTAAATACTTCTCAGCATTATAGTTATATTATATAACTAACAATGTCGGACACAATTCTATTTTATAGTATAGTTTCTCTAAATATTTAGTAAATTGTGCTTTTATTCATGATTTATGAAAGATAATATAAATTATTTTTACTTACTGGTAAATTTATTAAAATGAATATTTGAATGATTTTTTTTCAAAGTTGTTTAACAATAGAAGATATTTTTAAATAAAAGCTTATCCATAATTCTCCCAAAATTATGAGTTTCAGTCAAAAACATCAAAATATTAATTTTAAGCAGTATCATGAGGTTAACCCGAGAGTTCTATTAAATAAACTAGAGGTCGAACCCTCTATGATTAAGAGAGAATTAAAGATGGCTAGAGTGCGCTAATTTTTGACAAAAAAAAAATATGGCTAAATATCAGAAAATTTTGAAAGATCTCGCTTATGTTAGCTTTATTTATGATTTTTATCATGGAATAATGAATTTTGGGACTTATTTTCTTAAATTGAACTTGTAAGCAAGCAACGATTGGTTTATGCCAAAAGAATTACAAAAAGATACCTATCCCGCGGGTTTAAATATACACTTATGTCTAAATGGGTTAAATGCCTTTTAGGAATTTTTCTTCTCTAATTTCTCCAACGAGTGAACGTTTTTATTTAATTAGTTACTGCGTACTGTTCGTTACAAAATATATTCCGATTTAATCTTCTAGGTATAGTTGTATACAGGGTCGGACTTATATATTGATACTTTTTTATCAAAAATTACGGCAATCCCACAAAGCAACTATAACTACTCTCTTTATAATGTTTTGGAACTGTAAGTATGTTTCTTCTAGTTTTTTGACATGCTCTATATATTTTTTCTAATTATCTGCTTTACTATTATTACATTCGGTCTTAATTAAATCTACAACAGTCGAAAATGATTTGGGAGAATTATTATTTTTCCTCACATTTCTTTTTAATTGAGACCAACAATTCAGTAGACAATAGTAAGGAGGTAATCTTAGTACTTTATGGCCATAATTCTCAGCTAGCCTGTCGATAACATAATTTTTTCACATGTAACTAATTTTAATTAGTTATTAGTCTACAAGTTGTTTTTTGTGTAAGAATCCAATAAATATATTTCATGTTTTGATAAAAATTCTTGAATTTCAGCTTTGTTTGAATTACTGTTAGGAATTTTACTTTTTAGTCTACAATGATACGCAGCATTAAGTATCTGGAATAATAACGCTATTTCTTCTTAATTTAGGTAGTAATTGCTGCTCAATCCAGTTTTCAAACAAAGTACTGTACATATATTGACGATAATCTAAGAGACAATCACTTACACTCTTAGCAGAGAGTAATACAGCAACTTCTACCCATCCCCAGAATGTAAAATACAAATTCTCTTCCCTCTAGAGGGAGGAATATTGGTGACGCAATTTTTGCTACCATCGGTTCAACATTTCATTCAAATAATACAAGTTCTTCCCTTACTCCTAAAAGACCTTAGACTCTCTAAATAATCGAACCTCCACTTTATTAAAGGGCTGGATTCGATAATTGCGTGTCGTTTATTCACTGTTTTAAATATAAAACTATTAGACTTTAAAAACCTCCATAAAGCCCTTTTATGACACTCGGGAATAATTTGTTTGTTTCTTAGTTCACTCAAAAGTTTATTTAAAGGTCGTAAGCTATTCACTAAATACATAATGATATATTGTTTCCGTATAGCTGATAAATGAAAATTCGGTAATACTCGATGGGCACCAGAATCCTTTTTTTTTTTCGCAATACTGGACCATCTTTTATAAGACCGTCGTACACAGTGGATCCTGGCATTTGTGTCAAAAAAAACATCTTTTTGATCGCTGCTGATTTAACCATCGTCGAAAAAAGACCTAAGAAAAAATATGATATTTTACTTTTTAAGGAATTCTGCACGGAATTTTGTGTTTTGTATGAATTAATTAATTGGTAAATATGATTAACCTTCCTAATACGGGGTGGGGCGAATTCTCCCCCAGGTCTAATGTTTTTATTAATATCTGTAATTAAGTTTAATAAATCGCTTTAACGGTTTATGACACTGGTAATTGATTTATTAAGAGCACAAAGAAGTAATAAAACCCAAAATACTGCGAACAGAAAATGAAATATTCTCGTCGGATTTCGCGAAAATGTATATGGGCGAGAATTCTCCCCACGTGGCATCGAGTGTTTTCACGTTCTACAAATCTGATTTTATCAGTTTAGACGAAAGTTTTGATAAATGGTTGCTAATGACTCTACTAATTACTTGCTATGATGTCCAGTCGCATTCTTTACATATTAGCTGTTGATTTTAATGTGTTTCCTTTATCTTTAAAATTCCATTCTTGGAATTACATTCTTGGATACACAGTGGAAACATTTATAATTCTCCTATTAGCATACTTTTGTCTAGATTCTTCGAAGCATGACTTTCTAGTTGGGATTGTCTCTTTAAGAATTTAAAAAGTGCAATTAGCCCTAAGTGCATCTAATATCTGATAACTGCTAAAATTACCTGTCTATTTGGTGAGTTTACAATAGACATGGTGAGACAATATATAATATAACAAGCGAGTCTTCTACAGCTGGCGCCGCTTCTCGCATCCTAATTTTCCAGCGTTTTCTGCCGAAGCAATCTTCAGTTGTTAGATCTCTGGCGGTCATTGCATCTTTCGACATCGTCTCTCCAGATCGTCTTGGTCTACCTCGTTTTCTTCTAGTTGGCGGAGTCCATTCTTCTATTTTTTTTGGCCATCTATTTTCCGGCATTCTCTGAAGGTGTCCATACCAGTTAAGTCTTTTGGCTTTGATTGTGTCTATTATGTCTAGATCGATTTCCATTCTCTCCGAATATCTTCGTTTCTCACCTATCAAGTCTAGTGAGCTGGCAACATCGTCTCCAGTAGTTCATTCCATGGCCTTAATTTTTGATTTGTTTCTTTGGTTTATTTCCCAGAGTTCGGCGCCGTACAGTCCAATTCTTTCTAATAGTCCGTGTAACTGTCTGGGTGGCTGATCTTGCTTGGCCAATTCTGGAATGTATTTCTTCGCTACTTACCGCTTATTGATGTTATATGGACTCCCAAGTACTTAAAATTGTCTGTTGGTTTTATAGTTCCCATTTCGATTCGTAGGTTTCTGGTTTTTCTCCTACAACTAAGCACTCAGTTTTTTGTATATTAATTGTGAGGCCCCATTGGTGTACTCATCTCCAGTTTTCTAAGCATGTAGCTTATATCACTCTCGTCTTCAGCTGGAATGGCTTAGTCGTCAGCGAAATGTATCGTGTACAATCTATCATCTCCGATTGGGATGCCCATATGGCAGCACTTTCTTCTCCACAGTGAGAGTGCCTCATTTAGATATATTTTGAAGAGTGTAGGTGCTATGCAGCAGCCTTGCTTTAGGCCCTTACTAAATATTAATTTCTCTAGTGTAATCTATTTCCAGTTTTAATGTTTTGCCGTCATATTTTTTGTAGAGCTGTTGTACTGCCTGTATAGTTTTTTGCTTAATTCCTTGTTTTCCATTGCTACTCAAAGAATTGAAAGTGGTACACTATCGTATGCCTTTGTCAGATCTATAAAGACTATATGAGTTGAAAGGTTGTGGGCTAATCTTTTCTCGATAACTTGCTTAATAAACAATAAAAGTTAAAAAATGGTAAGATTAATGAGATACATAGAATCGTTGAGCTTAAAAGTGAACCAAACTACCGGGGCGAGAACTCGCCCCACCTGGTACTGGTCGTTTTAAAATTCACTCGGTATTAGGAAGGTTAATTTTAAAAGTATTTTTAACGAGTACTTACCTTTGTAAATGTTAAACACGATTTAATTTGCATGCTGTGTGAGATTAATATAACCAGAACGTTTTTCAGGTTCAGACTCGTCTTCACTTCCTGAAATAGTGGCAGGAATGTACAGGACATCGTCACTAATTATTTTTATATTACTCATATTTATAGTTGTTATTACACTGACTTCTGTTCTAAATAAACGACAAAAGAAAAATGTAGTTCTTTTCAAATGAACTTTCTTCTCACAGAAGCACATTTAGTGATAATTTAATATTAGTTACACATTATACTCTTACCTGAATAACATTGCAAGAAATTTTCTAATCTCTTATAAAGACTGGCTTTAAGTACCTAGAAATTTGTTTTCTGAATTCCAAGTACAAATGCAATTAACTGATTAAATTTAAATAGGTACACACAATTATGCTTAAAATTTTATTTACCAATCGTTAAAAACTCAAAATTGAAATACGTAGCTGGCTACTACTTATACTTACTATATCTACTTTGTATCATTTAGTAAAGTACCTTTAAACTGTGGATAGAATTTTAAATTAAACCTAATGTAACGAAAGACTAAGGGTGACTATTCGTTACAGCATTAAGGGAGTACAGTCATTTTGTACTTGATATCGGCCCAGTCTCTTAATTTGGGGAATTCCATCCGAATTATCTTGCAACGGATAGTATATACCTATGTGCATATTAACATTAACAAACAATGACTAAAACATCCATCCATCTATTCTTTCATTTTCATTACATTTTTCACATACATTATTGAGACCTGAACTTAAAAACCAGCAATGACAAAGACTTTGTTATTGGACAAACTGACCACGTCAGCACTGTTCCAAGCTACTTAGTTTTCATCAATCAGTTTTTTTAAAATTCATTTTACAACACAATTTGGTAAATAAATTTTAAGAAAAATAAGAAAAAACAACTGCTTATCTTACCTCATCTATGAGCTTACCTCAGCTTTTTTCCTCTGTCTCTGTAAAATACGTTTGTATATTGGTTGTCTGATAAACTGGCGACATATCCTGCCCAATTCCATTTTTACGACGCGATTTTTTCTATAGCGTATGTTGTTTTTGTTCTATGACGTATTTCTTGGGATTTCTTTTGGGATTCGGTCTCTCAGAGAGACAACCAACGTCTGACACTCCATAGCTATCTGAGTCACGCGAATCTTATTAACTACCTTTTTTGTGAGTGTTAATGATTCCGCTCCATAAGTGAGTAGGTACAGGTAACACACATTGGTCAAAGATTTTCCTTTCGAGGCATATGTGGTGAATACGATTTAAATATAAGTTTAATTTACCAAACGCTGCCCAGGCTAATACTATGCGACGTGGGAGCTCATATGTCTGGTTATCTCTGCCCAACCGAATTTTATGTCCTAGGTACTTATACGATGTAATTTGTACAATATCCCTTCCATCAACAACAATATTTCGATTTAGCACCAGATTAATCATATTGCGTCTTGTTCATATTAATCTTTAGTCCGACCTCCAAGGAAGAGTGACATAATTTTTCAAACATTATTGTTGCATCATCCATACGATCGGTTATAAGGACGATGTCATCTGCAAATCTCAAATGACTGAGCTTATCTCCATTTATGTTGATACCATTTTTGTTCAGAAGATGTGCCTTCTTACAAGTATGTTCTAAAAGTGTCGTAAATAGCTTTGGAGATACTGTGTCTCCTTGCTGTACTCCTCGCTGTATACAGACTTTATTTGTTTCTTGTTTAGATAGTCTTACGCTAACTGTGGCATTCTGGTAGATATATTTGATTATGTTAGTGTAGCGATGGTCTATTTTGCACTCTGTCAATGCTTTTGACATTTTCTGATGGCTTATGGTATCGAATGCTTTCTCGTAGTCGACAAATATCATTGCCAATGTTTTGTTGTATTTCTGCAAATTTCTGTATCAAGTTCTTTATTACTAGTAAATGGTCGTTAGTGCTCTATCCCAATCTAAATCCAGCTTGTTCTCTCGGCTGATAGAAGTCTAATTTAGCGTCCTGCCTTTTTTGATAATTTTTGTGAAAAGTTTTTATAATAATGAAGGCAAACTGATCGGACGGTAGTTTTTTTAAATCTGCTATGTTTCCTTACTTGTGTAATTAAGTAATGACTGCATTCTTCCATTGAGAAGGAGTTTTTCCTGGGTAGATGCATTCGGTGGAAAGCTTGGCCAAAGTCTGGATAATTTTATTTCCACCTAGTTTGATCGCTTCCATCACTACTCCGTCATCGCAAGGGGATTTGTTATTTTTCATTTCTAAAAGTGCCGTTTTGATTTCATATGTAGTTATTTCTGGCAATAATTCTAATCTCTGGCTTGCGATTTTGGGCTGGGGTTGATTTTGCCTTTCGTCAGTGCTCTCATACATTTCGTTATAAAAGGATTCGACAACCTCAAGGATTTTGGTTGTATCAGTAGTACTGTTTCCATCTTTGTTTTCCATTGTACATATTATACATATTTTTGTTGCCTATGGTGTTCGTATTTCGCCTCAAAACGTTTAAACTTTTGTTTTCTTGAATTATTTTAGTTATTTGTCTTGTATATTTTTCCGTCAGCTGTCTTGTTTTTCCTATTAGCTCTTTGGTATTTTGGCTTAGTTTTTTTTATTGGTCAAAACGGTCAGCAGCACTCTCTTTCTGTTTCTTCTAGAGCCTTCATTATGCCATTATTTGATTTATCTACATCTTCTATTTTGTCTTGGAAGTATTGTAGATGTCTGATTAGTGTATCTTAATAGAGATCGTTGTTTTCTGGGGGAATCTATTTATTTTTTCTTGTTTTAAGGACCATCTTTGTTCTTTCCAATTTGACATTTAATAGTATCTTAGCTCGGGTTAATACGTAGCCGCTTCCTATTGAAAATTCGTTGAGTAATTCGATGTATTTGATTATTTCTTTTCTATTTGTTATGATATAATCTATTTTATTTTTGAGACTGCCATCTGGGCCAATCCATGTCCATTTACGCTGAGGCTTCTTATCGAAAAAAGAGTTCATCATGAATAATAAAAAAGGATACAATCCTTTAATTTAGATTTCTTTTCTCCTACCAGCACAATGTTCAACTCTTCTACAGTAGACCTATGTCAGTTTCTTTCTCATTATCTTCAAAAAATATTCTTTATCTTCACCTTCTAGCTTATTAAGCCAGTAACATGGTAACAGCTGCCACTTATAGAGGGTGATAAGAAGTCATTTCAAATCATAATATTGAAGATGGTAAGCAGAGTTTAAATTAATTCGTTATGTTACTCACCGAAATATATGTCATATCTTGGAATTTCTTCTTCAACTTCTGGAACTTTAAAAAAGCGATTTCACTTATTTTTTCCAAGTTCTATATCTAGTTTATTGTTACTACATCTATGAGTTAAACAATTGCCACAAAATATATTCTAAACCACAAAACGTAAATTAAACCACAAAACGTAAATTAAACCACAAAACGTAAATTAAAATTAGAAATTCTTATTTTTATAAGAAAGAAGAAAATTTTTAGTTTTTTAGTTTTTTTGGTAAATTTATATCAGTTTTACAATCTTTTATTGACATTTTTTTATTCAACAAGTATACAATTGCATATTTGCACAACTAAGTAGATATTATTAAGAATCTCCAGTTTTACTTTTTTGTTTAGTAACGACAATAATCTCTATTTATTCAAATTTTTATAAGTAAGTTTTGCCAAATTTTTTGTTCAAATAAATATATTTTAATTTTATATATAGGTATATATATATATATAATATATATATATATATATATATATATATATATATATATATATATACCCATATATAAAATTAAAATATATTTATTTGAACAAAAACTTTGGCAAAACTTACTTATAAAAATTTGAATAAATTAACTGATGGGTAGCAATTAATACCCTTATCGAATTTGATATTAAACAATGTCCCTGTATTAACTATGTTACTTTTAAGTCAAAAATACTTTTTTCTCTTGTAAAACTGACTTCAAAAATTTTAAATGTATATACGTTTATAGTCAATAAATTATGATAGCTATGCAGGTGGTCTACTAAGCGGGGTTGATGTATTGGAGTAAAAGTTATGGAAATGTTAGAGATTGGTTCTAGGTAAAGAGATAATAAATTTATCATATACAATACATACAATAGAAGTTACTAAGCTGAAAAGTAACAATGACTGAAGGGACAGACGGATGTAGACAACAGGAAACCAAGTTTCAAATTTACTCGTTACTCTTACTGTTGTGTATACTCTGTGTGATAATAAATAGAGGATATACAGATTAATTTCTTATACGGATATGATAATCACTTTTAGTATTAGTCCATTCTGAGTTTTGTTTTACAATTAGTGCTGACTTTTCTATTTTTCTCAATTGTCTACTATTTGTCACTTTCTTTCCTATATTTTCTAACCTCACCTATCTTATGTCCTTTTCCACCTACTCCCTCTATCCTATCTTTGGCATTCCTCTTGTTTTTCTGGAAGCCGTCTGTTGTAAACCTGCCGTACCTCAACCAATCGCCTTATCGTACATCTTTAAATCTGTCATTATACCCATTCCAAGATTGTGGAACCCTGTAAAAGGTCCAGCATATAGGTACCATATATTTTTGGACTAAGTAACTTGGTCGTCTCCAAAAAGTATTTGCAGCCTGCGATCTACTAAGTCACAGTCATGCAATATATGGTTAACTAATAAACAGACTGGTATGTTTTTGGACACACTTATGACAAATCAAAGAACGGGAAAAGGAAAGTATTTTTGAAGTGTGTGAACATATAATTCCTAGCTGAGCGCTTTCGGCTTACAAAGCCATCTTTAGAGTTATGGTCAAGTATTTAAAGTATCACTACTAGGACAGATCTCATTTAGTAAAAAATACTAAAATTTTTTTTTAAAGCTGGTTTTTAACGACTATACATGAAACTCCACAAAAAACATATTACAAACTTTGGTTATTGTACGGGTGTCAGAAGCTGACTATTATTGGAGTTGAAGCAGCAGATAGAATTCTTCTCCTGGAAAATTTGATGATTTTGCATTTCTAAGTGCGGAAAAGGGCTTTTGTTAAGTCATACATTTGAAGTCTATTCTATAACTACAGTCCGAGCCGGTTGCATTATATTTCTGACTACGCCATTATTTGCCAATTTGCAGTGGGCTAAGATGAACAGGCGGTCCGCGTAGCCCAGGACAGAAAACCTGTCGTTGCTAAGTCCAACTATCAGCCATGCATGACCAAATTACACAAGATAGGAGGTAAAACCCCCCTGCGGACAGTCTCTGGTTACTTGTGCTGACACTGTATCTCCCAGTAACATTGCGTATATCCCACGGCTCCTCAGCATGCGGTCTATACATCTGCAGCTTGTTTCGTCTATTCCTTTAATAATCGCCCTTATGATTAGATCGCTGCCGGAGTAGGTGTTGTCGATTTCTCCCTCTATATCGAAAAATGCATCCAACATCTCCTCTTGGTTTCCTAGAACGTACGCCACCCTCTGTACGAGATGGTTCAGTGGTGTTTCTGTAAAAAGTCCTGCTCGACACGCATACTGACCCTGATGTACCGGACTTTCTACCAATACACCATCTCTAATATGACTATCAAGCAGTTTTTCTAAAGTTTTCATTACGAATGACATCAGACTTAGGGTTCTTTGGGACGTAGCCTTGTTGTATCCGAATTTGCCAGGTTTAGGTATAAAAGCCATCCTTATTAGTCTCTACACACTTTTGGTATGTACCCCAATCCTACATTAGCCTTCAGTATTGTACATAATTTTTTGTACATAAGATTATTTTCCTTTTTTAGAAGAATTGGATAAAGTCCGTTCGGACCCGGTGATTTTTACGGCTCAAATGAGTTTATTTAGCTCAGTCCAGTTTGTTGTCATGTGTCTAGTGGTACTTATTAGTTTTTTTTTGAGACTTTGAAGAAAGTGCTCTCTGAAAAATTCTTTCAGGACCTCTTCACCATTCATAGAGTATTTACCTGACTCATTTTGGAGCGTGGAAATACTTATCTGAGAATATTTTCAGAGATATTGATACAGCCTTGACGTTTCTACCTCCTCGCAATGCCTTCTCCATGATTCTCTTTTTGCCCTTGTCAGATAATTATTACAGTCAGTTAGAGCTTTGCCATAATCGCCCCACTAAGCTGATCTTTTGGCTAAATAAAATTTTCCTCTGAGTGCTTTCCTTTGATTTGCTCGAGCTTCATTCTATCAGAATACTTTTTGTTCCTTACTATCTCCGGACGGTTGTCTTCGAAGGCTGACACGATAACATCTTGAAATTGTTCGGCGGACATATCTAGGTCTCTCTCATTGATTCACATATATTGTTAGTAATAAACCACATTTATAAATAAACCTTTTACTGTACGTTTTGAGCTACTGTACTTATATTTTGTTGTATTACAATTAAACATTTTTTTGGCTTTGTTGTATTACATTGTTTGCTTCACATATATTTTTAATGTTAAGTGATATTCTTTTCTCTTTTTTTACACTTGCTTTTGTTGTATTCCTTAGCTAATATCTAAATGGTTAGTTCTTGCTTTGTCCTTTTTTTAATCCTTTTCCTGTTTTGTGTTTCCGTTTTTCAAATCTTTATCACAGGCTTTCTCATACAGTCTTCGGCAACTTTCATCCACTCGCTTTTGTCTTCTTTTTGACCAATTATAAGCATTTTAAACTTCTTGTGTTGTAACTATCATTTTTCATTTTTTTCAAGTCCCATATTTGGGATCCATGGAAACTTATTATTTTTAATTGCGCTGGTATACTTAAATTACATTATTTTACCTACGTTATATACATTTGCATTTTAGTATCCCGCCTGATATTCGCAATAGCCTTTACTGTATCCTGTATTGCTTTTTTAAACATTAAAGAAGTATTTTTGCGTTCACACCCATATTTGTATACAATTTTACATAATACTTCTCACTCTTACATTTTGTTTATTTCTTGTCTGTTTATTCTAAATACTTCTACTAGAATGACTGAATTTCAAGAGCTTTTTTCAAATGGAAGTAATTAATCTTGATCTTATGTTTTTTTTTTTAAATTGCCGCATTGCCAGACTCCAGTAAATTCATTGAATTCTGGCAAGCAGCGGTGGAGGAAATCTTTTTTAGACGTTTAATGTCACAGAACACGACAACCTGGTATCTTCCGGCCGCGTATGACACTAGGCCAGAAGACCCCAGGGTAGTGCCGGATTAACCTTGTTCCAGCTTAAACTCTAACTACCGTTCCAGACTAGTCATCTTACCACCCAATAAAAAATTCGTATATTAACTGTCAACTTAAAAGAATAATAACGATAATATATAAAGTGAAACTTATAACTAACCATACCTATCACCATAAATCAGAAAAAAAGTTTAAGAACTGTCTATTACCAAAAGAAAAGAAAATAACGCAAATATTTCCGTGTCAAGATTTTAGATCCCTGTTTTAATTTCCTCCTCTGTCCTTCAGCTCCTTCTTCATCAAACCAAAGATCAGACAGTGCTTCTTCCCCTTTGAGTGCCGTATCAGAATTATCCGAATTATCAGAACGTTGGCGATCATCATTCCGAAGGCTTCTCGATCTTCTGCAATATGGAATAATTGTCCCGCATTTGATATCCGAGTCCATTCACAAATGTTCTTCAACCAAGAAATTCGTTTCCTTCCTACACTTCTACGGCCCTCTATTTTGCCTTTTAGGATTGGACATACAGTGCACTTCTCTCCATTTACCTCTAAACTCTAATTTGATCTCTAATTTATCACCCTATTTTGATGTTACATGGGCCTCCAATGTTCAGCATGAGCCGTCCCAACTCCTCCAGACTTCGGTTCGCCTTTTCCACCGTCTATTGGACGTGTACTCCGAACCTCAATTTTTCCGACAGTCAGACTCTGAAATACTTAGCCGGTGCAACCTCCACCTCTTCCCTTCCACTATGCAAATAGAGTATTTGTCCCGGCTACCTTTAAGAACTACCACCTACCACCTCAGTTTTCTGAGACCGTTCTATCTGATCCAGCTACTAATACGACGCAGGGCTGTGTTAGCAGCATTAGCCATGTCCATTTTCTGAATCGACTTCGCAACCAGTGCGAGATCATCATTATATCTTACGGGTTAGCGAACCTTTTTTTCTACTGCAAAGTTTTTTTTTCTATTTTTTAATTTTTTTGGCATTAGGATAAAACAGTTGATTCCATTTAACATATTAAGATCATCTTCTTTGATTTTTACTGAAAAGTTCTGGCACTCATACTAGTAAGGATGAACTGCTAACTTTTCCATGAATATTTTGTTGTGTTCCGTTCATTTTTTTCCATTTTTCTTGAGTTTCTTTTGTTTATAAATCCATTAACATTTAGGTTAAATTTTTATCATTCGAAATCGTTCGACAACCATAAGCTACATTTTCACATGTATACACAACCAAACTTATATCAAATCATCTGATATTTCTTAGTATTTAAAGGGAGTTAAACGCTTGTTTAAATCGCCTAAACATATCAACATACGAAGTCAAAGAATATTTATTTTAAAGCAATTTAATCACAAATACATAAAAATTAAAGAAAACAGTATACTCTTTAAATAATAGATTGAAACCATTTGTTTTAGTCAATAATATAAAAATTTTCAATGTAAAACGAATAATGGAAGGAAGGATACAAGGAGAGGAAGCGAGGGTAGACATCGAAACAGTAAGGAAGGCTGTAATGACCCTAAATAATGGTAAATCCGCTGAACCTGAGGGAATCTATGCTGAAATGCTTAAGAATGGAACTCATAAACTATTTGAAAACTTAACTTATGTGACCAATCAGTGTCTAAATGGACACCCAGTACCAGAACAGTGGAGAACGGCATACATGTCCTCAATACATAAAAAGGGGGACAAAAGGAATTGTAATAATTATAGAGGCATATCGGTAACCAGCACTCTGAGCAGACTGTATGGACGAATTTTGAGAAATATGATCGAGGAAGAATATAAGCACAATGAAGAGGAAGAACAAAGCGGGTTCCGTGCAGGAAGATCGTGCACCGATACCGTATTTTGTCTTAAACAAATAATAGAAAAAAGATCAGCTAAGAATCTAGAAACTCATATTACTTTTGTAGACCTACAAAAAGCATATGACAACATCCCCTTAACAAAATTGTGGACAACGTTGCAAAGATCTAACATCAATCACTCAAAGGCAAAGATAAAAACAGGAAAATATCTAATGGAAGAATTCTTGGTTACAAAAGGCTTGCGACAAGGATGCTGTATCTCACCAACCTTATTCAAGATATATGTTGCAGCAGCATTGGAAAGATGGAAAAGAAAGGTGCATAGGATGGGTATAGAACTTAACAATGAGTGTATATATACACTTCAGTTTGCTGATGACCAGGAAGTACTAGCGACCGACAGGGAAGACATGCAGTACATGCTTAGAAAACTGATAGAAGAATATAACGACTGGGAATGAATGTCAATACAACAAAAACCAAATATCTTTGTATTGGAAACGAATCAGATAACATAGACCTCGAAAACGGATAACATATTTTCTGCTGTCAGAGCTATGACTACTCGGGTGTTGCCTTTGACAATACAGGAACTGATACACGGGAAATAGAAAAACGAATCACTCAAGCAAAGAAAGTCTTAGGATGTCTCAATGGTATACTGTGAAGTAAAGAGATAACGAAAGGAAGAAAATTTAATATATATGAAACCATGATTAAAACTACTCTTCTTTATGGCGCTGAAAAATGTAGAATTAGTGAAAAGACCAAAAAGCGAATAGAAGTAGTAGAGATGAATGCAATGAGAAGATCTTTAGGTATTTCCAGACGAAACCGAATCGAAAAAAACGAATATAAAAACGAATAATGTCTAAATTGTTTTTATTTATTTATGTTTTTTAGTCAGTGTAACCACCCCTATCACTAACCCCCTCTGTGGCTCAGTGGTAAGAGCGCCTGCCTTTAAACCTAAAGGTCGTGAGTTCGAATCCCACCTGGGTGGAAATTTTCGTTTATTAAAAAAATTAATAAATGAAAATAATTTCTATCCTTGTGTGATCGGTGCACACCGGAGGGACCGCAGACGTTCGGATACAATTAGCGTCTCTTAGCAAAGACAATGACGTCGACTTTGCTAAGTATCAAGACAATTACTCTACACACACACACACACACACACACACACACACTACACCTCAAATTGTAAGATTGGCGAATGGATTTAGTGTCCGCAGTCATTTAAACACAAACAAACAACAAAACACCCCTATCACTTATGCAAGCTTTAATTCGCGTGAGCATTCTCCTAAACACATTTTCCATATTTTGTTTTGGCAGGTTGTTCCATTCTTCAAGAGCAGTTTATACTAGCGGTTCAGTATTTTGTGGATTCTCACGGTGAGCTCTAATTGTTCTTTTAAACCATATCCCACAATTGCTCTATATGGTTAAAGTCAGGTAAGCAAGCAGGCCACTCCAGAACAGTGATATCTTCTCCTTCAAAGAAGTCTGTAGTTACTCTGCTGGTATGTGGAGGCGCATTATCGTACATGAAGATTAAATTTTCTTCCATTGCACCTCTTTAGAGACTAACTACAGATTCTAGAGCCAAATCAACATACCTACGAGCTGTTAAAGTTGGTCAGATGAAAAGTAAGAATTTTTTTTACTGATCATAACGCCTTCTCAGAACATTACACTTTATTCTTTATATCTGTGAATCATTGTTACTTTTGGCAACTTTGTCTTGGTCTAAGCGTTACTAATTTGTGATACCTAGCATAAGTTTTTAACACAACAGCCTGTGTTATGCCTACCACTGTCTCTAGGTCCCTCTGATACATGCCTTGCTCCACAAGACCAATAATCTCTCCATTTTGGCTATGTGTTAACCCCACATAAGGCATATTTTCGTTTTTCAACGCAAAAGTAAGTTTATTTTCGTTCAATTTATAAGTAATTTACAAATAATCTATAACGTACTAAATTGTGTTAACTGATTGTTTTATCGGTTTGTTAATTTGTTAATTGTTTTCAATTAAAAATTACAATTTTAAAATTGACATTTTTCAATTTCAAAAGAAATAAATATTGGTTTGAAATGCATGGTGATTCCATATAAGTTTGGTTGTGTGTATTCAACAAACTAAACACATTGTGTTTTAAAATTTTAATACTAATTAGTTTATTATTCACGAGGATACATTTTTGTTTGTCGATTCCTTTCAGAAAGAGAAAGTGTTCAAGTTGCCACAACCAGTTTAGCTCGACCTTTAAAATATAGATGTCTCGAACATCTTGACTTTGAACATATCGTTTCTTTTTTTGATATTAAGTATATAATATACATTCTACAGGGCGTGTACAACTAATACAGTGTTTGTAATTTGATTTCTTTAAACACTAATTAAAAATCAATATAACTTAAACATTAGCAAATTGGATTGCGATAACTGAGCACTATCAGGTGAGGAAGGTCAACAAGATTATGAATTATGGATAAAATAATTGACATTGATGTTTTTATTGTTTGGACATTGTGTGGATGAACCAAAAATAACGATAAATTATAAGGTCAGTAGGGGTAATGCGGGACACTTATTTCAACCTCAAATAACGTTAGGAATTTGGGAAAAATTACTGTAACGAGATTTTTCGTATTTATTCTATATGATTCTAAGATCAAGAATAAGTAACCCTTTAGGATATTAGTATTTTCAACACATTCTTGTAAAGCAAGTACTCTATAAATGTTTTTAAACCTTGCGTCAAATGTCTCCATTTAACCCAATACAAGGGAAAAAAAGACTGATTTTTTTTAATTTAACGCATCTATAAAATAAGTCGTTAATGTAATAATATTGTACATTATTTTATTTCTAAATTTAGTTAGTTCTGGCGATTCTATTTTACATAAAAGTTGAGTTGATAAAACGTTTTGTGTATGCTCTGGTCAATTCCAAAAACAAAAGCCATTTTTTGTAGTTGAGAGAAATTTTGTTAACAGATGTTCGTTGTTTACCTCTTCATTACTTCTGCGTACCATTGATCATAAATTACTACGATCAAATCGCCTTTGGAAAACTCAGTTGTCGAATGAAAGTAATTTTAACTTGATTTTCCGGTAAAATCGCGAAAAAATTAAAAAGACGTCGATTTTAGGGACTGAATAATTGCTTGCCACGCTTTAAGCAAGTGTTTTCTTGGTTCTTCAAAGGGTCAGAGTTCCTTCTGGGGACCAAGACAAAGCGATTGGTACCTGATATGTACGTGTGCTCCAACTATAGAGGTATCTTTTAATCTATTTTCGGGTAAAATCGCGAAAAAATGAAAAAAACGTCGATTTTAGGGACTGAATAACCGCTTGCCACGCTTTGAGCAGGTATTTCTTGGTTCTTCAAAGGGTTAGAATTCATTGTGAGGATCAAGACGAAGTGATTGGTACCTAATATGTACGTGTGATGCAACTATACAGGTGTCTTTTAATTTATTTTCGGATAAAATCGCGAAAAAATGAAAAAATAACGTCGATTTTAGGGACTGAATAACCTTTTGCCACGCTTTGAGTTTTTTTTTGGTTCTTCAAAGGGTCAGAGTTCATTCTGGGACCAAGACGAAGCGATTGGTACCTAATATGTATGTGTGCTCCAACTATAGAGGTATCTTTTAATCTATTTTCGGGTAAAATCGCGAAAAAAATGAAAAAAAAACGTCGATTTTAGTGACTGAATAACCGCTTACCACGCTTTGAGCAGCTTACGTGTGCTCCAAGTATAGAAGTCTCTTTTATTCGTTTTTCGAGGCAGATCGCTAGAAGAATGAAATAGCTTTAGCGAACAAATCAGTTTTTTGGCGGAAAAAACTTAAATTTGCTTTTTTGTTAGGCTCACCTGAAAACATTTTTTTTGGTATCAACCTACAGAAAAAAAATTGTTACTGCGGGGTACGGGCAGCAACTTGCAATATCATCATATTTGGCTCCAGTTAAGGTGCGAATTTTTGTAGAATTCCTCATATAAGCTTATCATTTAATGTATTAAAAAAAAACTTAAAATATTAATTTCTCTTACTTGTTTTTTCAGAAAACAAGCTTTAATACCTTAAAACAAAATATTGTGAATACCCTCTACCATACAGGTATACATTATTAAAAAAAGTAATAAACCTGTGCATTAAAACGATACAGTGCAAACGCTACAATAAAACAATATTATTTGTGAGAATTCTTGGACTCTTTCCAGGTTTGTTTAATTTCTTTAATATTAGGGCGTAATGTTGCCTTCGGAAATACCTCCATTATAATTGATTCATACACAATCTTCGGTAGCCTTGGCCATCTAAAAAAACTTCCTAGTCGACCTAAAAATGTCATTTTTATTTCTTTATCGGAAACAATTTATGATACGAGACCAACATACCACGTTTTCGAAGTGTTTACTGTAAAATACCGATTAAGTAAATCTGGGCAACTATCATTGCAGCCTTGGTTTATCTGTTGCCAGCAGTTCATCACGCTGCACTTTTTCTTTCCTTAATTCAATCGTATTTTTTACGAGGAATTAACATTTCCAAGCGTACCATAGTCTCTATTATAATTCAAGCCTATATCGCCATCGCTCTGGCTCATATTCTCTTATATTTCTTTTTCAAAATCTTCGTTGATATCGGATTCCCTTTTTGAAATATTTTTCTTTAGAACCATTTTTTATTCTGGTTTGCGGAATTTTCTCTTTTTTGCCTGTTTTTTGTTCTGTCAATCCACTTTTTCTTCTCTCTTCTTAACGCAGTGGCTCTAAAACCTCTTCTAAAATTGAAATTTCTCGACATCGAAGTTATTTAAGCCATATTTGTTTTTCTTTCAGTGGTGTTGGAGTAACTGAACTTTTTATTCGTCTTTAATTTATTTACGAAGCAATCAATTACATTTCGTTTAGCGGCATTATCATTTGTTGACTCACCTATGAAAATGTTGTAACAGGTTTGTAGACAGGTTGTTCCTTATTCACGAGTATTTATTTAACATCTTAGCATTAAATTTGTACCTATCTAGCGAAATTTGGTCATAATCGTCATCTGGAAATTTACTATAGTCCACTGGCAAAGAAGCAGTACCAACAAATCCCGGAAAGATGATATCCGGCGTGAGGTATTTTACCCATAAGTCTCTGATTGCAATAGAAAACTCTTTTTTGACATGAGGGTGCAGCCTGTGCGTTAGATATAGCTAGGAAGGTAAAATAAAATTATTTGGTTTTTTAGTGCAACTTGTACAAGTCTTGTACTTACATGGCTTTTGTGTCCATCAAACATTGTAAATACTTTTAAGTAGGCCTCACATTTGGCAGTGATATTTTAACTTTTTTCACAAGGGGTAGAAACTTACCAACAAACTAATTAAAGAAGACTTGCTCTTTCAAATATCCTATAGGAGTTGGCGAATATGTGGTCCCGGAAAATCTAAACCACCTCCAGTATAGCTTGGTAATACTGCAGTTTCTTAAAAAATCATGTGAAGTGGTAAAAAAAACCACATTGATTGATATATTCTTACGACCTGTGCCACGAATACGTTAAGTTTGTTGGCCAATGCCTTTAATTTTGAAGGTACCCGCACAAAAGCCAGACTCGTCCCACTTGAAGAAAAGCTCGGGCATTTGAATAAATAAATTTTCATTTACAATTTGTTGTAACTTGTTGTTATGGTCAACTACAATAAATGGATCATAAGCCACCACCCTCTTATATTGTAAACTTAATCGAGATCTTTATCCACGGGATAACCAAAATCGGCTTACGCTAAAATTAGCTATTTAAGTTAATTCTTAACTTTTTTGATGGAGCATTATGCCGACCAGCGCTGAGAGTCTCCTGTGAAGTTTTTTTATTTATTCGATTGAATATAACGCTTCTTGGAAAGCCATAATTCTCTCAAGAACAGTTGTGGTTGTTCACGTTGTTAACAGCAGCTTTTACGCTTTCTGCCATGTAGGGTCTATCTGGTCTTTATTTAATATAGTTTCTGACCATATTACAATTTATTTTAACCTTTAACGAAAAAGTGAATATTAACTAGAAATCAAGTTAAGTGTTGTTTGCATATTAAAGTAATAAGGGGTAATTGAGTACGAGTCTGCAATTAGCCCAAAATTATGTCTTCGTGTATAAATCTTCTGTAATCTAGAATGTACTAAAAGATGCTATTTTTTGGTTGGTTCTTTCAAATATTCTTTAAAGAGATTTTTTGTCTGCGTCTTGTTTTGTTTTTACCCAGGCTTTACATCAATTGATTACAGCAGGTCTAATTTGTGTTCTGTAACAGTTCGTTATAATTTTTCGGTCTAATAAATTACATATCATTAATCTTTTATTGATAGAGTAGACGTTGTATCCAATTTTTTTTATTTAAAGTGAAAACTGTAGTTGTTCAGTATAATACTAATTTCAATATTAGGTCTACTCTTAGACGCAATATGCTTGGTTTTTTCTTCTTTTATCTTAAGTCTTCTTTTTTGTGGCTTAAAATCAATTTCGTGTAACTTCCTGAAGGTGCCTGTTCCTGCTATCAAGAGCTACCTCATCTATAGATGTCCAGTTTCGTTACCTTTTGGGATGATTCATTTAAGAACTAGGTTGAACAACATGCCTGACAGAGCCTGTCGTACCTCACTCCCGCATAAATGTCAATTTTCTTCTACCCTGACTGCAACTTTCAATCCATATAATGTTAATTTATGAAGCTGATTCATTTGCTAGGTGTAATAAAAGTACCGATATACTCTTGCATTTTATTTCTCTTCATATTAATAAAAGCTCACTTAGAGTCTATATGCAGATTATACAGTTATATCAAATTTATTCTCTGCATAGTTTTTTTATTCTTTAATACATTTTTCTGCTCGCTTGTCTAATTTTGGTTCTAGGTTTTTTCCAGTTTTATTAGGATCTCTTTTTTCTTTTTTCCGCATATTCAGCTCGTTTGTATTACCTAATTCTAAATCTTAAAATTATTTTTAGTATATCTTTGTAACTAATTTAGTCGAGACGATATTTTTTGTTCTTCCTGCATTTTCCATTCTTTATCACACCATTCTGCTTTTCTTTCTTTTCTTTCTAATTTTCCGTACTGTTTCCTTATTAGTTTATATTGATTTTCCTTAGATAATATTTCGTTCAGGGTTTGGTGGGAACTTATTTGTGCAAAAGATTTCTATAATAAGGATGGTGGAAGTAATTATTGTCAATACATTTTAATATTTTTTTTTTATCAAAATGACGTTTTAGACGAATTAAAATACTAAAGTTTTCTTATCTAAATTACTAAATGCAATGTAAAATACATTGAATACTGCATATTAATATATCTTTACATAAATTAACTGATAAATGTATCTAATTTCATCTGCTTTTCCAACGTTATATTGTAACCCATTAAGATACAATACGAACGGTTCGCGAACATCTCGCGAGCCATGGAAAGCGGGAAACCAGCAACGAACACACATGTGCGAAATGATTCATTTTATTTATAACTTGGGTACTGATTTATTGTGTTTCTGTTTCTTATCTATATATATATATATATATATATATATATATATATATATATATATATATATATATATATTATATATATATATATAATATATATATATAATATATATATATATATACTATACAATGTAATAGAGTCCCTAGTATAGGCTAGAATAAATTAAAAATTTCAAAAACTTCAACCGACTCCAAAAAAAAAAAACAATTTGGGAGATTTGTTACAACCCACAAAAGTTTCCTCTACACACATAAATAAGTCACGTTCAATAATGTAAATCAAGACATCATTTGCTTGTTTAACAAAAATAAAAATATGTACAATAATCCGTTTACTGTTTTTTCACGTCTTTCTAAGAAGGAACACGTCATTCATACAATGTCGATTTGATGAAACAATAAAAATGTTCGCTGCGTTTAGTAGCGCCGTCCAAACTGAACGACGAGCTTCTTTTGAAGTCGTGGAATAAACCGCCACAATTTGGTTCGCGACGAGCAACGAACGAACAGTTCGCGAGCAGTTTTGTCTGCCGTACAAATTAACGAATATTGTGTTCGCGAACCGTATGCATACCGTTCGGCTCGCATATGTGTACCGAGCTATAGATTCCATCAACGATCGCGAGAATGTAACTTATTTCAAACAAGTTACAGCTAAAGGCGCGTACAGATATGCGAGCCAAACGGTATACGAACGGTACGCGTACAGCTCGTTGAAAATATATCTACATCGAACGGTTCGCGAACATCTCGCGAGCCATGGAAAGCGAAAACCAGCAACGAACACACATGTGCGAAATGATTCATTTTATTTATAATTTGGGTACTGATTTATCGTGTTTCTGTTTCACACGTCATATTCATTTAATTTGTAATTAGGGTATTGATTACTGTAAAAAGTACTGAAAAAGTATACTGTACTATACAATGTAATAGAGTCCCTAGTATAGGCTAGAATAAATTAAAAATTTCAAAAACTTCAACTGACTCAAAAAAACAATTTGGGAGATTTGTTACAACCAACGAAGCTTTCTTCTACACACATAAATAAGTCACGTTCAAAAATGTAAATCAAGACATCATTTGCTTGTTTAACAAAAATAAAAATATGTACAATAATCCGTTTACTGTTTTTTCACGTCTTTCTAGGAAGGAACACGTCATTCATACAATGTCGATTTGATGAGACAATAAAAATGTTCGCTGCGTTTAGTAGCGCCGTCCAAACTGAACGACGAGCTTCTTTTGAAGTCGTGGAATAAACCGCCACAATTTGGTTCGCGACGAGCAACGAACGAACAGTTCGCGAGCAGTTTTGTCTGCCGTACAAATTAACGAATATTGTGTTCGCGAACCGTATGCATACCGTTCGGCTC